>LNAC01000076.1:4137428-4230903 GCA_002007465.1 Ailurus styani | reverse complement strand
CTGCTACCCGCCCCGTCCCCTCGCACGTCTCTCCCGGCGAGCCCGCGCCCGGCGGCGGCAACAGCCTCCTCCACCGCCTTCCCGGCTCCTCGGCCCCGCCTCGGGTCGCCGCCGGCGCGGGGCAGCGCTGCTCGAGGCTCCCGTTCCGGTCTGGCGCCTGCGGCCCACAGAAGGCCCGGGAACTCGCATCTGTGACCACGATGGGGTGCCGGTGGTCCGGAGTCATTAAACACCCCCTCCCCCTGCTGCTACCGGGGGTCGGCCCGGACCCCCGGACTCCCCGCTCCGTGAGGCCACTCGGCGCTCCGGCCAAGGGAGGGCGGCCTGAGCCGCTCCGTGTGTCTTCGTCGCCAGTGGTCCTGGAACACGTGGCCGGGAGGGTTCCCTGAGGGACCGTGATGAGCAGAGCACCTGCCAACACGGCAGACACACCGTGAAGAGAAAAGGAGTCTTCGGTGTCGCGAGCCACGGTGGCCTGCAGGGCAGTGTGTAACCCAGCACGGCGCACACAGGACTCGTTCGTGAACACGTATTTTCCGCCCCGGCTGCTGTGCTGTCGTGAACGCCAGTGACACCTGCCCACAGCACCGCAGGACGGAGTCTGAGGGACGGTGTGCTTTCTTCAAGAAGGCAAACCCGGGGAAATGATCCGCGTTCCCTCTGAGATGTCTCCGTTCTGCGTCCCGTGCCTGCTCTGAAGTCCGACTGCCCGCTGCTCTGGGCGGCTATGGGAAGGACGCCGAGGGGCCGTCTGCACGTGCCGCCGCGCGGAGAGGAACAGCTTCGGTCGTCCTTTCCCCCTTTCGGGATTCGAGCATCACGTGATTGCTTCGTTGGACACGTATCCGTACTTCTTCCCCTAGATCTGTTACCTCTGGGACTTCGTGCCCACGGTGGCATGCTTAGGTTTCCTGAAAGTTCTACTTATAAATCAGGCACTTGACACTTAGCTTTAATAAGGTATGCAAATGTAGAGATTTTCTTCTTCTCCTAAGAGTATTCCTGAACTTACGAAAGCGCTTCCCTCTGAAGTTGGCGCTCCCCGATCCACGGGGCTGTCACGGAGAAAGCAGCCCCACGGCGACACGCACGGCCGCCTGCACCGCAACTCCCCTGCTCCAAAGCCGGATGCCACCATTTCCTCTGAGCGCGGTGGTGTAGGTTCACAACGTCACAGACACAGTGCTTTGCACAGCCCCTGCCGCGTGTCATGCTCTGCCTGGGCCTCAGCTGTCACAGGGACAAGGAGTCCCACCTGCCAGGGCAGGGCTGACTGCAGCACCAGGAAGGCGCAGCCAGGGGGAGAGATGTCTGTCCACCCGTGAGGCTGAGAACCGGCAGAGGGGGGTTTTGAATCCAGTTCTGCAAAAAGTCAGATACCCTTCCTATTACAGGTATGCTGTGTTAACACCAAGGACGTTTACGAGTTTGTTTTTGTAAGGAGGGCGGGAGGGAGGAGGAGGAAGGGGGCAGGGGGGCTGCCGACATGGGCACGGCGGGCGTCCAGGCCCCCCGACGGGGTAGCGGGGGCGGGGTGCCCGCAGAGCTCATGTACACTCTTCGGGCACTCGGCCACAGGGCGCACTTCACATACAGGGAGACAGCAGTGCTGGGGACCACGACCGAGCGGCAAGACACAGACGTAAGCCATCTGCCCAGGGCACGGAGCTGGTTGGTGGCACCGCTCAGGCTCTGGCCGTGTCGCCAAGCCCCAGGCCCGACCTCTTCGCCGCCGGTCCGCACTTGGGGAAGGTCACCCAACTGTGTCTACACCCCCAAGGGGAAGAGCACGGGAGCCAAAATCAAAGGCAGAAGAGTGAGGTGCGGACAGAGACGACAGGAGGGAAAGAAAGGAAGCTGCTCAGAAGAGTGAGGTAGGAGGAGACAGGAGTTGTGTAACAAGACAGGACAACTTGTAAGACTTTAAAACTTAGTATTTAAATTTACCTTCACAGTCATCCTAAAAGTAAAATGAGTAGGAATGAGTAAAGATACAAAACATACCCTAAGAACTTAAATATGCATCAGTAGGACAGAAAAAAAATCGCTATGCTTCACAGAAAATATACACAAATATGCATGTAATTCTGTCAAAAATTTAATAATTTATTTTCAAATAAATTTAACTCTACTGAAAAAATAATGACTTGCAATACATTCGATTTCCTCAAATTAGGTTGTATGTAGTACACAGTAACAGGGGTAATCCTCCCTGTCATCACAGGCAGAATGTACACTAATGGTCTCTCACTTCAGTAAACGTGTCACAGAGACCCCTGGAGCCCTGGCGAACTCAACTTCATCAGGCTCCCTGGAATGAGCCGTGTGCCTGACGAGGGCAGGGGACAGTCTCCAGAGAGGCCACGGACCAGAACGACTGCTGCACTGCAAATGCAGACATTTAAAGGGTAAGGGACACTTTCCTAACGTTGGGAGAGTTGACTATCTTTTAGAATAGTATTTAGCTGAGAAAATACATCTTGTCTTTAAAAATATCTTCTCAAAGAATTATTTCATTTCTATTTCTTTGCAATAAAACTTCTTACAAAAGACACCTTTTCTATTAATTACTCACAAAGCAAGGTATGAATCTACGAGAGTACTTTTTTGTTCTACTTAGATACACCTCAGATTATATTTCAAGTAAAGAGGAGTAAAATGCACAGTTAAGAAGAGCTTCTCATAAAGTGGACATCAGCACATTCTGTGACTTGACCATACAAAATGTATTAACCAAATAATAGCAAACTGAGAACTCAAACTAATTATGTAACTTGCATACACATGCTGCCTACATGAACAATAATTTCAGGAGTATAACAGAAATAGGATCAATTTAGGAATATAATCAAGCAGTCTTTAAAACTAAAATCTGTTTTCAACATGCTTATGAAATAAAAATAACTTAAATGAAACGAGTTCAACAATGTCACACCATCAAATACTATAAAATATTAACATAGATTCTTTCATTTTAAAAACGAGCCATCAACATAAAAATGTACGACTATAAAATAAATAAATTGAAAAGAAGCGACCACAACTATCAAATTATGGGCAAACTGTATATCCAACAATGAAAACTTAAGAGACATAGAAACTGTGATTAACCAAGAAAAGATACTTTTGGAAGTTCTTCGGTACGAGCATGCTATTACATAAATAGAGAAAATTCAGATCTGAAATCACCGACATTTTTGAAAGTCTGTTTTTAGGTTATATATTAAGCTAAAATGAACAAGCTCTTCAGAACTGCATGTACTTTCTTACTGAAAGGGAAAATCAAGTCATTAAAGCAGCTGCTCCTTAATCTAGCCTACCTTATTTTTTGGATTGGATGTGTTCATTACACTTCGAGTCTCTTTTCCA
This sequence comes from Ailurus styani, assembly GCA_002007465.1. Classification (NCBI taxonomy): domain Eukaryota; kingdom Metazoa; phylum Chordata; class Mammalia; order Carnivora; family Ailuridae; genus Ailurus; species Ailurus styani. The sequence continues at coordinate 4,227,534 of LNAC01000076.1, read as the reverse complement.
GTATAAATGACAACACCTATTACAGTACCTGCAAAAACATGAAAGTGGTCCTTACAGAGATGCCTCAAAGGGTAAGCACAGAGAGAACACTTTCTAATCAACTGTCTTGATGGAAAATATTATTCACTACTTAATTTTGTATAAATTTATCTAACAGCACATTTGTTTGGCTAGTTCCAGAAAGTCTAATCTCAACTTTCAAAATAAACTCTGAGGAACTCAAAGTGATTTCTTAAGCTATACAAATTTACCTACCTACCTACAATGTTAGAGAACGTACTGGCACGGTCAAGAGGAAGGCCGACATGGCTCGCCTATCCTCGTGGGCGAACCCTGCAGGGAAGTGCAGAGAGGCTGCATTCTCAAAGGCTCAGCGGCATCCCGGGACTTTCCAACCAACACTGCGCCCACTGAGCCGGCTTCCCCGGGCAGGAGACTCGAGTTTACTACCAGGTCTGAGAGCCTCTGCTGACGTTTTAGCATGTATACAATTGAAACAGTAAGGGACAATTACATAAATAATATTTGATGTTGAATTTAGATGTTACTAGCCTTTTTTACTCATGTCTCCTAAAGTCTGGTTTTCTAAGTGTGTACGTTTATCAGACTTAAGGTAAAAGACTAAAACATCCCCAGAACAACCCTTGGGTTACAAAAGCTCAGAGGCACTCACCTCTGTGATGTCAAATTAAAAACCACAGAAATCTCTTTCTAACTGTAGCTATGCATAATTTATATTCCTAGTTTTCATAAATTCTGATGAGAAATGATTAAAGACGATCATGTCCATAAATACTCACCGAGACCAACACCACCGCAGAATTCATTCCAACAGTTATACAAAAACTCTTTGATGTCACATTAATGTAATATGAGAAATTCAGTGCGTCCTAAGTGAGGACCCATGGAATAAATGTGATCCTAGCGACCTCTTGGATTTATATGAACAGCCAGCTGCAAACTATACCCATGAGATAATGAACGGTTTCATCTGTGGAATGTTCGGGGAGACAGGGAGGTGCTAGAGGGCTGCTCAGCGGTCACACCTGCAGAGGTGACACATGTTTCTTTCAAAATAAGCGTCTCCTTTCTTCCCCCCCTTGTTAACTGTGTGCGGCTGGCAGAGCTGTGAGGCTGAACTTCCTGAGCCTCTTGGAAGCAGAGCAACCCCCAGCACAGAAGGCAGCTCCAAATGCACAGATGCTATCCTTCTGGAGCACTGTGCAAACACACGTGCAGATGATGGGTCCGCACCGAGTGTTCAGGAAAGCACAGACCATGCAATGACCTAATCCTACAGAGGACTCCCAAGACAAACACAGCGGCAGTTCCTGTGTTGGTGAACTCTGACTGCACCAGGGTTTTCTTCCTATTTTGCCAATTAAACTCAAAACACAGGAGTGTCTCATGTTAAATAACCTCAGTAATGTTAAAAAAGTACAAAAAAAGAACAAGATAAACTGCAAAATTATTTTTAATATTAGCAGAAGAATCTCAGAAAAAACTTAAAACTTAATCAGGCTAGAAAACACTGTCCTAAAATCCAGACAAACTATTAGCAGTCCTGATCGTAGGTTGGCATTACAGTCAGAAGTACCCAAAATGCACTCTGAGACAGGGCAAGGCTAACAAGACGTAAGGCACTCAGACACAGATGTTGTAACCAGTATCTGCGTGCTAAATAGACCACACGTAGAGTATTCAACTGAATCCCCCCTGTAGTTGTCCTGGTATGATCTACTGGCGTCTGGCAAAGTCTCCCCCAAATATCTCCTCCCATTCTCACTAGAAAGGAAGACTCGGTGTATCTAGAATAACGCTTTTGTTTCTGAGCCCGTCATGTGTAACTACTGAAAGTACTCGAGTCAGCAAGCAGTACTCGCATTATTCTCCACTCCTTCTGACACAGGGCACCTACTTACGGACTAGCACAGGCTGCAAGGCTGAGCAGACCCTGCATGTATGACAGATAGACAGACGGCCGAGGGGTTCCCTGTGCCTTTTGAAAACAAGACCTGAGAGGGAACAATAGAGGACACTTATCAGGAAGCCTGACAGAGACAACATGTCAGAGATGGACGGACAGACCGACCTCGAGAGCTCTCGAGCAGAGTATGTCCTGACTGTGACTCAGGCGCCAGCTGGGCCCCGAGCAGCCACTGCTCCCCTGCTGCCAGTCTCAGCCGCACGGGCTGCCCACCTGCTGCAGGGTCCTCGCGTGCCTGCGACGGACCCGGAGCGCGAGAAGACGGCCAGCACCGACTCTGGGTTCGCCTCAGGAGAGCGACACGGAGACACTGAGCCAGGGACACAGACGGACGCCGCGACTGCACCAGCTCGGGGCTCCAGCCGCCGTGCCCTGCGCACTTCCCGGCGGCCGAGGCGGCTGCCCGTGGGACCCAAGGCTCGCGAGGCAGCACCGTGTGGCCGCCGGGCCCGTGCCCCCCGCTGCCCCTGCACCCCCCACCCCAGTGCGGCCGCAGCACAGCTCCGGGGCGGGCCGGGCCCAGGGGCCGCCGGGGGACACAGCCTCTCCCGCTTCCCCACCGCCGTCTAGCGAGCCCTCGGCCGCAGGAGCCTCACAGCCACGCACACTCGCGGGACGGGGTGACTTCAGAGTTTCTAAGCTATCGCGAGGACTAGTCTCATAAAATATCATGCCAAAAATTAACAGAAGAAATGAAACAACACAAACATCAAAAAGAATATGTATATCTCACTTTTTTCAACATTAAATTATTTCATCAAACTGCTATGAAAGTGTCCAAGTGTTTACTCTCATTTTCTGTATTTATCACAACCAGTACCAGCCCTGGACCCCCGTCTATGCACAGCCCCTCACTCTAGAGAGGTCGCCCTGGAACCCCGCCGGCGCACACGCCTAGCGGCCCTGCTCTAGAGGAGCATCTCGGCTTCCAGGCTCTTGTCGGTTTAAGATCCAAACACTCTCTTGGCCAGTGAGCCTGCTCTTGGAAGAACGACACTCACTGACCGATGAGGGGGAGATGACGTAGGGCAGCACAAGCAGCTGTGTCCGTCCCTCCTCCGGGAGCCTCGGTCCCCGTGTCGTCTGCGTCCGTCCCTCCTCGGGGAGCCTCGGTCCCCGTGTCGTCTGCGTCCGTCCCTCCTCGGGGAGCCTCGGTCCCCGTGTCGTCTGTGTCCGTCCCTCCTCCGGGAGCCTCGGTCCCCGTGTCGTCTGTGTCCGTCCCTCCTCCGGGAGCCTCGGTCCCCGTGTCGTCTGCGTCCGTCCCTCCTCAGTGACCCTCGGTCCCCGTGTCGTCTGTAGTGCGAACGGGAGCCCTCGTTCCCATGCACTCAGAACCTCAGGACAAGGGAGGAAGGCCCAGGTTCACTTCACTAGGAGGCAACCTGAATTCAGTGGACACAAATCATTTAAAGAGTAAGATTTAAAAAAAATCTGGTCTTTCTTTCTCAACTTACAATCAAGTATGGAGAGGGTTTGAGCCCTTACGTTACTCCTGGAAACCCAAGGTCTTTCAAACATTGCTCAGGATACAGCAGTTTGAGAATACACAGAGTCCAGTAACTGCTCATACTATTAAGGTTTTTAAATAAAGGTAAGTATGTGTTAAAATATTTAAAATTAATGAAAAGAGCTTGCATTTTTAAAGTGTCCAAACACAAATTAAAATTAGAGATGTCTTATTTAAATGTTTTTGAACGAATGGTTTTTGAGCAGTAAAAATCCCTTCTTGGGAGATAAAATGCCTGCCCGAACTGAATTCTACACACGAGGGAGTCAGAAACAGTCATCAGTGTGGCAAGCACGTGTGACACCTAATTCGTGTCTGCTCTGCCCACGTATGCAACTAGGAGTTACCACGTGTCAAGGTCACCCAGAGAGTGGAGGACAGGAGAGGAGCAGTGCGTGCGGGGAATTACGGGGCATCGCAGAAGCCTTCCGCTCGGGGGCTTCTGTCTTTGTGAGGAGAAAGGCCACAGACCGACAGCACGCGGGATCAGCCGCTACGTTCTAATACTCAGGGAGCAAAACGAGCAAATAAAACATTTTTTAAAAAGCATCTTCATTATGACAGAAACAAAACAGAATACAACTCTAGACATGGACAATGTGAAACCTGAGACCAAGTATCACCTTACGTGTGGTATGTTTTAAATATTTCTATATAAACTATGAAATGCTAAAGGCAGAAGGGTGCCAGTCGACAAGGACAGCCACCTGGATTCAAATCCTGATCCCATGAGAGCCTGGCTGTGTGGCCGCAAGAACACTGGGGGCCGGCGCAGGGAGGCTACCGATGACAGCACCGCGGCTGTCAGCGAGGTCAGCACGAGACCCTGCTCCCGGCCGCAGTGCCCTGTCCACAGTGACCCTGAGGACACAGCGAGGCTCCCCTTCCCGGGGTCCGCGCCGCCCGAGACCTGGCCTGCTCCCCCAACCCTCTCCTTGCTGTGCTACCTTACTTCTTCTCGTTCTCTTCAGTTTGAGAAATTTTAAAAATCTTCAGTACAAACATCATGAGATGCCTCAATTTCTATTACAATTGTCCTACTTGCCAGCAAGCTTCTTAATAAACAGAAAACATCCGTATAAAACTAAGTCCCCTCTCATCCTCTAGTCCCTAAAAGGAGCACACGTGGACCCCCACAGGAGTCTGGTTCAAACGCTGCTGTGCACACAGGCCCCCACGGCCCCCATGCGCCCAGAACTGCCCTGCCCTTCCCTGTGCACTGGGCACGAGGCCCCGGCACCAGCCTCTCCCGCCTACAGCAGGGAGGTGTGCTCCTGAGTCCTCTCCACGCCTCCGACTGGAGCACCTGTTTGCTCCTCCCTCGAACACTGATCAGGTAAGGATTTGGGCTTCTTTGTTTTGGGGGCACCCTGTACTTCCCTGGGGTACTCAGGAGAGCGTAAAGTACCCACCTCACTTTATTAAGTCGTCCTTCCCCTGAGCCCGCCAGGCCTGGGGGGCCTGGTCTGCAGAGGGATTCCTAACAGGAAGGCTGCGGGTGTCAGGCCACAGACTGAGAAGACAGGCTGCCCGACCCTGAACGTCCCCCAGCCTTCCTCCCCCCACCAGCACCCTCCATGTCCCCTGCTGCTAAGATTCACTCTGGTTACCATTACTAAGTCAACCACTTTCTGAAAAGCTGACCCATCATTTAGATTTCAATACCTCCCAGAGAAATCTACTTCCCCAAATGCGTATCTAGGTCACCGCCCCATTCAGCCGCTAGAAATACTCCAACATCCTCCAACGTCACTGAGAAGAAAATTAAGAAGCTTTACCCTGGTCCCCAAAGGCCCAAATGAAATACCTCCCAACGCCCCCTACCTCATCTGATACTTTTCTCCCCGACAGACAAACCCACCACCGTGACCTCTTCCAAACTCTACTGAGTGACTGAGGAGGGGGAAGATCCCCCCAAGTATCAATACTTCCCTCCCCAGTTGTGCTATGCCACCTCCCAGTAAGGGACACTGACAAGTCTGCAGAAAAATCAGAAGCAGCAAGACGCCCCTGCCCTGCTCCATGGAGGGTGCAGCCCCACAGCTGCTCAGCGCCTTGCTCCTTGCAGTGCACAGCCCCCAGACGGAGCGTGCCTAGGACTCAGCCCCTCAGAGCCGGCTCCACACCCACGGACTACAGGGTATGATCAAGAAGGTCCCTGGGTGGCCCAGGGCGGGAGTTTCAGAGATATTGCGCAAAGGCACTTATTACACAAAGCACCACCTACATGTAAGAGCTGATGCCAGCAAGAGACCTTGTGTCTTTCGTACCTGATGCAACAATGGTGCTCGCCCACAGCGTATTTTCTATGCTGAGACTCTCATGAATGGGTGGGTCGCAGTCTTCCTGTTCACAGAGAGAAGGGGAAAAATGGCAAGTTAGCAACTTTTTTTACTTCAGATGTCTGCATTGATAAAAACGAGGGTACAAGCTGGATTCAGTGAATGAGCAGTGAAACGGCACTAGAGAATAAAGGTGAAAAACGAGGGAATTTAGACAGAGGATCCTGGGAAGAGGACAGAGCCGAGAGCACCAGGAATCTCTCCCCACGCAGGCAACGGCCGCACGGGCAGACTCTGTCTGGTGGGACTGTCTGGGGACTGTGGGGTCGGCCGCAGGCTCGCAACTGTCCAGGGCAGGTCCTCGGTTCGGGTCTCCCCTAGCTCTCGGCACAGTCGCAGCCCCCCAAGTCACGCGGCAGGCAGCCGTGCACGTGTTTGTGGAGCAGCCTGCAGATGCCAGGTGGGCAGGAAGGACCTGTCCTCCCAACAGCAGGAGCCTGCACTCTGGTCACTGACGGCCGCTTCCCATCACACAGGTGCAGACACCGAGGCCGGCGGCCATCGCTGTCACCCCTCCCGCTCCAGCCCCGGTGACTCCACGGACATTGAAAGGGCGAGGGCCTCCTTAGCCCCCTTTGGAGAGCCAGACATTAAACACTAAAACATTCTAAAACAACTGCATATATGGAAAAAACATAAAGTGACAGTGCATGCCCAAGGAAAGGCTCAGACAAGACCTGACAAGACATTAAACGTACACCTCAGAGTGATAACCCAGCACAAAGACAGTCTATAATAATAAAAAATCAATTAAGGAATATAATGACCAAAACCCCAGCAAACCCTGAGGAAGGGTGAGAACTGAATTCTAGAGTTAACCACATTATTATACTAAAAAAGATTTTTTTTTAAAGATTTCATTTATTTGACAGAGATCACAAGTAGGCAGAGAGGCAGGCAGAGAGAGAGGGGGAAGCAGGCTTCCCGCTAATCAGGAAGCCCAATGCGGGACTCAATCCCAGAACCCTGGGATCATGACCTGAGCCGAAGGCAGAGGCTTAACCCACTGAGCAACCCAGGCGCCCCATACTAAAAAAGAATTTTTAAAAAGTGTTCAAAAATAATGAGGCATTAAAAAAAAAAACACCCAAAAAAGTATTAAAGAAAAATTTTAAATCAACAGAAACTACCCCTGAAAAAGACCCAACGTCAGATACACTAGGAAAAGACTTTAGAAGGAAAGTATTAAGGATGTTTAAAGAAATGAAGATGTGGAGACTGCCAAGAAAACAATGTGTGAACGAAATGTAAATATGAATAAAGAGATAGAAAAGCTAAACAGAAACCAGAAGAAAGGCAAGGCCTGAAAAGTATGATGACTAAAATGAAAATTTCCCCAAAGAGATTCAAGGCAGATCTAACCACGCAGAAGAATCAGCAAACCTAAACAAAGAACAATGCAGACGACCAAGTCTGGGAAACAGAATGGAAACAGATGGAGGAAAATTAAAAGGGTCTGACGGAGTGCAAGACACCAAGGTACAAACCAGTATATGTACTGTGGGAGTCCCAGAAGGGGAAGACAAAGTGAAAAGGGCAGAGAGAATATGTGAACGGATGAAAACACCCCAAATTTGATGAAAGACACGCATATAAACAGTGAAGATGCTCAACCAAATCGAAGGAAGACAAACTCAGAGACCCACATAGAGACACATAATAAAAGTTTTAAAAAACAAAGACAAGGGTGCTGGGGTGGCTCAGTTAGTTAGGCATCTGGACTCGTTTCGGCTCAGGTCACGATCTCAGAGTCGTGAGACTGACCCCTGCGTTGGACTCCACACTCAGTGCGGAGTCTGCCTGGGACTCTCCTGTTCTCCCTTGGCCCCTCCCCATCACGTGCTCTCTCTTTCTCTAAAATAAATAAATAAATCTTCTAAAAAAAATAAAAGACAAAGACAAAAAGAGAATTTTGAAAGCAGTATGAAAGAAGCAAACCATCACATACGAGGGATCCCCAATAAGGTAATATGCAGATTTTTCACAAGAAATACTGGAGGCCAGAAGGCAGTGTGCTGATATATTCAAAATGCTCAAAAACAAACAAACACCCATGTCAGCCAAGAATCCTATATCCAGCAAAACTGTCCTTCAAAAATCAGGGTGAAATCAAGACATTCCCACACAAAAGCTAAGAGAGTATGTGACAACTAGACCTTTCCTGCGAGAACTGTTCAAGGGAGCCCTGTAGGAGAAAGAAGAGAATACAGTGACCTGAAACTACACGGGGAAATAAAGATTCAAGAACAGTAAGCATATGTGCAATTATAAAAGCAAATATCGGGGCACCTGGGGGGCTCAACTGGTTAGGCAACTGCCTCCGGCTCAGGTCACGATCCTGGAGTGCCTGGATCGAGTCCCACATCGGGCTCCCTGCTCGGCGGGGAGTCTGCTTCTCCCTCTGACCCTCCCCTCTCATGCTCTCTCTCTAAGTAATAAATAAAATCTTCAAAATAAAATAAAATAAAATAAAATAAAAGCAAATATTATAATAATGGTTTGTAACTATACTTTTTGTTCTCTATGTGACTTAAAAGACTAATACGAAAAACCCAGTATTGTTGTAATTTTGGTTTATAACTCCAAATCTTGTTTTCTACATTATTTAAGAGGCTGGTGTATTTAAAAGAATTATTCATTTACATTTTAAGGCACAGAATGTATAAAGATGTAATTGTGTGACCTCAGCCAACAAAAGGGGTGGGGATAGAGCTAGCTATACAGGAGCAGAGCCTTTGTATGTTACTGAACTTAAGTTGGTATAAATTCAAATTAGAGTGTTGTATCTTTAGAATGTTAAATGTAATTCCCATGGCAACCACAAAGAAAACAGCTATAGAATATGCACAAAAGGAAATGGGAAATTTAAACATTTCCCGACAAAAACCAACAAAACACAATAGAAGACAGTAATGTAGGAAATAAGAGACAAAAAACCCCCAACTATAAGGCACATAGAAAAAACTGAACAATGACATAAGTTAAGTCCCTTCTTTTCAGCAATTACTTCAAATATCAATGGATTAAACTCAACAATCAAAAGACAGAGATTGGCACAAAGGATAAAAATACGTGATCCAACTACATACTGTCTACAAGCTGAGACTCACTTTAGATCCAAAGACACAAAGAGGTTGCCAGTGAAAGTATGGGAAGAAATATTCCATGAGAAGAGTAAAGCAAAAGTGAGCGGGTGTAGCTATACTAATATCAGACAAATTAAATGTTAAACCAAAAAAAGTTACAAGAGACATTTTATATTAATTAAATAAATGTTCAATAAGGCAAGAAGGTATGATAATAAACAACTGTGCATCTAATGAAAATCTGTAAAGATATATGAAGCAAAAACTGACAGAATTTAAGGGAGAAATAACTCAACAGTAATAGTTAGAGACCTAAATATCCCACTCACAACTATGGGTAGAACAACCAGACAGAAGACAATAGAAAACTAAGCAAAATAAGCCAACTAGATTTAATAGACATATAGAACATTCCACCCAAAAACAGCATATACATTCTTCTCAAGTGCACATGGGACATTTCCCATGGTAGACCTTATGTTACAAATTAAGCCCCAACAGATCATCATACAAAGTATCTACTCCAACCACAACAAGATAAGGTCAGAAATCATTAACAGAGACTTCACAAAATTGTGGAAATTCAACAACACTTTTAAACAACCAATGGATTATGAAGAAATCACAAAGGAAATTAAAGGATGCTTAGAGACAAATGATAATGAAAGCACAACTTACAAAAACTTATGAGATGCAACGTAAGTGGTGCTAAGGGGGAAATTTATAGGTATAAATGCTTATATTAAAAAAAAGGAAAGATCTCAAATCGATAACCTAACTTTACAACTATGGAACTAGAACAAGAAGGATAAACTAAACCTAAAGTGAGCTGAAGGAAGGAGAAAATAAAGATTAGAGCAAAAACGAATGAAATAAAGAACAGAAAAACAATTTTAAAAGTGAATGAAAGTTCGTTCTTTGAAAACATTAACAAAACTGGCAAACCTTTAGTTAGTTGGACTAAGGGAAAAAAAAAAAAGACAACTCAAATTACTAAATTCAGGGGGCACCTGGGTGGCTCAGTGGGTTAAAGCCTCTGCCTTCGGCTCAGGTCATGATCTCAGGGTCCTGGGATCGAGCCCCACATCGGGCTCCCTGCTCATCGGGGAACCTGCTTCCTCCTCTCTCTCTGCCTGCCTCTCTGCCTGCTTGTGATCTCCCTCTCTCTCTCTCTCTCTCTCTCTCTCTCTCTCTCTCTGTGAAATAAATAAATAAATAAATAAATAAATAAATAACCTTTTAAAAAAATCACTAAATTCAGAAACCAAAGGGGGAAAATCATTACACTTCAACGGAAATAAAAAAGGATTAAAAGAGAATGCATTAGTACCCATGTGGCAAGACACTGGATGAATGGATGGAATTTCTAGAAATTACTCTTAGGAGCTACTAAGAGTAATCATGAAGAAACAGAAAATCTGAATAGACCTGTATCTGGTTAAGAGATTGAATCAATATAAAAAAATCTGACAGAGAAAAGCCCTAGATCCAATGACTTCACTGGTGAAATCTACCAAAAAGACTAACATCAATCCTTCTCAAACTATACCAAAAAATTAAAGAGAAGGGACATCTCCTAACTCACCCTATAAATCCAGCACAACCCTGATACCAAAGCTAGACAAAGAAATGACAAGAAAAATAAAGATCAACATCCTTTATGATCACTGATACAAAACTCTATCTTATAATACTAGCAAACAGAATTTAGCAAAATATTAAAAGGATTATACATTACAACCAAGCAGAATGCAAGGTTGGTTCAACATGTAAGCCAATCAATGTAATACATTACATTAACAGGATGAAGGAAAAAATCCACACAATCATCTAAACTGATACAGAAGCAAATATTCAATATGCTTTTGTGATTAAAAATAAATAAGTAAAAGCATTCAATGAACTACAAAAAGAAGGTAACTACATCAACAAAACAGAAGCCATACATGAAAAGTCCACAGGGAACATCATACCAGATGGTGAAAGACTAAAACCATTTTTTGGGGGGGCAGGGCGGGGGGGGGGTCAGGATGCCTACTTCACTATGTCTATTCAACTTAGAGCACAGTACTGGAAGTTCCAGCTAGAGCAACTATGAAAGAAAAAGAATAAAAGCCATGTTATTGGGAAGGAATAAGTAAAATTACTTGTTTGCAGATATGATCTTGTATGTAGCCAACACTAAAGATTCCACGAGAGAACTGTCTGACCTAACAAATGAATTCAGGAAAGCAGCAGGAAACAAAGTCAACACACAAAAATCAGCTGCGTTTCAGGGGCACCTGGGTGGCATAGCCTAGAGTCTGTTAAGTGTCCAACTCTTGGTTTCAGCTCAGGTCATGATCTCAGGGTGGTGGGAACGAGCCCAGTGTCTGGCCCCGGGCTCAGTGTGGAGTCTGCTTGAGACTCTCTCCCTCTCCCTTTGCAACCCCCACTAAAATAAGTAAATAAATCTTAAAAAAAAAATCAGTTGCATTTGTATACACTATCAATGAACAATCTGAAAAGGAAATTATAGGAAAAATTCTACCTAGCTTCCAAAATAATAAAATATTTAGGAATTAACTTAAAAGACTTGTACAATAAAAACTGCTGAAAGAAAGTAAAGAAGACTTACATAAACGGAAACAAATCCCAAGTTCATGGATTGAAAGATTTAATACTGTTAAAACGTCAAGACTACCCAAAGTGATCTACAGATTCAATGTAATCCTTTATCAAAATCCCAATGACATTTTTTGCAGCAATAGAAAAACCCTCCTAAAATTCATATGGAATCCCAAGGGACCCCAATACCCAAAACAACCTTGGAGGAACAAAAAGAACAAAACTGGAAGAATCATACTTGTTGACTTTAAAACTTACTACAAATCTACAGTCATCAGAATGGTGTGGTGCTGGCATGAAGACAAACATACAGACCAATGGAATAAAATGAAGAACCCAGAAATAAACACTTGCATATATGGTTAAATAATTTTTGATGAGGGTGCCAAGACCTTACAGCAGGGAAAAGAGCCTTTCAAAAAATGGTGCTGGGAAAACTGGATATCCACATGCAAAACAATAAAGTTACCCTTCCCTAATAACACACATAAAAATAACTCAAGGGGCACCTGGGTGGCTCAGTTGGTTAAGCTACTGCCTTCAGCTCAGGTCATGATCCTGGGAGTCCCAGGACCGAGTCCTGCAGTAGGCTCCCTGCTCAGCAAGGAGTCTGCTTCTCCCTTTGACCCTCTGCCCTCTCATGCTCACTCCCTCACTCGCAAAAATAAACAAACAAATAACTCAAAATGAATCAAAGACCTAAATGTAAAACTGACAACAAACCCTTAGAAGAACACATAGGACAAAAGCTTCATGACATTGGATTTGTCAGTGATTTCTTGGCTATGACACCAAAGGCAGAGATGGCAAGAGAATGAACTGAACTTCATGAAATTTTTAAATTGTGTGCATCAAAAGACACTATCCAGAGTAAAAAGACAACCCACAGAATGGGAGAAAGTATCTGTAAATCATAGATCTGACAAGGGATTAACGTCCAGAATATAAAGAGAACTCCTGAAACTAAACCACCACCCACCAAAACAACATTCAAAAATGAGAAAAAGACTTGAACAGACATTTCTCCAAAGATATACAAACAGCCAAAAAAGACACGAAAAGATGCTCAATATCACTAATCATTGGGAACTGGAAATCAAAACAACGAGGTCCCACTGCACACTCATGACGATGCCAATGGTCAGAAAAACAGAAAACAGAGCACGTGGAGAAATGGGACCCCATGCACTGCGGGTGGGAATGTAACATGGTGCAGCCTCTGTAGAAAACAGTATGGGCGGGGTCCTCAAGAAACTGAAAACATAATTACAACTTGATCCAGAAATTCCACTTCTGGGTACAGACCCCCCAATGGAAAGGAAGGTCTCGCGTAGATATTTGTGCATTCCTGTTTGTAGCAGAATTATTCCCGACAGCTACCACATGGAAGTAACCCAGTGTCCAGGGATGGATGAATGGAGAGACAGGATGGGGCCTGTCCACCTAACAGAGTATCACTGAGTCCACTACACCTGCTCCAACAGAAGATCCTTGAGGACATGGTGCCGTGTAAAACAAGCCTGTCCCAGTAAGACAAACACTGCCTGATTCCAGTTACATGAGGTACTTAGCCAAAAAAATCTCAGAGATAGAAAGGTGAATGGTGCCTGCCAAGGGCTGCAAGGAGCAGGAAGGGGGAGTGAGTGTTTACTTGGGACAGAGTTTCAGTTTTATGCGATGATGAGATGGAGCCCTGTCTGGGTCAGCATTCAGCAGGGAGTCTGCTTGGGATGCTTTCCCTCTCCTCCTGCCGCCCCCCCCACCTCCCTGCTTGTGCTTTCTCTATCTCATCCTCTAAAACAAATAAATAAAATCTTTTAAAATACGTAAATATACACATATCGTAAGGCTCTTTTTTTTTTTTTTAAAGATTGTATTTATTTATTTGACAGAGAGAGATCACAAGTAGGCAGAGAGGCAGGCAGAGAGAGGAGGAAGCAGGCTCCCTTACGAGCAGGGAGCCCGATGCGGGCCTCAATCCCAGGACCCTGAGATCATGACCTGAGCAGAAGGCAGAGGCTTTAACCCACTGAGCCACCCAGGCGCCCTATTGTAAGGCTTTCTAAACTGCAAATAAAAGGTTCAATACAACTTTGTTTTAGAAACTTAAGTTGGTTCTCCCATTACTTTTCTACCACTATTTAATCATATGAATTCATTTTGTCTATTTCTAGCACAATTATGTGTTGAAGAACACAGTACACAGTTTCTTTTCAATTCTGTAATAACAATGATGGACTTTAAACATTACACTTTTTCTAATATCAAGAAAATTTTTGTAAAACATAGCTCTTTACCAATCTCATATAGTACAGAATAAAGATTGGGAAGATGGGAAAGAAATTATCTCTAAGTAACTTTGTCTCTGGGTTTCCTTCTCCTTAATGTTACACAGTTTGCAAAGATGAAATTTGCTTTGGGGAGGGAGAAAGCAAAATGTAACCATTTGAAGCTGTTTTCTCAATAGCGCACCACTCTTAACAAACAATAGAGATCTGCTTTTTAGAAAGGGACTATTTTGATTGGAAAAGACCAGAACAATGATGAGTGTGCTATGGTTGGCAGAAGAAATGACAGCAGAAAGTGCATATAAAGAACATTAACTGGGAAGACGATGTTAAAGACCTAAGAACACGGGTAACATTTCAAAACCAGCTACAGCTTTAAACTCTAAACTTCAGGGAGAATTACGAGGTCCTGAACAATAAGCAAATCAATTCTATCAATAATAACAATAATATGAATCATTTATATTACTCGGAATGTCATATATGAGCAGCTGAGGTTATCCTGACATTATAAGGTAAACAGAAGTAGGCATTATTCACAATGTGCACAATGAGACTCTGCTCAGGCAACAGAATACTTAATACACGTGTTGCCACAGGACACTTGAATTAATTTACTCTGATTCTTCTTTAAATACTTAGGCTGATACACAACATGTATTCTCTCTCATAGCTCACACTCAAGAAAAGGAACACACACACAGATGTCACTTCTTTAAATGCTCACTTAACACTCCTGTAACTAAACTGAATTCCACTTTCCAGCTACAAAACCAGTTATTTAGCATGGCTTTTCCTTTCCTCCTTTCTGAAAGATGTACACAAAAGTAAAGCTTTTTCTCCTTAAGTAATCCAGAACTCACTGTGAATGTATTTAAAAGGAGTAAAATAAAATCTTGCCAGAAACACCAAGTGGAGGCCACGAGAGGCCAGGCAGCTGGACCGCACAGATCAAGAAGGCGCCGTAATTCACCCGAGATGAACTCCAAAGGTTCCATCAGGTCCACATCCCGAGACAAACCCCTTGGGCCTCTCCTGGCTCTTAGCGGACTAGTGGGACACTCGGCCTCACGTACAGAAACTGGAGCTCATGATGTTTTCTTTCTCCCACGGGTGCTGCGAACACCAGCCACAGGCGGCCCAGCTACTCCCACACCTGGCCTGCATGGTTTGGGAAGGCAGTGGGGACGGGAGCGAATTCAGGGGACTGCCTTCATCCCAAGCAAACTGGAGGTCTGGAGGACTCTTTTACGTACACCAATATTACAATCTCTCTTCTGCGCTGAACATCCTCAAATAGCTTCTTCCTTCTCCTGACAAGACCTTCAGGATGGAACCTGGCTACCCTTCCCCCACATCTGCACGCTCACTCAGACACAGTGTCACACGTTCGGCCACACACGCAAGTCACGCACTGTCCCGAGCTCAGTCACGCACGGTGTGAACTGCACTTTGCAGCCTGGTTGTGTTCAGCCACACTCTTGCTCCCTCGTGCTGACTTCAGTGGGATTCCACACACTGTCTAGCAGACACTTCCAACTCTTAGCAAGTGATAAGCAATATAAATCTGTGAAACAGAAGGAAGAGAGCAAATAATATTCCAAAGTATTAATAGAGGCTAAGTTAATAACTTTTTTTAAAGACTTTATCTATTTATTTGACAGAGAAAGAGAGAGAGGGCACAAGCAGGCAGAACAGCAGGTAGAGGGGAAAGGGAGAAGCAGACTCCCCACTGAGCAGGGAGCCCAATGCAAGGCTCGATCCCAGGATCCTGGGATCAGGACCCGAGCTGAAGGTAGATACTTAACTGACTGATCCACCCAGGCACTCCCTAAGTTAATAACTCTTACCTTATCTTACTAAGGAAGCCCTTTGGTAAGGCTTTTTCTGAAATATGCTAAGTTGTCTTTTAATCAGAAGATGCTCTTTTTCATAAGTATTTTTACGAAAACACATAAAGATCTTAGTTTTCTCCAGAGCTCATTATACACTGCCTCATCTCCCTCATGTGTTTCCATGAACACCTTGAACATACTGTTACTGAAGCACTCGTAAAAATAAGGTTACAAAGCAACGACCGAT
Organism: Ailurus styani; assembly: GCA_002007465.1. NCBI lineage: Eukaryota > Metazoa > Chordata > Mammalia > Carnivora > Ailuridae > Ailurus > Ailurus styani. Next base: position 4,211,635 of record LNAC01000076.1, on the reverse strand, counting down.
GACCATCTCCTCCACAGGCATCCTCATTTTTACACCCCCATAATTTGCTCATTAGCCGGCATTAGCAAGTCCTTTCTCAAATGCTCGCTAACCCTGGTATGTGAACACGAGGGCATGAAGCAGACTACGCCAACAGAAACCTGCAGCAATTAAAGGTAAACTACACTTGTATTAAAACCCCTTAAGTATTAGAAAGCATTTATAATATCAGTATGTGCCAATACAATCAAGTTACTGATTGCAAGTCCCCGACCGGGGAGTCATCGGGGAAGAGGGACGTCCAGCTGTAGCAAGACACCGTGATGGTGCAAAGAGTCCAACAAAGTGCACGCGTGTGGTGGGCGGAGCACAGCCCCCCAGTCAACACAAATCAGGGACAATGTGGCCGTCACAGTGTACTCACTACTATCTGACCCACCCTGAACTGCTGAGGCTACTTCATCTTACTGACTCCCAATACTTTCAGGCAGAAGGACCTTTTCCAGAGTAAATATGCTAAACAAAAGCACTGCACTGAGTGTATCCCACAGAGAGACTGCGTGCGGGGAAACTTAAGAACTTGAAACATTCTCCAGGCCTTCCCTGTTCAGTACAAAGCTTCTGTTCTCATTTATTCTAATGTAAGGTTTACTGTTTTTAACTTATAGACACAATGAAAATATTTGTACTTAACAAAAGATTTAACTTACCCTGGTAAATGTGCCTTCAAAACTATGAATATCCAGTTGTGGCTTCTGAGCATAAACATAAGCACTGATTGAAAAAAGGTCCTGGAATACAGAACATCAGAATTAATTACATTATAATTAGACAAAACTACTTGGAAATTCTTCAGTCACCAACTAATACTTTTCCTATGTTATTTACCAAAAGCGAGGGTTGGTTTTCCTGTGTTAGGATGGAAGATGACTACGGGAAGTACTGCTGAAGCTCAACAGAGGTGTGGCCATGTCTCTTGGTTCTTAACGACACGTGTGTGCCGAGCACTTGGAAGATGCCCAAAACGCCACGCTTCCCGTGGCTGTCCCAGAGCCCGAGTGTAACGGTGGAGACATACTTCGTGGAGTCCTGTCATACTGCGTATGACAGGAGTATTCGGAACTTACGTGGGTGCCCAAGAATTTAGTGGGATTTATGTAATCCTCACAATTCTACATAAGTTCTAGAAAACAATTTAGCAAATTCCTAAATTTATTTGCATGTTTTTCTTCTAACAGCTACTGTATATGCTATAAACAACCGACTTCCTTAAAGCCATGAACATACTGCATTTCTCCCATGCGCCTAAACCACATCCCCGCGATCTGTAGCTATGAAATTGTATGGAAAGGCTTTAACTCTTCACACATCCCCAGAACTAGCCTTGAAGTAGGAACAAAGGGCTTTAGGTCACCCCTCTCACAGACAACAGATAAATGCTTTAATAGTAAGTCTCCAGAGATGACATTTAAGCACCTTATTTTAAGACAATTTATAAATGTACATCTGCTGATTGAGAAATTTTAGTTTTTAAAACTCTATATAATTTTATTAAAATGTTATAAGTGAAAGTGTATTATAACAAATTTTAATTCTTCGATGATGCATGGTTATTCTTACCAGGAGAACACAAAGAATCTATAATACTCAGAAGTTCCTCATCTGTGGGGTCTTTAACATCGACACCACACAGGATTTGGACTGCACTGTCCACCAGACAGCCCACGGGCGAGTGACTTCCCATTTCTTCTGTGTGCTGATCCCACCCGTCCTAACGTGCCCCGCGTGTGACTGATTTCAGGAGACAAAACTTCAACGCACACAGGTAGGAAGCCTACCTGAGTTCACACCGGGAGAATGCAAATGATCATGTGGGTGGAGAGTGACCTACTAAATCTGTTATAATCTAAATATGCTCCTGTGTTTTTCAAACTGATTCACGTGGACACAAATAATATCCTAAGTGGGTGAGTCATAGTCACAAATGGACATTATTTATACTGGAGCCTTTCAGACCCTAAAACTATTAGAAGTCTTTTGTTCTTGATATTTCAGTAGTTTTTTTCTGATATATTCTTGATTGGCTATCAGAAAGCTGGACAAGTATAGGTTATACAGAAGTTTAAGAAATCTGTCCTTACTACAAGCCTGAAATTTAAACAAGACCCACATCAATGAGGAGGTGAAGAACGTCAGCCCACGGTGTCCCCATGCTCCTGGCCAGGGCCACTGCCAGCCTGCCCCCAGGACCCTGAAGCCGCAGGGCCTGGGCCTCCACGCTGCCCGCATTTCCAGTCTCTCTGCTGCCCTCTGAAGGAAAAGGAGGACTCCTCTTTCATTTCATGAGTAATCTACATGTTAACAACAGGCATCTGAAATACACCTGAAGATAACTGAAGATGCTCAACTGGAAAGGGAAAAGAGACTTCTAAGTTTAAGGTAAATTCTGTATTACAAATGCAGGTTTGATTCAACAATCTAGTAACTACTGAAAAAAAACTAATGGAAAAAGAGAAAACTAGCCACCCAAACAAGAACTCGTCAGACTCAAGCTCACTGCACAGCAAGGTAGAAGCTGCGGATGGTAGGCCAAGCTGGTGTCTAGACAGGGTGCGCTTCCCAAAGTGTCCTGAGAGGCAGGCACCTCTGCAACTCCACCGTGCCCGCGAGCCCTCCTTGGAGCAGGGCTGACGCTGCATCTGGAGCACGGCACTCGCAGCGTGGCCTCGACTCACAGGCTCCAAATGCCTGCATTTGACTCTAAGCTGGACACAACGTGGTCGGCCAGTGGTGTTTCAATCACGGCACGATCAGTGCCAAGCTGAATGCAGGAACAGGCTCACAGAGTTGGCACCTGCAACCGGTGCAAAATTTCACACCCCCCGGAGGGACATTAAGCATTAAAACAACCTGGATGTTGGCTGGGCCATCTGGGTTACCTGCACTGCCCACAATCAAGGGCCCATGCTCTGGTGGGCCCTATGCAATCAAGATGATCTGGGTACCTACACGTGACCCCTGTCCAAAGCTGCAAGAGCGAGGAGGTCATATCATCCTGGTGATGCTGCCGCAGCACAGCCCCATCTGTCTCGGGAGTGTCTGGCTGCTGTTAACCTGTAGCTGACATTCCAGATCCGCTGCAGTTTGCCAACAGTGGACCACGAGCCTGAACCCACTTCCCTCACTTCCCCTATGTATGCACCTTCGAGTAAGGTAGTCTGATGACTAGGTGCTGTGCCAGAAAGTCAACGATCTCTTCTGGGCCATTCCCCAGATAAATGATGGGGACAAAGCAGTGGTGGGGTATGTAAAGCCATTTTGAAATGGTTTGAAGATTCAGATTTCCCCTTGACCAATTCCTAAACATGATGGCCTTCAGGATTAAGTTGTATAAAAATAATTTCCTGTATGGGGAGCCTGGGTGGCTTAGTCTCTTAAGTGTCTGCTCTTGATCTCGGCTCAGGTCATGATCTCAGGGTCATGATATCAAGCCTTTGCACTGGGCTCCGTGCTGGGCATGGAGCCTGCTGAAGATTCTCTCCCCCTCTCCCTCTGCCCCTGCCCCGCCCCCCAACGCACACACTATCTCTCTTTCTCTAAAGAAAAAAATAATATCCCCTAAAAAATGCTTTGTGCTTCTTTTTTTAAAAAAGAATTTATTTGAGAGAGAGAGCAAGAGAGAGAATGAGGTGGGCAGGGTGGGGGGGCAGAGAAAGAATCTCAAGCAGACTCCCGCCAAGCACTGAGCCCGATGTGGGGCTCGATCTCATGACCCTGAGGTCCCTCAATCCCTCGATCTCACGACCTGAGCCAAAACCAAGAGTCAGACACTCAACTGACTGAACCACCCAGGCGCCCTAAATGCTTTGTGCTTCTTGCGTAAAACCCTTTCAGCTGAAAGCTCTGGGCAATGTGAGGACTCCTGGTGGCACACCCAGGGGAGGCGCACAGGAAGAGGTCACCTCTGCTTCCCACAACCGTTGGCAGGCTCGCCAGTCCAGCAGGAAACCTTCCTGCTGCCAGTGATTGGCATTTGAGATTCAAAGAGGCTGCCGGGCCTACAGCGCGTCTGGCAGCTTGGAGTTCTCACTCGGACTTTGTGGTGAAGAGTTAACAGGACCGTTGTAACGGGCTCCGGCCAGGGCCTCTAAAGGGCACACCTGACAGCAGGTGTGCAGACTGGTCTCACCAGGCCGGGTGAGGTCCCAGAACAATACCGCCAGCCCTTCTCCTGGAAAGACACCTTGGCCAAGGCAGGGGGCTGTGCAGAAACAGGCACACAGACTTGAGAAAGGCCTGCTCACAAGCAAGGCTGGGCCTTGGGTGGGGTCTAGAGATATGGATTTCAGAAGCATTCCCGCCATTCCCAGATAAGGACTCACTGTGCCTGAACGATTTATTCAAGCAGCATACGTGGTTTATACCGAACATGTGCTTCCTTCTGGGAGTCTGACACCTTCGCATGGACCAGACAGAGGAATGCCCCCATGGGTCTCTCCTATCCCTCTCTGGCAGGAACCATCTCACTTGTGTTCTCGCAACATGCTGCTAGGGGTATACAGCGCGTCCTGTGGGAATCCAGTGGGATGGGCTCTGGAGCCTTGCGCCTTGCTTCCTCCAGATTCACCCCAGTGCCTTTCACGTGGCTATCTGTGCCCCTTGTCCCATTGCTGGAAAAAATCATGGTCATGAGGAGGAGGACTATGCGCTGAGTCCTGGGGCGGGGTGGGGGGTGGGGGGGGTCCTCCTAGGGATTCATTAAAACTGGGGGTGGTCTTGAAGGTCCCCCAAAACAGAGAGTTTACCATTTTTATAGTTTCTATTTTCATCTTTTGTTATCTGTTTTGTTTTGGTTTTGCCTCAAAACAAATGTTTCAGCATGGCTACCACACTTAGAAAATCACAGACCTGAAGGCATGAAGACCCATTGGCCAAAGACAGGGGTAACACAGCAGCTAAAGAGTGGCGTGGGGAGGTGGAAACCTGAGGTGGGAGAGTGCTCAGAGGGGTCCGAACTCTGGCATCCTCTCACCCTGACCCCACACAACCCACGTGCGGGGCAGGTTTCCAGCAGCCCAGCTGACAGAAGTGAACAAAGACCCCAACTGCAGGGAAGACAGAGCTCAGAGTTCGACTTCAGTGCAATGAACTACCAAGCAGGACAAAACCAAACACAAACACAGTACTCTTCAGAAGAACTTGAGCCGATCCAGAGTGTCCACCATGTATCATTAGAAATGCTCAGGACACCATCTAAACTTCTAGACACACAAAGACCTAAGAACACAAGATCCAGACTCAGGAAAGAATTCAATCAGTAAAGACTAATTCTGACATGACCAGATATCAAAATTAAGAGATGAGAATTTCAAAGCAATTTTAATATCTCAAGGAATTAAAGGAAAATATTCTCCTAAAGAATAAACAATGAGAAACCACAGCACAGAAAAACATATATATTTAAGGAAAAAGAAACAAATGGAAATTCAAGAATTAAAAAATAAAGTATCTGAAATAAATTTATTAGGTGAACTTAAAAGCAGATTGGAGAGGACAGAACAGAGTCAGTGAACTTGAAGAAAGACCAAGATATAATGAATCTGAAGACACAAAGGAAAAGATTTAGGAAAGGATACGGTTGCAGTGCCACTGACTGGGTATCAAGAGCTCTAACATGCCTACAACTGGGTTCCTGGAAGGAGTGGAAGAAAGAACAGGGAAGGAAAACTATTTGAAAAAGTAATGACTAAAAATATGCAAAATATGTTGACAGCCCAGACAGATGCATGAGCCTCGAAAACCTCTAGACAGATGAATAAAATTAAGAACGAACGAAAGAACGAAAGAACGAAAGAAAGAAAGAAAGAAAGTCTACCCAAAGTCACATTGCTAAAAAACCAAAGAGAAATTTCAAAAATAACCAGAGAAAAATATATATTATACACAGGGAACAACCATCAAAATAACACTGATTTCTCATTAGAAATAATGGAAGCAGGAGAGAGTGGAACAAAATATTTAGAGTGCTATGGGGGAAAAAAATCTGTCTTACAAGAATTCAATATTCAGCAAAAATATCCTTCACAAAAACAGGTAAAATAAGGATATTTTCAGATAAGTAAGAATGAGAATTCGCTAAGAGCAGACATATACTACGAGAAACGTTAACAGAAACTCTCAGAGGCCAAAGGGAAATATTATCCAGTACAAATTCAGTCTTTTAGAAGGAATGCTGAGGAACAAAAATAATACATAGCAAAAGAAAAACAAAAATCCTGCTTTTCCACTTAATTGCTCCTTAAGATACACATAAAACCTCAGAACAGTTCACATGCAGACAGAGTGCATATGAACAGTAGAAGAATGCACAGAAGGGCACCGTACGCTTTCGGCACGAAGGACAGGAGGGTGAATGGACCCATCCAACGACAGGTTCTTACATATTATGTCAAGTGACACAATTTTAACTTTCCACAACACACCTGTAGTTAAAGCTCATCATGATCTCTAGCAACTACGAAAGAAGTGCAAGGATGGCTGATAAGCCAACAGATAAAGGAAAACAATCCGTCTTCCGTCCTATTTGTGTGTTATTTCAGCAATCACGTCTTTCTTAGAGGTCTACGTTCCACGTGATCTTTCTTCATAGCTTCTGTTTGGACTGTAATATCCCCCAGATTTCTTGAAATATGCTAGAGATTTGTATTTACTCTCTTCTATTCCTGGAAGCCCCGACTGATCTAGCCTTGTCTGATCTCCTCTTTGTGGGAGCCGCGAATGATGGGCTGTGTATCATGCTCTATCACCTCAAGAAAATAGTCGGTCACAGAAAACAAGCAATGGTCTAAAAATTAGACAGCTTCCTTCATTTCTAGAAAACCTCTATTTCACTGTGCGCATTGCATTTATTTCCTACTTTACTCTAGGTGAGCGGGGAGCGCACAAATCTTCTAGTGGCTGAGACTTCTGGCAGAACAAGTGTGAGAGATCGGATTCTCATAAAAGTCGTAACGATAATGCCCCCCGAGGGAGCACCCTGCTCTGAGGGCAGCAAAATCCTCCAGGAGAGCTAACAGAAAAGTTTCAGTGTGCACCACCCAGGAGGAAGTACGAGAGGAAATCAAAGAAACTCACCAGAAAACTAACAGAAGAGACACTTCCTCCCATCCTCCCCAACTCCTGTTAAAGACAGGCCTCCCAGGCCTCCGACGGGCACACGGCCCCCGCTCCAGCATCCTCTCCAGCCGGCTCTGGCTGCGTGGGGCGGAACACGACCCGAAGCGCCATGGCGGGAGGGGAGCGGTCATGGGGGACCCAGGCGAGAGTCACCAAGCAATGACGACACAGCTGCCCTCTCAGCCTGGGACCAGCCACCCCCAGGCTGTGAGGGAGGGCCAAAAACTTCTCTCCTAATCTGTGGTGCATGGATTCAGGAAACAGAAACCACTCCAGATCTCAGGAGCGGAAAGGGATTTAATATATGGAGTGAGGTCCTTCCAAAATCACAGGAAAGGATGAGACTCATGACTGAACCTCCAAAAATTACTCTCAGAGCATGACCAAAATGGTCCTCCATGGGAAATACCCTTGAACTACGGAGTTCAAGACAACACCCACTGAATCTGACTCCAGGGTGCAGAGGCCACCAACCACACAGCACCTGCCACTTCCGCCTGTGACACGGAGGGTGGCCCCTGCCAGCAGAGAACACCATCAGGGCGAAGGAGACCTCGTCCCTATTCCTGTCCTAGAAATTCTTTGAGAGTCTGTCTGACAAGGAAAAGCTCATTCACACACCTTCATCAGGGCCTGGAAAACACATCCTGCTGAATTTTCTAGAGAACAGAGATGCTACACTGGCTAGAGCGTGAACACAGCAGCTCACCACAGCGGGTCTGCTATCACAGTTTACAGAGTATACGTTAACTAATAAAAAGTTATTTTCAAGTTAATTAAGTCAAGCTGGTTTGCACAAGAAAAAACACGTTGTGTAATAATTGTGGGCTTAGGGAAATACAAGAAGAATGTTTAATAAGCAGCCAAGCAACTCCTGGGATAAGGCAGGTCTAAGAACCCTTCATCATTCAAACATTACCCTGTCGCAGTATTTTTCAAGAAATGAAGCTCTCCCGTGACAGACTACCTTTTGATACATGGACATAAAGAAGAATGCTAGCAACAATCCTCATTTCCACACGCACACGAACATTCAGAGGAATGCGTTTCATCTAGTATATTAGACATCAAATGACTGAATAATGGCACAATAATGAGAATGTCATTCGAAGCTTTTCGCGATAATTTAAAAATCATTCTGAAGTTTTCAATAATGTAGGAAAGCCTCTGCTATTAGGTCAAGGGCAACATTTGTTCGCATTACTTAAAGGTCATTAAAATACATCCTTAATCATAACATGTGGTTCATTACAAATAAAATTGCCTTTCGTTCAATAAAACTAATTAAATGTAAATGGTATTGTTTACTGCTATATGGATCTTTTGAAATAAATCAGCAAGTCATGATTTATTGTGACCTCATTGTGTTAATAAATTTGCCTGATCACAAAAGCCAGAGGCGCGTTTCCCGAGTGTCTGTGGGCGCCGTCTAGCCGCCTGTGTGGCAGGGGGAAGACGAGTCCGCCGTCACAGGCTTGCCCCACAGTGACTAGTGCGTGGAGACCAGGGAATACAACAAAATCGGAGCGAGTACTCTTGGTGCTACCCCTGGTTCTTTAACAAAAGCTATACGGTTTGCAGGCTGACTCCTTGGTGTCACAATCCTCAACTGATGATACGAAAAACAGGGAAGGACACCAAATATGCCCAAATCCATCACCTCAGAGACAGAGAAGTCAAAGTGAGTGACAGTTAGGGGAAGAGTTAGCTATTCAATGTAAAACCAAACTGCCATGCCTAAATCCATAATGAAATCAGAGCTCTTTTTCCTATGAAATCTATACATGTGTGCCAAATTATATGAAGCTACAAATTTAAATTGATTAATGAACCAGAAATTCAGTTAAACCTCCCTTTTTTCTAGAATACACTGCTTTTTGGTTTTATGGTCATATCAAAACTTAAAATGTTTTCATTTACTAGTCACTTTACCTAAATGCTTACTCATATGATCAAAGTACATCAACTATAACATTCAAAAATTAGCATTCCATGAATTGTATACTGTAACTCTGTAACTGTTGTTGAAGTTTATAGACACCTGTCACTAATAAAAATGAAGAAAAGATCCTTAAAATATCAAACATAATAAAATGTCACTTCCTGTGGATCATGACAAAGAGGACACTCAAAGGTCCAGATGATAACAGAGTGGGATTTTAACTACTCTCCTAAGATATAGCTTACATGCAATAAGCTGTGCACCTTTCAAGGGTACAACTGTGTGTACCTGAACACCTGGACCTGTCAAGGACACGAGCCGGCTGCGGGACACAGCCACTGCCTCCCTTGCAGGGTGCCCAGCCCCGGCCTCCCCGCAGGACAGACGGGCAGCGGATGGGCTTTCCCAGAGTTCTGCGTGCCCGTCCTCACCTCAGGCGCTTCCTCGTTCGGGAGCTTGGGCTTTTCTTTCAGACACATTCTTTCACTTTCCTTTCTACCACTCGTACCAAATTAAAGCCACTACAAATGATCGCCTAGTGCAAGCATTTCCACCTGTCCCTGCCAGTGACTCCGGAATTCTTGCCAAGGAGGCTCAGATGGAAAGACGGGGCGGGGAGGGGGGTGCTGTCTGGGCACGAGCGGAAACAGAAACGTCTCCCGGTCAGTTAGGACTCATCATCTTTAGCTCCCCCACACCTCTCAATCCTGGAGGGTTTACTGAGGAAGGTTACTAAGCCGGAAAAAGAAACACAGGACACAAAGGAGAAACACACAACTGGAAAATAGTAGGCCCAAGCCCAGGGTCGGCTCAAATCCCATGAGGAAGCCAATGGGCTGCAGGAACATCTCGTGATAAACACAAATCCATTTTCACAAATAGTACGAGAACTGTAAGCTAGATGTCCTCAGTAATATGGGGACAGCACAGCTTGGTTTTGCCCCAAGAAGAAAAGCAAAGCAGACAGAAAGCACGGGCAGTCTGAACGAGTCTCAGGAGGAGCTAGGAAAGGAGGGGATGGGAGGGCGGACTCGTGCTCGTGCACCAGGAGGCCCACGTCCCACGACAGGACACGAAGAACCCACTCGATGCTCACTTACGACAGCCTCGCGGCCACGCAGACGTGACCGGCCCCCCTTCTCTAGGAGCCCACGCGCAGGGGGTGCTTTAGCCACTGCAACACCAGGAATGCTACTGCCCAGCCTCTCACTTCCCGCTGACAAACACATCAAGGGGTTAAAATGATAAACAAATATTGGGAGGAGAACAGCCCTCTGACCACAACGAAAAATCCTTAAGCATAAAGGAAAACAAATGACTATCTGAATAAAATCTAAAGTATTTACATGGCGAAAGATCCTCTAAAGCAAGCAGTTAAGAAGCAACACACACTCGGCAAAGGGAGGGAGGGAGAGGCGCACTCATGCGCTGACGCTGACGGTTTGAAATGGTGAGACCAACGGAGGGCAATTTTAAATCTTTGCTAAAACGGCGTGACTGGCTAATACGGTGTTTTCCTAAGTTTGATTTCCCACCCACAGCTTGACTCAAAGTAACGCTACACGGATAAGAGATGTTTGTACGTAAAGCAGGAGTTGTTTTTAAAGTAATCATTTGAAATATAATCATGGAGTGGAAACACTTTAAACATAAAACCAAAGGCAGTAACCACTTTATTTTTACAAGTCGTTTTACTGAAACATATCTGACCTATACCACATGCAAGTTCCTGGTAGACACAGCTGGGCCGCAGCGCACCACCCCTGCCCCCGGGGCCCGGGCACCGCCACCGGCAGGCCGCGCTAGGACCACACCAGACTTCCACAGGGACGAAAGAAACCATCCGTGAAAACACCCAGACGAGACTTGAAGGGGAAACTGACCCATGATGAACATAACGCACGTCAAGACCTCTAAACACACACCACAGGAAAACAGGCAGACACCACAAAGAGAAACTTACAAAACTGAAATATGAGAAACAGATTTTCTTAGATAAGCGGTTTCTTCAACCTCAGAAAAAAATGACAAGTCAACATAAACAAAGTGCCGCTTCCAGAGTTACCACACAGGAGAAGACGGACAGACCCCTGGAGACGCACGCACTGCTGCAGTGTTGGGGGGCGCATTTTGGCAAAAGAATCAAAATAACTGTTCATGGTCATATTCACCAGTAACTACCAGACTGGTTACTGAAGCTGCAATTTATCAAGTACTGGGCAGCCTACTGCCGAAGAGGAAAAAAGTAAATCCGGTGTCATCCAGCCATGCAGGTGCGTGGTGAAGGGAGAGGTGGAGCACGGACACCACCAGGAAGAAGTTTTACCCAAACGTGAATGGCAGCCAACGCTAACAAGGAAAATTATGACTGTCTTTCATCTTTTTTATGATGTGTGTATTATTTTCAATGACATGATCATTATAAGCAGGAAAAAATGAATCTCCATTTCTTTTTTGCAAGGATGAGTCGCGAGACAAAGGACTGGCTGGCCTGAAGCACAGCGGAAGCGAGCAGCAGGACGGCCGGCACACGAGCTGTTCCGGGGCCCACGCCCTCCTGGCAGGGGTGTCCCTGCAACCACCACGTCCACCAAAAACAAAGACCCGGTAATCTGGGGTTTGAAAGTATTATGCTTGATGAACCACCTTTTAATTATAATTGGAAATGTCACACAGATTGGTGAGTCCACAAGACATTGATATTACTCATTAAATATTAATCAAGGGCTTCTATAAGCTATGTTGTTGTACCTGATGTGAGACTTGCCCTTCTACCAAAAACACTGGAGAAATGGACACAATATGTGAAACAGCTGTTTTCAGACATGGACACAGTGCTGCTGAAAACATCACAGGCCTGTGACCCCTGGGAGAACACAACACACAGATAGGAGCCCGTGGGAAGCCAAGTCCCAAACAGCAGTCCTTCTAAATTTAGGGACAGAGATCAGAGCTCTGGGGAGCAGGACCCTGAAAAGGAAACAAAGGGGAAGGGACTGCAGGCTACTGCACCGTGCTTATCAGTCTATTTACTGATGCTCTCACACACCTGGGTAGGAAACACGAGGTCTGGCCAGGCAGAGTGCAACCAGAGAGCCCAACTCTCAGAGATGACACAGAATGGGGGACAGGTCAAGCCCGACCAGTCAGTTACAGGCACCGCTGAACAACCAAGAATTTCCAAGGCTGTGCCAGAAAGATCAAGCCCTTGTACTAGGATTACACCAGCATTACAGTAAAGGGGACTCCTGGCCCTCCCCAAAAAGTTTAAGCACAAGTCAAGTTTATTCACAAGCTGCTAAACTAAGAAAATAAAATCAATGGTTTTGATAAAAGAAAAAATATGTAACACTTACAATATGCAGCACTCAATAAAAAAATTACCAGACATGCAAAGAACCAAGAAATTGTAACCTGGACCAGGAGAATAAATAAAAACTTAAAAACTGGGCGCCTAGGTGGCACAATCAGTTAAGTGTCTGATTCTTGGTTTCAGCTCAGGTCGTGATCTCAGGGTTTTAAGACTCAGTCGCATGTTGGGCTCCATGCTCAGTGGGGAGTCTGCTTGAGATTCTCTCTCTTCCTCTCCCTCTGCCCACCCCCCACCCCGCTCATGCACATGTACTCTCTCTCTCTCAAGTAAATAAATCTTGGAAAAAAAAAAAACAACAACTAGAAACATACCAAGAAATAACAGAGACAACGGAATTAACAGATGAAGAATAAGTATTATAAAATGCTGAATAATTTAAATGAAACTATGAACACATTGGGAAGGAAAGTAAGGTATTTAAACAGTAACGAAAATGAGAGAACCACACAGAACTTCCAGATATTAAACATACAGTATTTGGAATAAAAAAATTGCTGGATGGTCTTAATGGAAGACTAGATGCTTCCAAAGATAAAATCAGTGAATTCAAAAACAGAGTAACACAAAGTACCAAATCAAGTCACAGAAAGTAAAGAGCAACAGAGCTCAACGACCTGTGGAAATGATGAGTGGTGTAACACACATGTCACTGATGTCCCAGATGGAGGGGTTTTGGCAGAAAGGCATGAAATATAAAGGTTAAAAGTTTTTGAAATGGGGAAGAAAAAACCAAGAACCTCCAGATCCGAGAAGTCCAACAAACCCTAAGCAAAACAAATCAAGACACATACACCAATTCCTGAAGAAGTCATCTCACACACACACACACACACACACACAAATCGTTAAAATGCCTAGAGAAAGAGACAGACGATAAAGAGGAGACAACATATGCTGTAAAAGGCACAGCAATGACAGCTCTGAGACGGTAGGCAGACACAAGGAAAACTAACAAAAACTTGAAAAACCTCTTCCAAAAATGAAGGCAAAATAAAGACCTTTTTTAAGCAAAAACTTTCACAGCGAATCTAGCAGATTTCTCTTACAAGACATATTGTAAGAAGTCCTTGGATTTCAAGGAAAATTACATTGCAAGTTGGAGCACATTCAGGAAAGAGGACTCCAAAACTGTGTAAACGTACAAGTGGAAAAGAGGGTTTTTATTTTTTAATACCTTCTTAACATGCTCAACAACTTTATTTTTTTAAATATTTATTTATTTATCCTTAGTGGGAGAGGGGCAGAGGGCGAGGAAGAGAGAATCTCAAGCAGACTCCCCAATAAGCAGAGAGCCTGACACGGGGCTCAATCTCACGACCCTGAGATCATGACCTGAGCTGAAATCAAGAGTCAGATGCTTAACCAACTGAGTCACCCAGGTGCCCCACATGTTTGACTACTTTAAAGAAAAAAAAATATATATTCTATTGTGTGGCTTATAACATGTAGAAGTAAAACATATGACACAATAACAAAAGATGAGAAGAAGGGTGTGGAAGTCTAACGGTTCAAGTTTCTTAAATCATATACGAAATGGTATAATACCCTTTGGAGAAAGATAATAGTGAGTTAGTAACATCTATTGGAAACCACGGAACCACCACTAGAAAATAGAACTAATGGTTACAGCCAATAATAGTAATTAAACAAAAATCTAAAATAACACCTAAAGATGGAAAAAAGGAACAAAGACATAAGTAGAAAATAAACAGCAAGATAATCACCTTTAACTCAACCGTTATTAATAATTATGGTAAATGTACTCATTAAAAATGTAACAACTGTCAGAATAAGTGAAAAAACAGTATCTACTTGTGTTATGCTAACAAGAAACCCACTTCATATATAAAGAAACAGACACAGTAAACATACAAGCATGGAAAAGATAGGCCACGCGAACACCAATCAAAAGAAAGCTGGAATGACTATATTAACATCAAAGTAGATGTCACAACCAAGAACACCCCCACAGATACAGAGCAAAATTCAGTTCATTAACAGGGTATGAGAATTCTGAATGTGCATGGACCCTAAGGACAGTGCTTCTAGGTACACAGGACTGATAGAACCCAAAGGAGAAAGACTGTATCTTCAAACTCTTCCTTCATTAATTAAGAGGACAAATGGTAGGAAGCAAGTAAAAATACACAACATTTAAGCAGCAGTTTCCACCGACTTGACCTAATGAACACTTAGAGGCAATCCACAGAACAGCAGAAGATATTCTGTGAACAGGTGAGAGCATGACTGACCCAGAGAGAGCATGAGCTGGGCTGAGTCACAAGTCCCCACTTGTGACATAGGACATAATGTGTTCCATGCACGTAACAGAATTAAATAACAGCTAAGTTACAAAGGACATCAGGAAAATCCCTCACCACATGATAAGGAAGCAATGTTTCCAAGTAAATGAAGGGTGAGAAGAAATCACAAAGGAACAAGAAAATATTTTTAACAAAAACATAATGAAAATACAGTGTATAAAATTTATGTGATACAGGTCAAGTAATGCTTAGGTGAGTTACAGCTCTAAAGGCTTATAACAGAAAAGAACAAGGTAAAAAAATCAAGAGTCTAACTTCTGTTTTAAGAAGTTAACAAAGAAAAGAAAAATAAACACAAACTAAGTTAGAATGAAGGAGATAAATATCAGAACAGAGGACAGAAAATGAACAAACAATAAAGATTATCAAAGACACCAAAACAGGTTCTTTAAAATGATAACTAAAGTCAACCTCCAGTGAGACTGTCCAAGAAAAAAGAGATTCAAATTACCAATATTGAGGATGCAAGAGGGGATCCTACAAGAACTAAAAAATAATAGCAGAACATAATGAATTCTATACTATTAAATTTGGCAACTTACATGAAAGAGACAAACTCTTTGAAAAACACAAATTTCCAATGAACAAAAGATGTGATTAACTCTACTATCTACTTCAGAAATTCAATTCATAATTAATTAAATATTTTCCCACAAAGTAAACTTGTAACTCAGATAGTTTCAAGGTGAATACGTTCAATACTAAAAGAAATTAATAACTAACACCAATCTTACACCAACTACTACTTCAACAGATACAGGAGGCAAAAAGACTTCCCGACTCATTTTATGGCCAGTACACCCCTAGGTAACAAACCAAACACATTATAATAAAAGCAAAACAGACGAACACAAACAAAAGCAACAACACCAACACCCCTCGTGAATACAGGCACAAAAGTCCTTCCCAAAATAATAGCAAATCAAATACTGCAACATATGCAAAGGACACTTAGCATGAACAAATGTAATTTGGTTTATCCCAGGAACATGAGGTTGATACAATCATGTCAATAAACACGGAAAAACTTTTGAAAAATCCAACCCCCATTTAGGATAAAACTCTCCGCAAACTAGGAATAGAAAGAATTTCCTCGGCCTGATACGGCGAATGTAAAAAGAACCTACAGCTACCATCAGACAGGATGTTAAGAGGTTACGTGTTCCCCGAGGTTGGAAAGAAGACCAGGACAAATGGTTTTACCGCTTCTGTTCAACGGTGCACTAGAGATCGCAGCCAGCGTGATACCATAAGCACAAGAAAGAGAAGGCTGTCTATGCACATTTGCATAAAAGAGCTATACTGTCTTCCGTGCACTTGACATGATCACGTACAGAGACCATTCAAGGGAATTACACAAAAGCCACTAAAAAGACATAAACAGACATTTCACCAAGGAGGATTCACAGATGGAAAACAAGCACAAGAAACAATGTTCAGGGGGTGCTTGGGCGGCTCAGTCGGTTAAACGTGTGACTCTTGGTTTCGGCTCACATCATGATCCTGGGTTGTGGGGCCAAGCCCTGTGTTGCGCTCTGCACTCAGCGTGTAGTCTGCCTCAGATTCTCTCTCCCTCTCCCTCCTGCCTGCTCACACTCTCTCAAATAAATAAAAGTCTTAAAAAACAAAACTGTTCAGCTTTACCAGCCATCACAGAAACACAAACTAAAATGAAGTATTACCACATATTTATCGAAAGATCTAAATAAAAAAATGACACCACCAAATATTAGGCAAGGCTGCGGGGAAACTCCAGCGCTTGTGTGCTATGTTTCATGAGAAACAAAGAGTGTTTCATGGTACAGCCACTCTGGAAAGCACTTTGGCAGTCTCTGCATGCACACTTTCCCACACATCCCTGACTTGTGACTTAATGACTTACTAGGTTCCCACTTGTTCCTGTCCACTGTGAAGTGGACAAAGGTCAGCTGCTTAGTGAAAAAGAGTCAGTGTCAACCTCAACTATTACCTTCATCACTTGGTCCAACAGAATTTACTTTTCCTCGTTCACAATCAATCAGGAAGTTGTACTAACCCACATCATATAAATTATACACAGTATCCTACAGAATTTAAGTAAACCATCCCAGAACACTGAGAATCATCTGAGTGGTGGGCCACCTTGCACTGACTGAGAAAGTGATCTAGAACAGTAAGTAGTTTGGACAATTTTCAAAAACAACTTCTGATCTGGGGAATGATGCAGACCACAGACGTACAGGAGGTACAAGATTATTTCTGCATCTAAGAAGGAAACAATTAAAAACAGGACATACTTGCATATACCTAGTTCTATCGACTCAATACTACACACCACATGAGCATTTGTATAATTTAATTGGCAAACACCAATATAAAAATGGGCAAAAGAGAACAGCAAACTAACAAATAAATATAAATTTCTAGTGAACATCTGGTAGAAAATTTCGACCATACTGGAACAAAAAGGCACAAATGAAAACAATGAATGGTCTAAATTTTCTCTATCAAACTGAGATTTTTTTTCTTCAATAGTTAATTTTAAGTGTTCTGAAGCACATTCACCAATAATCACCTTCTACTGGTGACAGTGATTTGGGCACAACTGTTCTGAGATGACCTATGGCGAGCTGAGATCACAGGTGTTCCTTCACACACCCCCTGTTCTACTTTTCCGAATATACCTGAAAAAGGAAGACTTGCTATTTACATGACTCCTCTTAATGTTTATATACTTAAAAAAGACAAAAACTAGGAGTTGCCTGCTTACTCCCACCCATGACAGAGGTGCACAAAGTTAGCTGATGAGCCAAGAGCTCTGGGTCACTCTCCAGCTCAGGGGTTAGGAAACCAAGACCTAGGGCTCAAATCTAGCAACCTGTACCTCTCTTCTGTATCACCCTTGGGGTAAGAATGGTCGTTGTTTTTTTTGTTTTTTGGGGGTTTTTTCCATCTTTAAAGGGTTGGAGAAAAAAAAGGAGTAGGAAAGGCAGGAGGCATGGGTTAGGCTTGAAAGACATATTAAATGACCCGCGTTGTTACGTGACAGTGAAAAAACAGATAAAAGAAAGAATCAGCAACTGCTCACTAGTGACAAGAAGATTTTGCATGATATACCTAAAACACATAAAGGAATAAATTTCAACCTAAGGACCACCTAAAGCACAGACACCCAGAAACACCTAAGGAACCAAATATCTCTCGGTTTTATACATGTCAAACGTATATAATGTCCAAAAGGTCCAGTGTACACGAGAGTGAGGAAGGCTCCTGCGGTTCATGGTAAATTAACTGTACACCATATGCAATGTAAGTAGCTACTCCTATTCAAACCCAGCCAATCTAAGGAAAGTGACCAAGTCTATAGCACCCAATTTCCCTTGCCTTTACCAAGTGCTTGAGGCAAAGGTCACTCGTAGAGCACCTCAAGTTGTCTGTACTCTGCACTGCGTATCAGCAGATCATGGAAGAAGGAAGCTCCTCTCATTCACACACATACTAACGTCTCACACAAGCACCAAACGGCCTCACCTGTGGCTCTGTTAAAAAAAGATGGGAGCCAGCTTAGGAGATGCTCGGCATTCTGAAAGATCGCCGAACACACTGACCTCTGTTAGGTACTATTTTCTCCAATCCCACCTTGTGCCTCTTCCACAGGAACAAAGGGGCAGTGGGCAAAGATGAGGCAAGGCACCTGACAGTGTGCTCTTCCTTCTCTTGCGGTCATGAGACCCAGTAAGACCGTGCCTCCTCCGAATGGAGAGGATTCTCACTGTTCCAAGAAAAGCAGAGTGGACGTGCCTGTCTCCAGGAGGAGGCGAATTCGTCTGAGCTCCACAATCTGCCAAAACTAACGGAAACCAGCCTACCACTGAGTTAAGTCAGTGAGCAAAAATGCACTCATTTGTGGACTCATTTAACCCTGCCAAAAGTTCTCAATCTTAGAGATGACTCAATTGCGAGGTTTAAAAGTAAAAACCAGAAGGGAAAGAAAAGCGAGAGAAAAGATAAGAGGACCAAAGTGTCGGGCCAACAGGAACACTGCAAACCACAACTAGAACAGGTCACATGCCAAGACGCCACAGAAATTATTTTGGCATAATTTTCAACGACCCTCTGTTAGCAGTAAAAGAATCATTTTAAAGAATCAGTGCATTCAAGAAGTCGGTCAGTACACACAGGAATGGACTTGCTGCCTGGCAATGAGCACCACCAGGGAGACAACGCTGTGATCACAAGAATGCTCACCCCCAGGGCCGGCAGCCTCTGTGTGCAGCTCACCGCCACCTTCAGCTTCCAGTCGGTCTCACCATCAAGCTGATCAGTTCGAATAAAACATGAACCTTGGAATGAGACAAGAAGATTCCAGAGTTACAGGTGCTTGAAGAGCACAAGTGTGCAGCACAGGGTGCTACAGCAATGACACGTCCAGAGATTCGCATAAACAAAAATTCTCAAAAGCCTTTGTATATTTGATTCACAAACAAGTGTGCTGAGAAGATACAGGCCACTAACTAATCACTTACCTGCTATATGGTGTTCTTGCCTACAGGGCTTAATGTTAATTAGTACTGTATTTTAGAAAAACTACTTTGATCATTTCTACCTTTAATTCATGGTTTAGTAATAAAATAATACACAAAAATATCAAAGAGTGTGCCGTAACTTTGCTAACAGATTATCTGATATACCACCATAAAACATATGTTCAATAATAAAAGCACAGCTAAAATGCCAAAACACAGGTAAGATCTATTGTCATATAAACCTATCAAAATTTAAACATAAAAAATATTAAGTAACAAAACTCCATTCACCCTTTGAGCAGGTCATCACACCATTTCTCAGAATCTATCCTAAAACAGAACGCCAAGACACAAAGTGACACACATCCAAGATGATCCTGTAACATTATTTATCGGCACAAGAGGCTGGGAGCAGATCCTGTGAGAATCAATGACTAAAAGGGAGCACAAGCAGTCATAAAAGAAAGACAGGATGGAGGACAGAGCACAGACAGGAGACAGGGAGGGACAGAGGGAGGGCGAGGGAGACAAGGAGGGAGGGAAGGAGGGAGGGAAAAGGAGAAAGGGAGGGAAGAGAATAAAGGAAAGGAGGGAGAAAGAGAAACAGAAATGAGAAAGACCTTAATTTTTTACAGTTAACCATCTGCAGAGTGTACGTCGGAGACGGAAGCGAGGTGTAAATGCTGTGCGTGGAGTAACGCCTTCTGCAGAAGAGCGGGGCGGGGGGGGTGGGGGGATGTGCAGGTGTAGATACGGGGATGACCTCTGCAGGGGCAGGAAGGCGGGAAGGGGCTGCTTTATACTGCTTACTCTGAAATCACATGTTTTACATAATTAAAAAAGCAAATTACATCAAACTTTAAAAAGACATCCCTAAAAACAAGCATATTAAACAAAGTAATATTAGTTTCATCACCAAATGAATCCAAGTGACTTAATAAAGTAAACTAGTCACAGAAAGCCCCACAAGCATCTGTCCATCTTGGTGACCGAGGGCAACTCCTTCGTAAACCACTGCGAGACCCCGAGAGGACCCTGCATGTGCCCTGTCCCACACCACCCTCCCTCCCTCCTCCTAACACTACTGTTGCCTACACCTCCTTGCTCTGATCGGGACTTTATCCCCCAAATGTACATCCTCAAGACACTACAGTCGAGCCGTGTCCATTCTGGGTACGTCTTCAACACTACTTTTTATCTACAGGCTCTCCCTGCACCCCTGGTTTGCATGTCACTGATCGAACACTCACGTCCCAGGCCAACCATCTCCCCTTCCCTGTATGGGTCGTGTAACCCTGGCTCCTGCACCCAGAGCCCAGTTCACACTCCACAGACCCTCAGCAACGCTGCCCAGCTGCCACCCGTGTCCAGGCTCTGCTCTGCTTTGATACCAACAGCCCTTTGTGCTCAGAGTCCACATCCATGACTGCAGTGCAGGTCGAAAAAAGTGGAAGGAAGTCTATTCTCCCTTTCCAGCTTTTAGCTAGAATAAAGTGTAAAAGGAGAGGCATCTGCTCTTTGGATTCGGTCTGGTCACCTGCTGAAACAGTTCCTGTAAGAAAGCACTGATTCCTCTTGTAATTTATCCACATTTCAAGACAACGAGTTGGCCCCCTGCCATCCTCAGGAGACCAATTAGGCCCATGTGTGTGCATGTGTGCACATGTGTGTGCATGTGTGCGAGTGAGCACACCGCGTGAGCTACAATAATTGAGAAGTTTCACTACAATGCCGTCACTGTTATTACCGAGTCTCAAATTGACCTACTGTCAGGGGGTAGGGATCTGATTTCCAGAGTTACCACATTATAAAGGTTAAAATGTCCAGTGTTCAACAAAAATCAACACACACACAAAGAAACAGGAAAGTATAGCCAATTTAAAGGGAAAAAAAGGGGCGCCTGGGTGGCTCAGTTGGTTAAGCACCTGCCTTCAGTAAGGTCACAATCCCAGGGTCCTGGGATTAAGTCCTGCAGCAGGCTCCCTGCTCAGCAGGGAATCTGCTTCTTCTCCCTCTCTCCCTATCCCTCACCCCTACTTATGATCTCTCTCTCTCACACACACACACATTCTCTCTCAAATAAATAACATCTTTAAAAAAATAAAATAAAGGAACAAAAAATATAAACAGATACTGTCCCTGAAGACCTGATGTCAGACCTACCAAAGACTAGCCTAAAAGATGCTCAAAGAACTGAAGATGTAAGAAAAGTCAAGAAAACAAACTGTGAACAAAATGGAATCAACAAAGAGAGAGAAAACATAAAAGGAAAAAGGAAAAGAAATTCAAGAACTGACAAATACAGTAATCCCAATAAAAAACTCCCTGGAGGGAGCTGAAGGCAGAAAGAAGAACCAGCAAACTCGAAGACAGGACAGAAACGGTCCAGCCTGAGGGAGAGGGAGGAAAAGAACAGAAAAACCATGCGCAGAGACAGAGGGATGTGTGGGCCCCAGCACTTGAGTCAGCACACACACTGTGGGAGTTCCAGCAGACCTGGAGATGCAGGCGTGAAGAGACTACCTGGAGAAGTAATTACTGAAAACATCCCAGATGTGATGAGAGACATGCAAGCAAGCACCTCAGAAGCCCGAAAAGGGTGAAGTCAGATGAAGTCAGAGACCCACCCGGAGACACATTATATACCCAGACTTTCAAAAGACAAGGAGAGGACCATGACTCCTCATATCCAAGGGATCCTCAGATCTGCAAATTTTTCATCAGAAACTTTGGGTTTCAAAGAAGATGCACCAATACGGTCAAAACTCTAAGAAGAAAAACAGGTCAACCGAGAATCCTATACCCAGCAAAACTATGCTGCAAAGTGAGACAGAAACCAAGACATTGCCCGACAAACAAAACCGGTGGCCGTCAGCAACCACTGGGCCTTTCTTGCAAGAGCTGCTCCCAGGACTCCAAGAGGTGCAAGGGAAGGACCGGAGACGGTACCGGGAAGCCGCACACGGAAGAAGGTCTCAGGGAAGGCTAACATGTGGGCAGTTCCAACAGCCAGCGTCACCGCAGCAACCGTCTGTCACTGCACTTTTGGTTTCCTCCGTGATTTAAGAGACTAAGATACTGCAAAAAAACACATTGTTCTAAAAGTTGGATTTACTGGAACTTTGGTTTGTAACTCCACACCTTGTCTTCTACATAATTTAAAAGGCTAATGCACTTAAAATAATTACTAGTTTATGTTTTCTGGATACGTAATGTATAAAGATGTAATTCTGTGATATCTACAACCAAAGGGAAGGAGCTGTAAAGGAGCAGAGTTTTGTATGTTACTGAACTGAAGTTTGTGCAAATTCAAACTAGGGAGCTACAACCTAGGATGTTAACTGTAGACCCCATGGTAACCAGAGAAAAACAGGTACAGAGGAGACACAAAAGGAAATGAGAGAGGATTTTAAATATTTCACTATAAAATATTACCTGAAACAGAAAATAATACAGAAAATGAGGATGAAAAAGAGCCCTGAGGCTAGAAAACAAACTGCATGAGAGAAGTCCTTTCTTATCATTACCTCCACACGTAAATGCATTAAACTCTCCAATCAAAAACAGAGACGGGCAGAATAAGTGACAACACATAATCCAACCATAAGCTGAGAAGAGACTCACTTTATATCCGAAGACACAAAGAGGTTGGCAGTGGAATGATGGCAAGAGATACTCCATGGGAAACAGTATGGCAATTCATGAAAAATTAAACACAGAATTACCAAATGAGGCAGCAATTCCACTTCTGGGTATAAACCGCTAAGCACTGAAAGCAGGGTCTCAAAAAGGTATGTGTACACCTGTGTTTCATATGTTCAGAGCAGCATTATTCACAATGACCAAAACATGAGAAAAAACCAGTGTCCACTGATAGATGAATGGATTGGGGGGGGGAAGCAACGGTGGTCTATCTGTAGAATGTAATATTATGGAGCCTCACAAAGCAAGGAAATCGCACAATGTGCTACAACACGGATGAACCTTGAGGACGTTATGCGAAGGGAAACGAGCCAGGCACAAAAAGACAAATACCGAAGGATTCCACTTAGGTGAGGCTCTTAGAGGAGTCACAGTCATAAAGACAGACAGTAGAACGGTGGCTGCCACTGGCTGAGAGGAGGGGAGAATGAGGAGTTATTTTTTAATGGTACAGTTTCTGCTCTATAAGATGAAAACAGTTATTGGGATAGATTATATGGGTAGCTGCACAAAGATATGAATGTATTTGATGAAATACCACTAAACGGTATTTAAAAATGGTTACGATGGGGCGCCTGGGGGCTCAGTGGGTTAAGCCTCTGCCTTCGGCTCAGGTCACGACATCAGGGTCCCCAGATCAAGCCCCTCGTGGGGCTCTCTGCTCAGCGGGGAGTCTGCTTCTCCCTCTGCCCCTCCCACAGCTCGTGCTTGCATTCACGCACTCTCTCGCAAAAATAAGTAAGAAGTCTTTTTAAAAAATGGTTAAGATAGTGAAATACTATGACTTATGAGAAATACATATTTGGTCATTCAGGTGATTCAGATGACCCAATATATATTTCTCCTAAGTATGTGGTCTTCATCTACAGTTCCTAGCTCTCTGCTCCCCAAAACCTCAAAATCCCCTAAGTGTGAGAGGGATAAAGGTGTCCTTGCTAGTGAAGGGGACTTCTGGAACCCACTCACTCAGGGATGGGGGCCGCTGCCAGGAGGTCCAACCACGTGATCGGAGGATTGGAACTTTCGTGCCCACTCCTACTCTGGGGAGGAGAATGGGCCTTTCAGTCAGCCATGGCCAATGACTTAAACAACCGTGGCCACACAAAGAAGCCTCGGTAACACCCAAAGGGACTGGGTTAGGAAGCTTCTGGGGTGGTGAACACCTGGAGACTGGGAAGAGTGGCCGTCAGGAGACCTTCCCCCAGACCTATCCCTTGTGCACCTCTTCACATGGCTGCTGACTCTTGCCCTCTGTCACACCCTTTAACCAGCAGGTAACCATGAGCGATTCTGGGAGTTCCGTGAGCCACTGCAGCAAATTCAGGAGGTCACTGGAACCTCCAGTCTGCAGCCAGTCGGTCAGAAGCACACGTCACAGCGGGGACTTACGACTAGTGTCTGAATTTGGGGGCGGGAGGCTGTCTTACAGGACTGAGCCCTTACCCTGTGGGATCGGATGCTATTTCCAAGGCAGACAGTGACAGAATTGAGCTGAATTCTCAGACACCCTGCTGGTATCTCAAGAATTGCTTAGCCTTGTATGTGTGGGAATCTCTCTACCCCACGCCGGAACTGGGTCCAGACCTCTAAAAGAGGTCATGAATTTTATGTGTATTCTAACAGAGTAGCAAAAAAGATACATTTAAAAATTAAAGCCATTCGCCAGCCTGGAGGGAAAAAGAGTGCCCTGTAAAGCTGCTGTCACCAAGGCCACATGGCTCTGGTGCGGGAGGGCACGCAGATCGGGGGCGCAGGATGGAGGCCAGAAACAAGCCCCCATTAACAGTCAGCTGTGACAAGGCGCAAAAGTCGTCTCTCTAGGAAACGGTGCTGCAACTCCACCCCCACACACAAGGACGGCATCGGGACACAGACCTTACATCCCGCTCAAACATGAACTCAAAATGGGCCACAGAACTGAACGTAAAATGTAAAACTATAAACGTCCTGGACGAGAGCACAGGAGAAAACCTAGGTACCCTCGTGGAGCCTGCTGACCGCTTTTCGGATACGGCACCAGAGGTGCGATCCAAGGGAGTGGACACGTGATGAGCTGGACTTCACTAAAATGCAAACCTTCTGGGCTGCAAAAGACGGTATCAGGAGAAGAAGACGAGCCACAGACGGGAGGGAGAATACTTGCAAAACACACAGCCGACAAAAGACCGTTATTCAAAATATACAAAGAACTCTTACATCTCAAGAATAAGAAAATAACCTGATTGAAAAACGGGCTGAAGACCTGAACAAAGAAGACATATGGACGGCAAATAAGCACACGAAAAGGGGCTCCACGTCCTCCGGTGTCATCAGGTAAACGAGTCGGCAGCATGGCGAGGCAGCACCGCACTCGGACGAGAGCGGCCCCATCAGAGCTCTGACAGGCCCAGCGTGGACGCGGATGCGGACGGGGGCCGCAGAGAGGCGCCCTCGCTGCGGGGTGGGGGTGGGGGTTGTGCAACAAGGTGGTTTCTCACCGAGCTAAACACAACCGTGCTGTATAATCCAGCGACTGTGCTGCTTGGCATCTACCCAAAGGAGGTGTGAACTTAAGTCAACACGAAAAACAGTACACGGTCTTATAGCAGCTTCTCTCCTAACTGCCAAAACCTGGAAGCAACCAGGACGTCCTTCAGCAGGTAAAGGAATAAACTGTGGTGCAACCAGACAATGGAGGATTATTCAGCCCTGAAGAGAAATGAGCTGTCAGACCACGAAAGACATGGAGAAAACTCATAACACATACCACTCAGTGAAAGAAGACAATCCGATACGGCCCTCTGGAAAAGGCAAAACTACGGAGTGAATAAAACAATCAGTGTTTGCTGAGGGATGAAGAGATGGAGCACAGAGGAATTTCACAAAACAATCATGAAGGCAAACACTCTGTAAGATGCCACAACGGCAGACAAGTGTCTTCTGACATTTGTCCAAGCCCACGAACGCGCCCCACCAAGAGAGAAGCCTCACGTCAGCTCTGGACTAGGGCTGACAGCGATGTGCCGGGCCAGGCCTCGCCATGGGAACAAACACACCACGCCGCTGGGGCCTGTTGGATGATGCGGGAAGCAAGACATGTGTGAGCGCAGGGGTACATGGCAAATCTCTGTACCTCCCTCTCACCTTTTTGAAAACCCATAATTGCTCTAGAAAAAAAAAGGTCTGAAAATATATTTTAAAAATGCATTCAGATTAATACAGAAATATAAAAACCAAAATATTATAAAGTTGATTCTTTAATGGATCCACTATAAATGTATTTTCTCTTCCTTATTTTTTTTTAAAGATTATATTTATTTATTTGACAGAGAGAAAGAGAGATCACAAGTAGGCAGAGGCAGGCAGAGAGAGAGGAGGAAGCAGGCTCCCCGCTGAGCACGGAGCCCGATGCGGACCTCGATCCCAGGACCCTGAGATCATGACCTGAGCTGAAGGCAGAGGCTTTAACCCACTGAGCCACCCAGGTGCCATCTCTTCCTTATTTTTTAATAACATTTTCTTTTCTCCAGCCTACTTTGCTGTAAGAATACAGCACATAATAGACAGAACATATGAAATGTGGTAACGGACTTGATGTTATTGGTAAGGGTTTCAGCCAATAGAGGCTATTAGTAAAGTTCTGGGGGAGTCCAAAGTCACACACAGATTTCCAAATGCGGGGGTAAAGCAGCCCTAACCGCTGGGCTGCTTACGGGTCAACGGCACAAACACGGATCTCTGCAGTCGAGAGAGGAGCACTGCAGACAACCCCAAAGGGACTACACAAACCCACATTTACACTGATGTGAATGGCCGCAGAGACGGGCACTCCCCTGACTTGTAGTGTTCTCATATTTCTATCTCAGGGCTCCCTTCCACTGTTCATCAGTGCTGCCCCATCCATCAGCTTGGCTGACGTTCCACTTCCGATCGATGTGGCTCGGCGGCGGCGCGGCTCCGGAGAGCGGCTGACTGCCTGCGCGGTCGTTCGCCAGCGCTCACACTGTGACAGTTACCGGCCGACTGCACCTCCTCTCCACTTCAGCGCCTAATTTCATCAATAACTTATCTCATGGCCTTTTCCCTTTTATCCAGAAGACAGCAAAACAGAAACATTAAGTAAAAGGTTTTTACAATATTTTAAACTAGCGATTTTATCAGTATTGATGGCGTAACTTTCAGTGTCCTGGGTGAAATGGGTTTTAACTTTAAAGGAAGATACAGAAATCATAAGATTACTGATAGAGGGAAAGCGGTAAACAGACTTACAAAAAAGCCCATGGCGGCTCGCAGGCTGGAGTCACTCAGTAAAGAGAGGGCCCGAGATTTCCAATGCCGTGGCTTCTAAGTTGCTTAGATTCAGAAGACAGAACCAGATGATGCTGGTTGAGTTTTCTGATATTTAATAGAACCTGTTAAAAATCACTTATGCAGGGACGCCTGGGTGGCTCAGTTAAGTGTCTGACTCTTGATTTCACCTTGGATCACAATCTCAGGGTTAGGACACTGAGCCCAACACAAGGCTCCATGCTTGGCGTGGAGTCTGCTTAGGATTCTCTCTACGTGTCTCCCCTTCTCACTCTTTCTCTCTTCCTCAAAAAAAAAAAAAAAAAAAGATCACTTATCCATAAAGCAGCTGAAATAATATGGTTATTTAACAGTTAAATTGTTAAAGTATTTCTAAATGGTTAAAATAAACTATTCTATATTAGACAAACTGTAAGATATGTATAGTTAAAACAACAAAAATAAAACTGGATAGTGGTGGGAGGCTGTAAATACTGGCAGGTGCTCCGGAGAGTTATGGAGACCTTCCAAAATGGAAACACAGACTTGATGAAGATTCTGCAGCAAACGCGGCAGTGCCACTGACTTGCACTGTAACTCACGGGGCGCGGCGGCGCTCCCCCCCAACACGTGTCTACACGCAGCTGCTCTTCCACGCACACTCAAAATCCACACAACACTCACTACACTGAGAACACTCTTCCAGGGACCAAGGGTCCTGGTGACCACAGTTTAAGTGGTCCATCTCATACTTAGAGTGGGCAATGAGCAAAATCAGAAGCAGTAAAGCAAGTTCTGGGAGACACATGTAGTACAGGGCTGACAGGCACCCAGACTCAAAATTCTAAAACAGAACCCACACTCAAATCATTTGGGGCACACCCAATGTCCTGTTCTAGGAATGAGATGGAGCGGTTTCTGTGCAAGTCTGTTCAGCTGGAAATGGAAAGCAGCTACGACATACAGTTCAGGGAAAGAAGACCTGCAGCATCCAGAAAAGCAGCTTACTAAGTGTTAAGCATCCTTAACAAAGCAGCGTACTAGCTCTGAGAGCGCAATTGTCTTTTCTGCCATAATTGGGATCCCTCTGACCCTTAGTCGCCAAAGGACCACAATTACAGAGACCACTGGGGGGTGAGGAGGAGGAGGGATAAAGTGCCAGGGAGAGGAATTCGGGGATGTGGGATTTCATACAAGTATACTTCTTCGGGGCCTGGCTCATTTAAATACCTTCCAAAGATCGTTATGGGGAGAAACTAACAGAATGCTCCAAACTAAGAAGTGAATATAGTATCTACTTTCTTGATTAGAAATTGCTCCACACCCACCCTTCAAAAAATATATGGAGACGTATATGCATAATAAAAGTCATTTCTCTCTGAACAAGGAGCTACTAATATTTACTGAGCATCTACAAAGGGCCAGTCCTGGCCTATATATATCTGAGGACTTGTGAGACGGTCGGTAGGGAACGTGACCCTATTGCAAGCTTAGAGATGCACTGCCCCCAAGGTCTCACTGGGACAGGCAGGATGAACAGCACAATGCCATCAGGAGGCCCATCTGACTTCAAACCCCTCTGCTGTACAATCACATAGAATTCACCACAGTTGACTAGTGAACACACTGTGAACGGTGTACAAACATCAAATATTGTATCTGAGTGCTGGCTGTTGTTCAGACATGTGTCTCTTTTTTAGTGACTGGGCTGACCTAATTCCGTGAAGTCCACTTACCCTGCAGCATGCGCCCCCATGTCCCTGGCCAGATTTTTATTCCTGGCTTTCTAGGGGCTGCTCCTGGCCCCACATCAACTTCCGGCTGGTCAAAAGCGGTGTCTGAACTCACTGAGTCCGATTTCAGCCTTTTCCGCCTGATACACATGGCTTGGAGGCCATTCTTCCCAACTGGGAAGTTCATTCATGATTCTGCCCCTAGTTCAGTTGGGGATGACCAGCAGCTTTGCAGGCTGTCTCCACGCACTCCTGGGACCACAGCCACGGTTCTGGCACATGGACAATCTTCTAGATCAACAGGGAAGCATGTGATTCTATTTCTATGCTCAGCTTCGCAGGAACTACTGCTGGGGTGAGCAGCACATCCGGAGCCTGTGCTTAGGGCCCCTGAGACAAGCAAGGCTTTGGCTCTGCTCATGGATGCGTGCCCTGGAGAACCTTTTCAAGACTACCCCACTCTGACTATTCCTGAGCACAGCAGACTAGCACACGCACGCAATGTTGAGTGTGATTCTGTGGGACGACTTCTGGCTGACTTCTTCCCTGGTTCTGGCGGTAACATTTCTTGCTGGGCTGCTGTGTCCTTTGTTGGTATTTATCATGGGTCCTCCCTTTGAACGACTGGCCACCAAGCTCTCCACTGTTTCCACCACAACCCTTACACATGAACTTCAGCAAGGTCTGCAAAGATCTGGGAAAGATCTGGGCCAAGGCGTGGGAGAATGGAATAGGACAGCAGCCAGCTTTCTCTGGAGTGGCACCTTGCTTGCTGGTCCATGGGCACTGGGGTTAGGGGAGGGGTTGTGGTAGCCCCTCCAGGCACCTGCCCGACAAGCTAGCTGGTGGGTGTAACCAGCTGGGGCTCCCTTACTCCCAGCTTATCAAAACTCTTGCCTCAGAGCTCTTGCCTCTGAGTGTGAGCTGGTGAGCAGAAGCGAGGCCCGCTCCCTGGGCCTGGGGAAATGAGTGGCTAGCGGACACTCCTTGCAGGGTCACACCCTGGCCTTAGTCTGGCAGTAGCAGGGAGATGGGGCCGGGCCCTGACTTCTTGGCTGCACTGGCTTGGAGGAGAAGCTTCTTCCCTGTGGGGTGAAATGCCACAGAATCAATGTGTTCTTAACTGAGAAGATCTCAGAAGAATATTAGAACAATTACACTCAGAAAATAAATAAATGAACACTTGGGAATTTTCTTCAATGAAAACAAGAAAGTCCTCCAGTGTTTTTCAACCAGGAGTGATTCTGCCCCCCACCCCTGCCCACCGAGGGCACTTGCAAACTTGTGGAGACACTGTTTTCAAACCCGGGCAGGAAAGGGCCTGCTCCTGGCACCCAGTGACCTGAGGCAGGAGGGGTGCTCAGCAGCTTACAGTGCGCCAGACAGACCGCCCCTGAGAAGCGCAGCGGGGCCCCAAGCGTCGGCAGGCTCCAGGACAGGCTCCCGCTCCCCGCGTGTGCGCGGCAGGAAGAGCCACCCTTCAGCTGAGCACTAGCTCTGTATCTCACTCGGCAATGCCCCCTGCCCCGTGGCCTCACCTCACTCAAGTATTCACCCGCACGACAGGTGCAGAGGGGGGAGCGGACTGATCCGAGAGTCGCGTGTAAAATACAGAGGAAACCTACTGAAGTCGGCCAGTGACTGCCATATGCCAGTTACTTACTTAGCTACCGCTTCCTCAAGTCTGGGGACCAGTGAAGGTACATGTCAGAACGTATCCTCCCTGAACCCAGGCCAGGACTCCCCTTACGCAATGCCCCGACACTAAAATGGGTCTGTGCAAACCCACATCCGTGTTAGCCTCATTCTCCCTCGAGCCCTCTGGAAGCAACTGTCGTCCTGCACATACTACGAGCATTTTCTTGCTCTCTTACTAAATTTTTCCGCCAGCCAATGCACTCTCAACTAATCACAGTTCAGGATCTGAAATGTGCCCCTGCAAACCCTTCACCAAGGACTCCTCCCACCCTGGCAGCTCCTCTCTGCCCCGGGCGCCGGGGCTGCCAGCACGACTCTCAGAGCCGCAGAGGCCAAGACACTTTCCTAACGCACCGTAAGACGAACAGCGATGAACGGACTTCGGAGTCAGCTACTGTACCGAGTGAAGACTCGTCCAGGAGACCCTTGTTTGATTCCATGTACCCTGAAAGATACATCTGAACATGTAAACACATTTTGGTATCCATTACTTGTCAAAAGACCTACCATAAGGAGAATATTTTACAAACTGGCTTCACTAAAAAGGAGTACAAGAAAATCTGTAGTGGATGTTATTTTACAGTTGAACAGTTTTTCAAAGTTGATTTTTTTCCCTCTTAAATACACGCACGTTTACGTATGTGCGTGTGTGTGCTCTGATACAGAAGTAACCACACAGGGACCAGATTCTAGATTCTGTCTGACATGTACTTTGAGACGTCGGTGCCAACAGCTCTGCCCTAGGTATGCTTTCTAACACAGAAAATAATAAGAAGGGAGAATCCCCAGAGTCTCTCAATTTCAAACATTTCTGTGTTTCTAGAAGTGAAAGTAACAGTGGTTCTGCAAGCTGACTAACCACCGGAAGCAATATAGCTGTCTTTCTTTAAAGAAGAAAGGACATGCTTCACGCTAAATAATTATATGCTGTTTTAAAAATTTAGGGGCAACAGACATATTACTTATCTTTGAGTACAGCTGACATTACTAACCTCGCAGTAACTGATAGGATTTAAAAAGAGAGAATGAACGGTGGCAAAACCAGAAATATGGCCAACTTGCCGTGTCTTACACGTACTGTATCTAACGATGCTCAACAGCAAGCACCAGCCACACTGGAGGCCGGCGAAGGCTCCGCAAAACTGAATTATTAAATTGGTCTGCTTATATCCCGTTACAGACTTCTTATGAATACTTGATTTTATTTTGTATAATTGACAAGAGCTGACAGGAAAGGACAGGTTTAATGACAATCCAATTAAGATCAACCAGGCTATGTGTCACACAGGAGAGCTGCATCAAGTGCTGATAAGGTAACTGATGGGACATGATGAGACCGAGTCTGTCATATACCATGATAAGTTACCCTATAATGTTAGCAGATTGTCTGCAACTGCTCACGAATCCAACAGCTCTGAAAGAGATGGGTACAGTATGTGCCCAACAAAAGAAAAATAGACATTGACTTCGCATATGTAATACCGGATCGTTCGCCATTAAACTTAATTTCTAAATCATTTATATGACTTAATGACTCTGCATGAAATTTTTAAGCTGGTGGGAAGATGAATAGCACCAAAGAGAGAATGTGGAGGAGTACAGTGTCATTTACCTACCCCTGCCCCACTAACAGGTGACAGCTGAGCTATTGTAATATGTCCCAAACACTTAAACTATAATGCCATCACTTAGGAAGCAAGAAAAAAAGATATTGGCATTTATAAGAGATTGATGGAAATTAGTTCTAAAGCATTAATTTCTCTTAATACCATTAAAAGAATTGTGTGCATTCAGGAGATATTTGATCTGAATTAAGAAACTGATGAAGCAATTGATTAATTGGAATTTAAGCCATCAGTCCCCAGATCCATCAACAGCTTCATCTGCATTCTAAACAATTAGATGCTGGCCCCATAGAAGGCCCTGTGTTAATACCCAGTCAATATGACACCACAAAGAGACTCCCTGAGCTGCAACTGTCCAAGCTCGGACACACCACAAAGATTTAAGACTTTTATACTGGCTAGGGTTTGAAGACTTTTATTTTTTTTTAAATTTTATTTTTTTAAAGATTTTATTTATTTCTTTTACAGAGAGAGATACATTGAAAGAGGGACACAAGCAAGGAGAGTGGGAGAGGGCTCCGCAGGGAGCCCGATGCAGGGCTTGATCCCAGGACTCAGGGATCATGACCTGAGCCGAAGGCAGACGCTTAACGACGGAGCCATCCAGACACCCCAAGATTCTTATTTCAACAGACAATGCACTATCAGATTCTCCTGAACTGAAACTGAAAACAGTATCAATAGTATTAGTTGATACACAAAAAATTCTGAGTATGTGTACTTCTGAAAAGGAGACAATTAAAAAACCTAAAATAATCACTTAAAGTTGCAGAAACGAATTTCTAAAACTAAGAATTCCTGATTGAAAGCAGTATTATTACATACATTTTATCCAGCTGGGAAGCTATTTAGTAAATTTTAGAAA
The DNA here is from genome assembly GCA_002007465.1 of Ailurus styani. Taxonomy (NCBI): domain Eukaryota; kingdom Metazoa; phylum Chordata; class Mammalia; order Carnivora; family Ailuridae; genus Ailurus; species Ailurus styani. The sequence continues at coordinate 4,178,447 of LNAC01000076.1, read as the reverse complement.
AAGAGGAAAAACAGCATGAAATAGCAATCTGACATTTTAGTATCTATGTATCTACAGTCAGTGATGATTTTAACAATTTAAATTTGATAGAAAAAAATTATAAAACTCAGAAATATAATAGAACTGTAAGCTTAGGGGCGTCTGGGTGGCTCAGTCTTAAATTAAGGATCTGCCTTCAGCTCAGGTCATGAACCCACAGTCCTGGGATCGAGCCCCGTGTCAGGCTCCCTGCTCGGTGGGAAGCCTGCTTCTCCCTCTCCCTCGGCTGTTCCCCCTGCTTGTGCGCTCTGTCAAATAAATAAATCAAATCTTAAAAACAAACAAAAAACTGTAAGTTTAAACAGCCTAAAGTAAGGTCCTAAGTCAGATCCAATAATATAATATACACGCTGCTATGCACATTTTTCTGGGGAACAAGGTGATAATTCTTAAGATTATCAACGAGAGGGGTGCCTGGGTGGCTCAGTCGGTTAAACATCTGCCTTTGGCTCAGGTCATGGTCCCAGGGTCCTGAGATCAAGTCCCCCATCAGGCTCCTTGCTCAGCGGGGAGCCTGCTTCTCCATCTCCCCTACCCTCCACCCCCTGGCTTGTGCTCATGCACTCTCTCTCTCTAATAAAGAAATAAAAATCTTTTAAAAAAATTTTAAAAAATTCTCAAAGAGATCAAGGACCTTCAAAATATTAAGTATCATTACACTACAACACGTCCCTATAAAATGAAACCCAAGGGAAAACTAGAGGGAAAGAAAATGCTTTCCTAAAACGTCACTAGTTTAGATACAACATTATTTATCCAAAACTAATATAATACAGAGTACCTCATTTGGCTAATGCTCTAACATTCTATCTATGTGTTGCTATTCTAAGTCACTCAGAGGCTAAGAACTAAAACTGTTAGTCACAAGATCTTCAATAAGGCCTTCATGTTGTTCAGCACTCAGACTCCTCTAAAAAATGGAGAGTTATCATCTTCCAGTTTTAGAGTGCTGGATTTCCTTCATCTTTTATCTTCTAACACAAAACCTGTATTTAAGTTAATTATCTGAAAACCATTCCCATATTTAGGATAATATTCTTAATCTCATATATATTTCTACCATAATTATCAAAAGGGCAAGTAAAAAAAATCATCTCTCAAATGCAAACATTTTGGCTATTCATTATACTAAATACATTTAGAAACAAAAAACATCATAAACAAGTGGGTGATGTAAACAGAGATGGCAATGTAAAAATTCCCGAAAATCCATTCTCTATAACTATAATAGAGAACATCAGTAAAAGTCATCAAAAGCAACTTTTTCAGAACTCTGGAGAATCATCAAAGATTTGCAACAATCCCGGGTGCGTTTATTCAGGAAACACGGCTAAATTGAGCTGAGAGTGAGCTCTGTAGTGTTCTGACTTCTCCCATTCCCAAACCCTCTTCTCCTTACCTCCTACCCCACGGTTCCACAGTAGCTGAGAAAATGGATATTCCATCAGCCACTGATGGGGACAATCAGGCCTGGGGTTTCCCAAATCCTTGCCCAGAGAATTGTGATCACCTGACCAAGTAGGGCTTTGCCTGGATTTGACCTGACCCAGAGTCCATTTATTGAGAACAGTGTTTTCTCTGGACTGTTTGTCAAAAAACAATCAGTGGCAATTGTTTAACACCACAGCTACCTCAGGTGGTGATAAAACTGTGGTAAACAAAAAACTTAAAAGAAAACCTGAAAAATCAGATGACTTGAAGGAGGCTCTGAAAAATTCAAACATATTCCTGGGAGTTGAAAAGCCACCTGCCTGTGCAGAGCTGCACACATGCCCAGAAAAACCTGAAAGGCCTTAATCTCTCATGCCTGGGTGACTCTGAAGCTCTATACAAGCAAGAAATGAAAGCAAAAGGTGGAGCTGTCAACCACCTGCCACAGCACTGCAGCTGGTACAGGAACATGAGCTACTACAAGAGACCGGGCACCTGCAGTTTGGGTACTCAAATACTTCTCTCCTAGACAGTCACCTGGTCATGGAAGAGGAGGGAGCTCTGTTCCACACAGTCAGTCATGAACGTGCCGTGAGGGAAACCGCAATCTTCAACAGGCAGCTTCGAAGATTACCCTAGTCATGGACACTGAGCCAGCACTGGGAAGAAAAGAATCCATGGCGACAGGAGAGGTGAAGGCCAGGCCCGGAAGTGGTCAACCGGCTTCCTTTGGCCAGACCTCAGAGCGCAGCCCCATCTCACTGGACAGGAAAGGGAGTCCAGCTGTATTTCTGAGAAAGGGAAACGGACTGAAGAGGAGCTCTCCAGTCGGCTCCACAGGAAGAACAAAACCGCCCACGGAGTAACACACTACCAGGTAAACCTGTCAGGTGTACTTGACTATTAGGTGTGGCTGAACTCTCCTGCTAATGGCAGCCTCATCTGACAACGTAACTAACATAACTACAGTTGATGAAAAAGCATTACTTTTCTTTCTCAGGACATCCCTTTAAAAAATGCTGTTTACATATGGAGAAAAACTAAATAAACAACTCTAGCGCCTGGCTGGCTCAGCTGGAAGAGCATGCAACTCTTGATCTCAGGTTCATGAGTTTGAGCCCCACACTGGGTGTAGAGATTATTTAAAATTGGAAAAAAAAAAAAAGTAAATTAAGTCTAAAATTTAACTTTGTCCTTTCTAGAGTTTTCATTGTACTACAAGTAATAATATATATGTTCAGCTTCCAATAAAAAAACTGTCCATTTATTCAACAGAGTCAGAAATGCAAGGCAAAAGGAACTCGGGCATTACCTGATAAACCTCTCGTTATTTTAGACATTAAGAAAATGTGTGAACATGTGTCTAGGACATACAGTTAAGAATTGGTCAAAGCAGACTAGATTTTGGGTTTTCCTGATTTCCAACACACAGCTCTTCTCCCTGACCACATGAGGCTTCGATCTCATTTCCCCTTTTCCACCTTCTTCTCACTGGTGAAAGCTCAGGTCATATAAATACCATTTATCCTGGGAAGCCCACTTCAACTCACCTACAAAAACTGCTTCCTGTCCTGTCACCAGCCCCCATCTCACAACTCTTGCAGTATCTGTATAATGAGAGCATCACTGTCGACGTACGTCCACCCACATACACGCACGTAGGCCCACATATACGTACGTCCACCCACATACACGTACACACACCCATATACATGTACGTCCGCCCACACACACGTAGATCACGACCTCTCTGAAGGAAACAACTCAGTCTTGTTCCCTTTGTGTCCCAAGGAACAAGTAGTGGCTGGCACACAGTAATGCTAAATAAATGTTTGCTGAATTAATAAAACTGCAAATACAGAATAGCAATCAAATTTCAAGCAACATCATCATTTAACTACTTAGATATCAATGTAGCTTTGAATGAAAGCACTCATTTGATACAAAGGTTGTGACAGGGTTATATTTTTTAAAACAAACATATACAGTGAGGATCATCACATTAAATATCAACAGTTAAATGTGATTTAGAATTAATGAATTCAATGTACTATCATTTGAAGAAAACTTTTTATAAGAATTTAACTTTTACCTTCCAAAGTGAAAAATTAAACTGCTAAAATACTAAATGATCAGCAATTTAAATACAAATAAAAATACCTGCTTTTTCTGATGTCCTAAGAAATACCATGTCCGATGGAATTCTTTGATTCTGCAGAAAGTAATATAAAACACTAATTACCTACATGCAAGTTTATAAAGTAATACCATTCCATTACAAAGTAGAAATAGCTAGTAAAAACAACTAAAAAAAGTTATAATTAAAATTTATATTGCAGCAATTAACATTAATAATTTGTATAACAATCTGTATAATTTATATTTAAATTAACTTTTTAGTTGGACTTTTTTACGATTCTTTCCTGTTAACAAACCATGAAAACAGCATTTGTGATGACTTGAAAACTGCTCCATTTCTGAAAAATGTTAAATATTGCCTGTTCTGTGGCCTCCTTGTTAACTGAACTCATACATACAATACAGCAGTTTTTGCCCTATAAAAAATTATGTCCTCCCTAGTAGAGTAAATAAACCTGGAAAGTGAGAATAGGATTCTTCCAAAGCCTAACACAAAACAGAACACATCATAAATAAAACACTAAATGTTGAATAAACGGATAAATGTACAACTGTGAGCAAACAAAAAAATAAACCCTACAAATCTGAGAGATACTCTCTTATAAAGCAGAAAAGGACAAAACATCAAAGGTACTTACAGCATATAAACTTATGTAAGTATTCGCTATTCATACATTTAATGATTACTAATAATTTCGCCAATTAGAAAAACTGTATCAAACTAAAGAAAAAATAGGGCGCCTGGGTGGCTCAGTGGGTTAAAGCCTCTGCCTTCGGCTCAGGTCATGATCTCAGGGTCCTGGGATCGAGGCCCGCATCGGGCTCCCTGCTCAGCGGGGAGCCTGCTTCCCCCCCTCTCTCTCTCTCTGCCTGCCTCTCTGCCTCCTTGTGATCTCTCTCCCTCTGTGAAATAAATAAATAAAATCTTTAAAAAAAAAAAAACTAAAGAAAAAATATATAGCAAGAACACTTCACACAGTTTCATGAAGTGCATGTATATTTTTTGAGATCTAAGTAAAGATTTACCCACACATGATTAAGAAGTGGATTACTTGTCAGTAAGCAAGCAATAAAAATAAACATGTCATTAAAGGTGAAAACGATATGCTGTAGGATAAAGTTACCTTTTTCTAACATGAATAAAGAAGGTCAATTATTAAGATCTAAAGAACTCTTAGGTCAAAAAAGAAATCACAATGGAAATTAGAAAATATTTTTAACTGAATGATAACAAAACTCAATTTCATGCAGCAAAAAGTGTGTGAAACCATTCTGCCAAAGCCAAAGGAAAATATTAAGAGGAAAATATATACAAGTAAATGCACACAATCTATAAGGAAGCTAAAAATACAAGCTAAAAATCCTCTTGAAAGCAGGGGAGAAAAGCCAATGAACCCCAAAGAAAGTACAAGGATGTAAGCAAATATAAAAACAAAAATTAATGACCCAGAAAACAAGTACATAAATATAAGTAATGAACAGCTAGAAAGTATTTTTAAATATGCTCATTTCAGCAATAAGAAAACCTAAGGTTAGACTATAACTAACAAGACAAGTAAGCCAACTTCTCCACATGAAAACCATCAAACATTATTGAAAGAAGTTAAATAAAACCTAAACACACAGAACACATCATTTTCCAAAATCAGAATGCAAAGATGTCACGTGCCCATCAATTGATCTATATTTTTAATACAAACCAATCAAAATCTTAACATGTTTTCTGGGAGGAACTGACAAGGTATTCCTAATATTTAGAGGGAAATGCAAAGGCCAAGAATGAACAAGACAAATGTGAGAAACATGGAAGGCGAGTCTACAATACGACAAAACTAAAATGTTAAACTAGAGCAATTAAGACGAGATGGTGTTCTACTAAAATAGGTAATCATACCAATGTGAACACAGAGACTCCAGAAGAGAGAGCCACACAAAAATGGACGTCAGATTAATGAGAAAGGGTGCTACCACAGACTAATGAGGAGACTACAGTCTTTGCAATAAACAGTATTTGAGAAACTTTGATATCTACATTAGAGGACAGGAGGTAATCAATACTAAAGCTCTGTGTCTATCAAAACATAAGAATCTATTCCATATGAATTCTGCTTCTAAATGTCAAAGTCAGAACTATAAAACCCTAAAAGATACACAATATTTTCACGACCTTTTGGTAGGGAAGGATTTCTTTCCCACCGAACCTAGTAAGACTCCTCCTCCACAATCAAAAATTTAAAAAACAAAACAAAAATCCCCAACTAACTATAAACGAAAAGATTGACAAAGTGGACTTCATCAAAATTAAGAATATCTCTTCAACAAAGCACACCAGGGAGGAAAAACTATTTGCAACTTTAACTAATAAACTCTTAGCCAGAATACATAAAGACCTATCTATAGACTGTTAAGAAAATAAGGGATAACTTAGAAGAAAAATGGCAAGTGACTTTCACAGCTTTTCCCAAATAAGAAAGATTCCCAAAATGATATGAAAAGGTGTCCAACTTAATTACTTTTCAAGAAAATGCATGTTAAAACCACAACTACTACATACATATTGGAAATGCTAAATTAAAAAGGCTGACAATGCCAAGTGTTGACAAACGTGAAGCACCAGAAACTCTTACACACTGCTCATTAGAGTCTAACTGGATATATTCCCTGCAAAATCATTTGCAGTATCTACTTAGGTGGAGCATACCCCAAAACCCAACGATTCCACTCCGTAGGCATATATACAGTAGCAATGTGTGCTCAAGTGAGCCAAAAGACACGAGTCCAGAATGACATGGTGTTCTCATTCCTAAATAGGCAAAACTAATATCCAGAAACAGTAGAATCGATAAAAGACATACTATGTAACAACAAAATGAATGAATTAGGGCTACACACAACAAAATGGAAGACTCTCACAAACCGTACTGGGTCAAAAAAAAAAAAAAGGCATCCACCCAAATAAACCCCTTCCTCCCACTGAGTTTTCTAGGCACCCTTGCTGAAAAGCAATTAGTCACAAATTAAAGGCTTTATTTCTGGACTTTCAATTCTGAATTTATGCCAGTTCTATGCTGTCTAGATTACTGTTAACACTGAATAAAGTTCTGAAATGGAAAAGTGTGAATACTACAATTCTATTCATCTTTTTCAAAACTGTTTTTCATTATTCTGGACCCCTTGTATTTCCATATGAATTTTAGAATCAGCTTGTCAGCTTCTGTAAAGAAGTCAGCTGGGATGTTGAGAAGGATACCATAGAATATGCAGATCAATTTGGGGAGTACTGCCATTTTGACAGTATTAATACTTCTAATCCATGAACCTACAGGATGTCTTTCCATTTATTTAGGTCTTTAGGAGGTTTTGACACAGCTTTTTAGTTTTCAAAGTGTAAGTTCTGCACATCTGTTGCTTACTCTTTTTGGTTTGTTTTTTAGATTTTATTTATTTATTTGAAAGAGAGAGAAAATGAGAGCGAGTGAGCATGAGAGGGGGAAGGTCAGAGGGAGAAGCAGATCTCCTGCTGAGCAGGGAGCCCGATGTGAGACTTGATATGGGGACTCCAGGATCATGACCTGAGCTGAAGGCAGTCGCTCAACCAACTAAGCCACCCAGGAGCCCTCTGTTGCTTATTCAATAATTTTATTTGTAAGTATTTTATTCTCTTTAATGGTATCATAATAGAATTTTTTCTTAATTTCACTTTCAGACCATTACTCTTTATTCCCTTCCCGTTTTATCCTCTGTGAAGCACTCATAAATAAACTAGATAACTTCAAACAATCACTGGATGCTTTTTATTTTTCCCTCCCCTGAAGACAACAAGCCACATAGAGGCAGACACCTGTGTCTCCTTAACACGGTACACCCTGATGTGAGGTACAACTGTTTCTCGGAGCCCGCCCACTGAGGATATCTGGACTGTGTCTCATACGGGGCTAGTACAAATAATGCAGGCATAAGCAATCACATATAGGCTTTTGTGCAAATTTAAATTAACATTTTTTGTGATAAGAAGTCCATGAGTTCAACTGCTGGGTCATATAACAATTGCACATTTAATTTCTTAGGAGACTATCTAATGATCTTCCAGAAAAAGTGTACCATCTGATATTCCCACTAGCATATATTTCCTCACATCATATACTTTCCTCGCATCGTTGCTAGCCTATGGTACTGTTACCAGTTTTCACCATAGCCACCTGCTCCTCGTGCAGTGATACTTCACTGTGTTTTCATCTGCGTTTACAGATTATAAGTGACATGGAATATCTTCTCACGTGTTTATTCTCCGTCTGTAATCTTCTTTGGAGAAATGTCTCTTACATCTTCCGTTCATTTTCTAATTTGATTTTTCTTTACTGTTGAGTTTTTACATGTTCCAGATATAAAAATCTTCATCCGCTATATGGTTTATAGCCTGTGTTTTCATCCTTTCATAAGCACAATTTTTTTTTTTTAAAGATTTTATTTATTTATTTGACACAGAGAGAGAGATTACAAGTAGGCAGAGAGGCAGGCAGAGAGGCAGGGAGAGGAGGAAGCAGGCTCCCTGCTGAGCAGAGAGCCCGATGCGGGCCTCGATCCCAGGACTCTGAGATCATGACCTGAGCCGAAAGCAGAGGCTTTAACCCACTGAGCCACCCAGGCGCCCAATTTTTTTTATTTTAATGTGATGCAATTATCAGCTTTTTTCTTTCATGCACTGTGCTTTTGGTGTCTAAGAACTATTTTCCTACCCTAGATTCTGATTATTTTCTCCTATATTTTTTCTAAGTTTTAAACTTTCACTGTCTTCTCTTAAATCCATGACCTTTTTCCTAAATTTTGTTAGTTAACATATAGTGCAGTATTTGTTTCAGGAGCAGAATTCGGTTATTCATCACTTACATTCAACACCCAGTGGTCATCACGAGTGCCCTCCTTAATACCCATCCCTCACCTAGCCCATCCCCAACCACCTCCCTCCATCGACCTTTAGTTTGTTCTTTATTGTTGAGTCACTTATGAGGGGCGCCTGGGTGGCTCAGTCCGTTAAGTGTCTGCCTTTGGCTCAGGTCATCATCCCAGGGTCCTAGGGTTGAGCCCTACATCCAGCCCTTGCTCAGCGGGGAGTCTGTTTCTCCCTTTCCGTCAGTCCTGCTTATGCTTGCTCTCTCTCAAAAACAAATAAAATCTTAAAAAAAAAAAAAAAGAGGCACTTACGGCTTGTTTCCCTCTCTCCTTTTTTTGATTACCCCCTTCCCATATGTTCATCTGTTTCTTAAATTCCACGTATGAGTGAGATCACATGGTATTTGTCTTTCTCGGAGAGCCCAATGTCCATCAACAGGTGAATAAATAAGGTATAGTGTATGTTTGTATGTCTGTGTGTGCATGCGTACACACACAGGAATATTACTCAGCCGTGAGAAATGATGAAATCTTGCCATCTGCAACAATGCAGGTGGAGCTAGAGGGTATTCTGCCATGTGAAGTCAGTCAGTCAGAGAAAGACAAATTCCATCATCCATTCTAATTTAGTATCTATATAAAGTGTAATATTTAGATTAGGTTCATTTTCTTAACCCATGGATGTCCACTAGCTCCAGCCTAACTTGTTGAAAAGGCTAACCCTTCTCCAATTTAACTGCTTTTGCACTTTGTCAAAAATCACTTGAGCATCTGGGTGTGTCTGTTTCTGGGTTCTCCACAATGTTCCACTGATCTGTGCTCCTACCCTTCTTTCACACTGTGTTGATAAACACAGCTAGGCAGTAGGCTTGACATCAGGAAGTGATCCTTCTCACTTTATTCTCCTTGTCAAGGTTGTTCTAGCCATTTTAGCCTTGAGAAATTAGTTTTAGAATAAGCTTATTTTGTCTAAAAAAACAGAAACAAAAAACAAAACCTCGCTGAGATTTTAATGGGAATTGTATTAAACCTATATTCAATTTTCGGAAAACTGGAATTCTCCAGTCCAAGACTAGAGTGTCTTCAATTACTTTCACGAACACACCGTTATTTTCAGCATACCTAAGATTTTGTTTTCATAGTAGTGACTGTAAGAGTATTTCATTTTTAATTTCGGTTTCCACATGTTGGAAATGGGATTGGTATTTGAACAGCGATCTTATGATTTGCCACTTTGCTGAACCTATTCATTATCATTAGTTCCAGGTTTTTCATCAGTTCCTTGGGATTGTCGATATACACAATCATGTTGTCTGCAAATGGGGACATTTTTATTTCTTCTTTTCCAATCCGAATTCCTTTAATTTCTTTTACTTGGCTTATTCTATGTAGCTAGAAATGTTAGTTAAATAAGAGTAGTAAGAACAAACATCCTTGACTTACTCTCAATCTGAAAGAAGCAGCATTCAGAACTTCACCATTTAGTATGATGTCGGCTCTATGTTTTTACAGATGCCTTTTAAATATAATTAAGGTAATTACCATCTAATCCAAACTGTGGAGAGTTTTTATCATGAATGGGTATTGGATGTAGTCACATGTTGACAAGATCATATAATTTTCTTTTAGCCTGTTCACAAAGTGGATTATACTGGGTGACTTGAGAATGCTGAACCAGCTTAAGTACCTGCAATAAGCCCCACTTTGTCATGAGGTAGAATTTTCTATATATATTGCTGATATCAACTAGCAATTATTTTCTTAAAGAATTTCTTTGTGTCTCTATCCACAAGGGATATTTGTTCTTTTCCCTTGCTGTGCTGTCTTTCTCTTGTGCTGGTGTGAGGATGGTAACTGCACTCTTCAACAAGCTGCGCAGTGCTCCCTCCTCAACGACTTTCTGGAAACTGCTGTGTAAAAATGATGCTAGGTCTTCCAAAGTCTCAAGGAATTCTTCAATGAAAACATCTGAACCTAGGTATTTCCTTCTTGGAGATTTTAAATTGCTAATTCCATTTCCTTACTGTTTGTAGCACCATTTCTATGATGTGTTTCATTTTGACTGAGTTTGGATGGTTTGTGGTTTGGGAAGAATCGGTCCATCTCGTCTAAGCTGGCATACCGCCTAGAGTACAGCTGTTGGTGGCATTCCGTAGTGACCTTTTCAATGGCTTGGGACCAGCGGTAATGTTCCCTCTGTCATTCCTGAGATGGGTGACTGCTTTTGCCTTCACTGATTTACTGCCTTATCTTCCTATTTTCAGTTATCACTGATCTGCTGTGATGTTTCTTATTTCCTTCCTTCTGTATGCATTGGTTTAATTCTGCTCTTCTTCTGGTTTCCTGAGCTAGGAACTCAGATTAGTAATTTGAGATCTTTACTTCTTTCTAATGTCAGCACTAACTACTATGAAATCCCCTCTCAGCACTGCTGTACATGCATTCTGTGTACTCTCACTGTTGAATTTTCATTTTCATGCAGTTATATGTATTTTGTTTCCTAGATACTTATCCCATAACTAGAGTGCACTGTTTACTTTTCACATATTTTAGAGTTCTCCTGATGTGCTGTTAATGAATTTCTAATTTGATTCTACTGTGATGAAACAACCCACTGTATGATTTCAAACTCTTTTCAATTTTTTGTGGTTTGTTTTAGGGATATGCTTTATCTTGGTGCAGGTTCTATGGACACTTGAAATAAATGTGTGCTCTCCTCCTGTTCGGGAGAGTGGTCTGTATACGTCAGTTAGATCTTGCTGGCTGATTCAGTGAGGATCTTCTATGTCACTGCTGACTTCCAGCTCAGCACTTCCATCCAATGCTCAGAGAGTGGGGCTGAAGTTCTCACTCATAACTGTGGATGTGTCTATTTCTTTTGTTCAGCTCCAACAGTTTTTGGTTTCATGAATCTTATAATTCCATTACCTGGTGAGTGCAAATTTAGGATTATTTTGTCTTCCTGATGTGTAACGCTAATTATCATTATGAGATGTGCCTCTTTCTCTCTAATCATTTTCTTTACTCTGAGCTCTATTTCACTGGATATTAATATAGGTCCTCCTACTTCTGATCAATTTTTTGTGGTGTAACTTTTCCATCCTGTTACTTTCTTTCATCCTGCCCGTGTCACTGGATTTGAATTCCTTGTGTATGGCTGGGTCTCACTTCTTTATCCACTCTGCCTATCTGAAGATTGGTACATTTAGACTGTTCATAATAAAAGTAATTACAGTATCTATGACACATTACAGTATAAATGTGCATTTTATTATTTGTTTTCTGTTGGTTTCCTCTGGTATTCATTCTTCAGTTTCAAATTTGCTGCTTTCTTGCATGTTACCTGAACCCCTTCCAGGAGTCCATCTTAGTATCTCAGACTGTATCTCTCTGCATATTTTTTGCAGTGTTTGTTCTGGGTGTTAAAATATACATGGTAATACATACTTATTAAATTTTTTAGAATATTTATTAAACTGCATTACCTCAAAAAAAAAAAAACAGGACAAAACAACTGTCAAAGTCAGCTGTTTAAAAAGATGATGTTTAGGACGAGTAATGGAGGAGGACTCTCCAGTGTCACCTTCAATCCTGCTCTGCTCATGTCCTTGGGATCCTTCTCAAACACCCTGATTTCAGAACTGCTGTCAGGCCCTGGACGATGACCTGGACAACTTTCAACTTCTAAGTCTCCTGTTCCAGTTACCCTACCTGACACATTCCTCAAGTAGTAATATTTAAGTTGAGATATTTGTCTAAAATTTAGGTATGTCTTAGGTGGGTTCCTTGTTAAGCCAGGAAACAATCCTTGGGTTTTCTTTCTTCGCCCTGCATGCATGATCTAACCATGACTCTGCACGGTTCTAGTCTACCACGTTCCTACCACATGTACGTCAAAGAACTGCTTCTCCTAGAGAGGGTGGGAGGCTGGGAAACGAGGAGTTTAAACCCAGATCCGTGTAACATGAAAGCCCCATCCTACTCTCTCCCACTGTCCCAGGCCGCTGCCCTCCTGTGAGCTGTACAACACTCTCAACACCTACAACACTAGTCCGAATTTGGTCAACACACTTTAAATACCCATACAATGACTATCAATGCACTAATTTTAATTTTGCACTCAGACACAGAATTAGAAGGGCTACTCTCCAACATAAAAGCCACCATGGAAATAGCCAACATTAATTTCTGAGTAGCAGTATGGTCAAACAACAGAGAATTTATTAGTTTTCTGGTTAGTGATAAGTATTGCTAGGATCCTTAAGTAAAAAGTAAAAGGACAAAGACATTTGCTACCATATCGTTGCTATTTTATTATGATGGTTATGTCAATCAGTAACTTGTATCACTACAAAACCCACAAAAGTGGTTTAACAAATATAAATCTACCACTAAAAATTTATCATTTTATAGTAATTACTAGAAATTATATGTCAAATTCCTAAATATTTAAGTTTCTTAGGTAACCAAAATATGTGGAGAATTTTTATATGAGAATGAGTGTAAAACCGGAAACAGAAACAAACTAAATCAGGTACAGGGCCACCCGTATCTTTTAGTGTCCAACAACATTTCCTGAAGGCTAGTGACAATATTTCAGAAGTCCTTCCTCTAGCTCTGCTACCAAAGCCATCAACATCAGGGCCGGGCAGGGGCCAACACCGGCTCGCACACAGTACTGATCTGCTGCAGGCGGACAACCCACACTGCGCTACCCGTGGAGCACTGAAGTGACAGACAGACAGACACAACAGCTACCACTGGGTTCAAGTAAAATGTTTACCTGGATGTCTACAAAGGCCCACACGACTCATCAATCTCTCACAGGTAGAGAGTACACCTGGGAAGCCAGAGAGACGCTCAAGGGGAATGCCCAGACATAGACCTAGATGTCTACCTTTCACAGCCGTCTACAGGACTGAAGAGATGAGCTCTTACAACATGGCCATGAAGGGCTCACGTGTCTCTCAGTAAAAATGGGAGCACTGAAGGGTGTACCACTCCATCAACCTAGGCAGCAAAGGGAAGGAGAACGTGCATGAACAGGAGAGCAAAGGTAATGAGACAGAAGAATGAGAAGGCCAAACAGCACTCCCTGATCCACGAGAGACTCTATTCAGTCTTCAAACCCCACCATCAACACCATAACGCGTCTTACAACGGAAATAAGAGGTGATGGGTGCCACCGCTGATACCAGGTCCCAGCCGGCGAGTCCATGCTGCCGGCACTCCCACCGTCTCCTGGCAGGCCACTGTGACCTGCCCTGGGAGGGCCCCCCTGCCCCCCTACCGTGGACAGGAATGAGGGAGGCCTCCAGGCAAAAGCTCGTGGAACTGAGGCCCTGAACCTGCCAACACCCCAAGTGAGCTGGAGGTGACAGGCACCTGGTTGACTATGGCCCTGCGAGGGAGCCGGAGTGAGGACCCACACCAATCTATACTCCAACTCCTGATCACAGAAACTGTGAGACTGTAAACACTGGTGTCTGACCCACATACGGCTCAATCATCTCTCTGGTCAACACTTACCCTCCAGAAACATGCAGAGATGGCCGTATAAGGGTGCTCACACAGCACTTTATAATAAAGCAGAACACAGACACCACCTGAAAATCTCATCACGGATCAAAAGCTAGTAACTTACAGTGACCATACAACTGAATGCTATAAGATGAGTTGCAAATCATTATGTCCAATTTTGTCTCATTTTGTAAAATCAAACATACCCAAAAACATTCTCTGCATACAGATTACTGTAGCAATGTAAAGCCCACTTTAGTCTTGAGGAGAAAGACCTTGTACCAAACATCCCCACGAGGAGGCTCAGGCCGGGTACATGGCCTGTAAGCCAGATGGCACCACGGGCTCAAACTACTCTTGTAGGACGACTATTACAACTTCTCAAACAAGAGCTGTTTTGTTTTTTTTTAAAAGTTGTTCTAGAGCCTTAGACACAGAAAAAAAAAAGGAAAAAAGAAAAAGAAAAAAACAGAGGCTGTCCATTCGTCCTGCTTCTCAGGGAAGTCAAGGCACGCAGAAGCATTCCCACCCACAGCGGGCAGCCCACCCAGTCCCCTTCCAAGGCACCCAACAGCTTCCAAGCCTGACGCTGAGGCGTTTGCTTCATGGCCTTTTCCTACAATGACCTGATAAGCTCTTTCTTTCTAACATTCTCTTACTTCCACTGACCTTTCCTTCTTGCAGTTTCTAAATCCCAAGATTAATATCCAATTATTATGTATATCTAGCTATAAAAGAAGGTTTTAGAAAATGAAACATATTCTAAATAGGTTCTAACTAATATAATTCTTCGGTCAAATGAAATTATTCTGATAATGCAGTATTAAACAGTTAACACATGTCTTATTTTAGACAAAATACAATTTCACCTTCACACACTGAAATGTACTAAAGCAAAACAGACTATAAAAAAGTCTAGATTTTTCTTCATGTATATCATATCTTATACAAAGAAGTTAAGATTTAAAATAACTGTCTCAAACAATTTCCTTCAGATTCAAAGTTACTGCAATTAGGCTAAATGTTAATCACTGGCATAGACAGGTCTAAAATATATTAAAAATGCATCAACCTTTTCCACTATGATGAGGTCTCCAACTTGTATGTCTGAACTCTTAACTTGCACTTTACCTTAAAAAAAAGAAGAAGTATAATCAACTCAAGGAAACAATAGCACACCAGAATTAAAGTTTCAATTGACAAATAATACTTAAGAAATAACTTCTGGGAGGGCGTGGGGGGAACACTAGGAATTTATCTGTACTTACACTTTCAAAATAAATTTATTTCACATAGACACAGTCACTAAAAATTAACTTCTCTTAGCTCTCAAGTACAAACAGTTAACTGCCCCCCAATAGAAGATGTGGGGTGTGGGAGAGGGCTCCAAACGGAAGGTTCTTCCCAAATCTGCCATTCTTTCAGGTCTGGGTCCAGCAATGACGATCAGAAACAGCACTTAAAGTTGATCTAATGAATGAATAACATGAAGATGTAAAATCCTTACATTAATATTGTGAATGGCATTGATTGACACATAACTGACAGAACAAAAGAAGTAAAGGAAATGATGGCAGTGTGCGCTGGCAGCTTTGCAGATGGCTCCACACTGGTGACTGATACCAGTAGGGTCGAAAGCTTTATGGAGAAGTGACTCTTGGACATGATACAGTGGTGAATTCTTGGATTATCTATATAATATCTAGTACAATAACCATCTACAAAATTTAACAGGTAAACACTACATAACGTTAACAGCATACAGGTAGGTGAAATTTGAAATCGTGCATGTAATTTGAGACACCATCCTACGTAAGTAACAAAATTACTCAAGTTCTCTCTCTCCCTGGAACTCTGGACCCTGCCCTCCTCCCCACAAGTCTCCCTTTTAGAACTGGCAAACAGCCTTGTGGATCTATTTTTACCTTTTTGTGACTCTTTTAACATGGGAAAAGATCTATGTCTTTTTCCATTTATTCTGAAAGCTAACAGAACGAGAGGTAAGTTCATACCACATTATCAAAAACTAACATTACCAGCCATACCACTGACTTCAGACCACATTCAACGTACTACAAACTTATTTCCTAAATATATTTTTTAAGATATTATTTATTTGACAGAGATAGAGAGAGATCACAAGTAGGCAGAGCGGCAGGCAGAGGGAGAGGGGGAAGCAGGCTCCCTGCTGAGCAGGGAGCCCAATGTGGGGCTCGATCCCAGGACTGAGATCATGATCTGTGCTGAAGGCAGCCGCTTAACCGACTGAGCCACCCAGGCGCTCCGTCCTAAATACTTCTTGAAGCAGTAGCTGAGTTTCAACAGTACCACACCTGTTCCTAAAGATGTGTTTTGAGGACATGAAAAAAAGTTTTGTAACTAACATATTTTTCCATGCTTCTCAATTATACGATAAACACATAAGGACTAGAACTAGTGGGAGTAGCTATTTTTTTATTCATATTAGAAAACAGCAATGTTCTTTAGAATTAAATATGAAACAAATCTTAAAATATCTTTGTAAGTGATAAGTATATGCCTCTTAGTAGCCAGAAAGTATGGTTACAAAAGAATGTCTGTTTTAGTTATGTTTTCATTCGGTCCCTTCAAGCTTCATGTCTGTGCTTGCACTACCATGTTTTCTACAGCTAAGCACCAGGCAGCAAAGTTACTCACGGAGCTCAGGCTCCCTGAGTATTACTCTACAGAATTCCTGTCTTATCACTTAATTTTATTTTTTCTCCTACTATCCAAACCACTTTTCCTTCCTTCTGTTTTTCTATATTCTCTGTAATGGACCCATTCAAAAAACAGGCAGAGAAATAGCTGTAACCATTAAGATAAAATAAATGTAGTAAATAATTTTCAAATATTTTGGAACAGAAAAATATATCCTTTTCTGACTCCTTATTCAAGATCTTACATTTCTGAGAAAGAGAACTACTACTCTGTCACACGACAGACACAATTTATATTTCATAGCCTTTAGTTTGGGGGCATTATAGAGTGGTTTTTATTCATCTCTATGGAACTTAATTACAATTCATATCTACGGAAGACAGGTGACGGTAAAATACGGTGCAGGAAGTTCTCACGTTAAGAGTATGACAATATGAATAAAACAGAAGGCTAGCGCGTCGAATCAGTATGGCAATCTGTCTCATAAACCTGCTCGAAGGATACATTTCTAACTTTTGAAGAACTGGTCAAATTGCTTAACGGCTCTCAGTTCTCTAACAATTTAATTAATCTCTGTGTGGGGGACTCCTTGTACTTCCTTCCCAGACTCACTCACATGAACTCCCTGACTTCTCTTTCTTCAAGGGCAGTTGGGGCACTACACAGAAGAGATGGAGGAACACTAACTGCTCCCCAGGCACCTTCCCCACCTGCTGCCCCAGGGACAGCCCTGCACCGCGACCCTCTCCGCCGAAAGTGAACAGCTCATGCCCGCGTGAACAGACTGATTTCTGGCCACCCTTTGTGAGCTGAGCTAACAGCTCACCCTAGTAACACACTGGTATCAGAGTTGGGGGACTGGTAACGAAAGAAAATCACTAGATTTTACACGTCACAACACAAAGAAAAGACAGAACTGCCACCTGCTCTCACAGGCCGATAGAGCCAACAACAACGCAAAGTGTTTTTGAAATGGGCATTTAAAGCTTAATAATTTCAGAGCTACCCTTGATAAAAGCAAGTTCTAAATACAGTAACAATGTATAGGCCAATACTTACACCTAAGGACAGTCGTTCTTAAAAACACTGTTTTCAACTTATCGCGAGTACAAGCTCTCTGGCCTTTTCCGTTCTGATGAAAGGGTTAACAGTGAATGCTACCAAGTGAGGTTAAGAGGCACCCTTCCCTCCCTCTAAACTACTGCAGTGACATCTGTTATGCCCCCTCCCAGCGATAATGCTCCCGGCCACCGGGCCTCCAGAGTGCAGCTGCTGACAGGTTTCTCACAGAAGAAAAGCATTCAGCTGGCTTGTTGCATGAACCAAGTTTCACGTGCTCCTCTGAAAGATCAAGTAACTCAAAGGACTACTTATTCGTACTCCAAAGCTTCTTAAACACAGACCCTGCCCACCAATCTCAGTGCTACTCATTTTTTACCTGAATAAATATTCTACTAAATGGCCTCCGTTACTATCAACTCTCTAATTCAATATGAATTGCAAATGAACTGGTTGGCAAAACTAAGGATTATGTTTCTCTCCACCCAAAAAATCTCCATTATTTGACAATTACTTGAAGGTAATTCAGATTTACATCATTATACACATGTTTTTCACAACTAATCTCAAATTAATTTTCTGGCTTTGAAACGGTCTACATTTGCTTTCGGCGCTGTATCCTACAAGTCTCTGGGGCCCAAGTACCCTATACCTGCTGCTTCTTTTGACTGGAAGCCCTCCCTCCACAGCCCTCCTTAATTCCAAGCAAACAGAGCCTCCCAAAGCCTTGAGGGCCCCCCACGAGCACCAGCTCTCTACGATGTGGTTACCTGCTATGAACAGATAGAGCCAACAACCACAGTGTCAACTAAACCCAGATCCTGACACAGGTTCAAAGCATCACCGAAATAGACTTTTATGACATTCAGTTTGTTCTTTGCAAATGCGTCAAACAAATTTACCCCAGCTCAAAACAAGAGAAGTTTATGACCAATCTATTCTTATTCAGGTAAATGGGTCAAACGTCACGACTAATGGGAAAGTAGTTGTATGAACCACAATGAAATAGGCATAGACCTCCGAAATGGGTGACAACGTTTTAATTACTTCTTTCCCGACAAAACACACACGTAATAAGAGTGGGAGATAATTAAGCAACTTTTTAAACAAGGAACTGATGACATGTAAGTGGCTCTCTAGAAGGTCAGCCGCGGATGGCACGTGTAGTCTCCTGGCAGACAACTATACACGGCATCAGCTGCTGGGCTTGTCTTTGCTGTTTGCCTGGGACCGGCATCCCCCAACCAACTCTCAACACTTCAAGTGGCTGTGGAGGTAGAAGCCTAATTTAACATGGATTATGAAGCAAAGCGCTTAGCTGGGAAATGTAATTAATACGTTTATTTACATATATAAGTAAATAATATATTTTTAAAAACCTATACTCTGAAAAGAAATATTGCTGGGAGAAATTTTAAGACTTAAATAAAGGGAAGGATCTATCTCATTCATGGGTCAGAAGACCTGGTATTAATAAGATGTTAATTCTCCCTCAAATTTATCTATAGATTCAATGCAATTCCAATCAAAATCCCAGCAAGCATTTTTACAGAAACTGACAAGCTGATTCTAAAAGTCATATTGAAATACACAGGACCTAGACCAGACCCTGAAAATGAGAAACAAAGTTGGGAAAACACTATCTGATTTCAAGAATTATTATAAAGAAACAATCAACCACTTCCCCTCTAAAATTATGTCACTCGCTACGACAGTCTCTACCATCCATGTAATTACCAGCAGAGTGCAGAGGCCGTCAGAAGAGCCGGTCCACACAGACTAACAGAGCCCAGCAGAGCGCACATCTGTACCCCGCAGCAGTAGGCAGAACTAAGTCATGCAGTAAGTATAGATAGCAATTCACTACATTAACTAAAGACTGTAGAAAAGTACAAGGGTTTGAAAAACCAGTAAGTATCTCGATACTAAATATTTTATCAACTAACAGATACAAATGAAAATTTTTTATGGTCTTACTACTGACAGGACACCTCAAAGTCTGGGTTAAGCCTCCTGGTGTTTGCATAAGAGAAATGTCTATTCTTTGTTTTCTGTGGTTAGAAAGAATTGTTACACGTCTACCAAATGTTAAAATACGAAATACTGTTAATATGAACAGTCTATAATTAACAAGTCCTAGACTCCCAATCATGAAAACCAGAAGCTTTAGGAAAAAGCCTTCCTCTTTCCTCGGCCTACAAGGGTACAAAAATCGCAAGGCCCTACACAGATCAGCACAGTGACATTACTACTGAGAGGGGTATGAACTAAAGACGGTCAAAACTGTCCCTAGTCTCTCATTCCTTAGATTTTTGATAATCCCACAGCAGTTTCTTACTGCTCAAATACTCCCAAGTGTGGAGGCTGACATCGATCCTTTGGTAGAAGGAAGAAATCACAGATGAAGATGACAAGCAACCACGACCCTATCATGAGGTTTTGATGTTCTAATTCACAAGCAGAAAGAAAATCTCCCAATAATCTTGTACTTACAGTGTTTCATGTTTCTCAGGGAAAATAAGAAAAAAATGAAAAAAAAAAAACTGATGGAGGGAGGGAGGGAAAGAGGGAGGGAAGGAAAGATTTTCCAAGGTATTAGAATGTGCTAAAAAGGAACATTATTTAAAACTGGAATGGAAGTGGCACGGAAATCTGGAGGAGTCAGTGGAACAGAAGAAAAAGCGAAGGAAAGAGCCCAAACAAATCTGATGCATTTCTAAAGGTCTGAGAAAAGAACTTTAGTAACATGAATATCTGGTTTAAAGAAACTAACCAACCATTTGGGGGCGGGGGGGAAGACAGATCCCTTCTCCATACAATGCACATCTGATAAATAAAATCACAAGTGGAATAAAATGTCTGCTGTGGAAAATGAACACACAGAAACACTGTACGGAGATTAAAATACTCATTTAACATCAGGGTTGAATGGACCTTCTAAGATCGAAGTAAAAACCACAAAGGAAAAGATCAGATTTGCATACATAGAAAGTATAAATTTATCCACATTTAAAAGAAAAGATACAAAAATGAGTCAAACAAGACAAAAATATGTCACAGGATAAACTTCTCTTAGAGAAATTATGAAAAGGTAAAGATAGACATATGAAAAAAGATGAATAAACTTTTATCAAAGATCGGAATGAACAATGAAACATTAAAAGGTAAGCAGCAAGCAAAACACAATGAGAGTGTTTTTCACCAAGAAAGCTGTCAAGTTAAAGAAAGTCTCTAAAGTGGGCAAGGACGTCAGAAAAAGGGAACGTGTGGGTACAGCGGGGTGCAAACTGCTGCAGCCTCACTGGGCAGCTATCTGACAAGAACAGGCTTTAAACTCTTCATATTTGATCTGGAAATTCCTTGTGTACTTAATCACCCCATTTCCTGAGTCCCTACCATGTGCCAGCCGCCCTACATAACTGGAGAAAACAGTGGTAGGCACATGGCTGAGAACCCAATAATTAAAGGTGATCACCAGAATGATACCAGTTAGCAGAGGGAGGTCCCGGAAGCTGGCACACATATGTACCTACACACAAAACAACAATTACTTCTCACATGTGAGAAGGTACTTTGTGCTAACCACTATTTCTCATTACTTTCACGTGGCCCCTAATCTCCAAACAATGCAATAAAAAACATTAAGTGTATGAATATCATGAAGCAGTATGTTCATACAGATCCTCTTAGAGTGATCTGAAGAAAAAGAGTGGTGAGGAGGGCAATGAGTCCATGTCAGGTCCCGGGTACAGCTGTACGTCTGCCCCGTACAGCCACAGAGAACTAAACAGACGAGGTAGCAAATCTCAGCTGTGTCTGTGCCCGACGTGTACGAGATCAAAAACTACTACGATATGGTACAAAAGTAGTAGTGTACCCTGAACACTCTTCACTGGATGCTTTCCAGACGCTGCTCAGACCATAGACAGGAAAGAAGAGCACGTGACAAACATGTGAAAAGGTGAGCACATTTATCAAAGGAAAGCTCTGACCGCATACAGAAAGGACTTCCAGGTATCCACTGTTCTCCCTCTCCCAGTGGCACCAAAGTGGACCACTGAGAGATGAAACCACACGAATAAGGAAGGAAAGTCACCAAGGTTTCTCTGTGGCCTGGATGGGCAATCCACCGTGATTACTTCTGAGTTTATCAGCTCCTAAGCAATTTCTGATGGGAAAACTCAGTTAACATTTGAGGATACTACTTTTTTAAAAAACCCAGCTATCTGGGGCGCCTGGGTGGCTTAGGGGGTTAAAGCCTCTGCTTTCGGCTCAGGTCATGATCTCAGCGTCCTGGGATCGAGGCCCGCATCGGGCTCTCTCCTCAGCGGGGAGCCTGCTTCCTCCTCTCTCTCTCTGCCTGCCTCTCTGCCTACTTGTAATCTCTCTCTCTGTGTCAAATAAATAAATAAAATCTTAAAAAAAAAAAAACCCAGCTATCTGAAGACATGACTGTCACAAAAGGAAATCCTTCTTACCAAGTAGAAAATGCAATAACTCATGAAACCAGTTACATATTATGATTTCCCTGTGAAAGTACTTCTTGCCCACAAAGTGTAAAAGTAAAGAGGGTTAAAATTTTAAGATCCCTTGATTTTTCAAGGAATAACTATGACACAATTTCATTAAAAGATGACAGAATTTCATTAATATAATTCATGATATTTTATGTAAAAAAAAGCTAGTAAGAATTTAAACAAGTAGGTGACAACAGCGTCAACAGTAAGGATCAAAGATGCTAAAACAGACAAGAATAAAGAACACGGTCTCTTTCTGTGGACAAAGTTCCTTTTTGGCAGGGAAACTGGACACAAGAAGTATGTAAATATGTAAACGTTCTTCCTCACACACACACACGCGTGCACACACACAAGGTACACAATGTTCAAAGTCAGCAGACTCCCCTCTCCTACGTCTGAATACGAGGAAGCACATTAGACGTCAACGCGCTATAACCATGACCAGAAACAGCTACGACTGACCACAGCCGTCACCAGCTGTACGAAGGGGCCAGAACACAGAATTAATTCCAGACCCATTTCTAAATCTTAAGTCCCACCTTAGCTTTAGGTGTAAATTTGGAATATACACCGATAGTGGGTAACATGATGTTGTCCTGCTGAGATCTGGTGGCGGATTAAGACAAAAACAAAACTCTGAACTTATTGTCTCTGTGAGAATATTGCATGAACTCTTTATTTTTTTAAAGATTTTATTAATTTATTTGACAGAGGGAGAGACAGTGAGAGAGGGAACAGAAGCAGGGGGAATGGGAGAGGGAGAAGCAGGCTTCCCGCCGAGCAGGGAGCCCGATGCGGGGCTCGATCCAAACACCCTGGAATCATGACCTGAGCTGAAGGCAGATGCTTAACGATGGAGCCACCCAGGCGCCGCTGCGTGAACTCTTTAGAAAACAGAGTCCAGGACTTGTTCATGTTTGAATCCCGCGAGGTCATCACAGTGTCTAACACACACCGGGCACTCAGTGACTGTCAGGAACTGAACTGAAAGCCAGCCGACGGAATGACTGCAGCCAGGTATGCAACTCAGACCCCTCTCCTGAGCAAGAGGTAAAAAGAATCCAAACACAGAATGGTCCCACAATTCAAAGTCCTCATCGGGGATTTTTGTAAAAACTGCCGACAATTTCACGTTCTCCTTCTAGACTCTGACTCAGAGGCTGTCGTTAGGGACTAAAACTGAACAATAAAGCAGTCACCAACAAGGAGGAAGCAAAGACAGTGGCGGCAGCAGACACAGAAAATTCCCACACCACAAGAGAATTAGCTTCTCCAGCAACAACACACGCAGCTAACCAAACATCGCCCAGGGTCGGGGCACCCGGCTGCTTGGCAGGAAGAGCATGGGACCCCGATCTTGGGGCTGTGAGTTTGAGCCCCACACTGGGTGTAGAGATACGAAAACAATAAATAAATAAACTTAAAAAAGTAACTAAATAAAAATAAAAATCTCAGTGTTGACTGAGATTGTATACTGGTTAAAATACTCTCTACTTCTAACAAAGCACGCTCGAGGCAGGAGCATACTTAAAAGCGGACGTGGCTTTCCTTTTCCACAGAAAACATACAGCAGAGAACATTGTCCCAGAGTATTTCTACAAGAATGTCCTTAAGAACTCCAAATACAAAAAATTCAAATACCATAAGTATGATACAACAGACCACAGTTAAGACACATAAGGAAGTAGCCATCAATGCCATTCAAAGAAAAGATCACTATGGAATATTAGAAATTAAGGGGATGAACAGAAAATATTCCTGACAAGAAAACAAATTTAAAACTAAAGTCAATGAGCATTTACATGCATTTTTTTATATCCCAGATTTTACTTATCAGTCACTTGCATCAGAATAACCAGCCACAAAGCAAAGCACCACAGCAGAAAGAACACTGGGTTTGACATCAGAATGGGCGGGGTTCAAACATGAACTTTACGAAAACTGCATTCGCTCAGGGCAAATCATGTGGCGTGAGCTTCAGGTCCCTCACCTGTAACATGGCAATAACACAACCTACCTTGAATGGTGGTCATGCAAATGAGCACGCTACCTGACACTCACAAGGAAGTAAAAAAAAAAAAAAAACCAGGATCACCATCATCTATATGTAAAATGTCCTTTCAAAGACCAACCAACGATGACCAATCTTGTCTAAAAAGGTAAATCTGCATTTGTATTTGAAATAAACCCACTGACAATTATTTTTAAAGTATTCTGAGTTGGAGTGTCACAGAAGTATAAAAGATATAATATTAGTATGCCTTCTTCAACATTTTTAATATTTTTAGGTGACAATGACAAACACAAAATCAGCCATTCTAAAGTGAGTAATAATATAGCAGCACTGAATACACTCACGATGTTGTGCGACCCACCCTATTAAGCTCAAAAACCTTTTTATCATCACAGAAGCATGTGTCATACCCACTAAGCAGGTGCCCCCACCACTGCCTACACGTCCCCGGGCCATGGCGACCACAACCTGCTTTCCAGTTCCATTCATCTACCTGCTCTGATACTTGGTGTAAATGACATCATACAGTCCATGACCCTTTGTGTCTGACTTCTTTCACAGTGTGTAAAAGGTTTTCAAGGTTTACCTATGTTTATCAGTATTCATTAATTTTTATGGTTGGGTAATATTCCGGTGTTTGAAAACACCGTAATTTTTTTGCCCGTTCACCCACTGGTGGACATGGGGCAATTATAAACAGTGCTGCATGAATGTGGGTGTGTGCGGATCTGCCCGCGTCCCTGTTTTCAATTCTAAAGGCATTTGGGAGTGTCTCAATTCCTCCTTCGTTTGTGAAGGACAGGTTTAGGGACATCCAATTCTTGGGGCAGTTTTTTTCTTTTCCCATCTTAATAATGTCACCCCACATCTTTCTGATCTCCAGGGTTTCTGACTCAAGAGCCCTTCCTTGTGCATGACAAGTTGCTTCTCTCTCGCTGCTTTTGGAATATTCTCTTGGTCCTCGGGTTTCAACAGTCTGATTGTCATGTGTCTCGGTGCAGATTTCCTTGCATTTATCCTTCTAGGGATTCAGTGATTTTCCTGAATCTGTAGAGTCAAGTCTTTCATCACATTTGGGGAGTTCATGGCCGCTATTCCCCACAACATTCTCTCCACTGTTTCTCCCTTCCCTCTTCTTCCAAGATGCCCACTGCATGCACATTAGTACACTTGGCGCTACCCACAAGTCCCTTAGGACCTGGTTATTTTCCTTCATTCTTCCTTCTGCTTCTCAGAACGGATAACTCCACTTGAAATTATCCAGTTACTATGAAATTACCTAGGTTCAAGGTCACTGATTCCTTCTTCTGCCTGCTCAACTTGGCTACTGAAACTCTCCAGTGAGTTTTTCATTTATTGTACTTTTCAGCACCAGAATTGCTTTTCGCTTCCTTTTTATAATTTCTATATCTTTCTTGATATTCTGTATGTCACTACATCATTTTTCCTGACCCTTTCAGCATTTTCAGTTGTTTCCTTTGGCTCCTTGGACATATTTAAGGCAGCAAACCTAGACTTCGTCTGATAAGCCCAGGACCTGGGCTTCCACAGGGACGGTTCCTGTTCATTCCCTCTGCACCTGGGCCACGTGGTTTCTCTGCATGTTCTGTACTTTCTTATGGAAGCTGTACGCTTTGACTATGATAATCTAGTAGCTCGGGAATGCAGTCACTTCCCCTCTTCCGGGTTTGTCTTGTTGTTCTGTATATGCTGCAGCCATGCATGCACAGCGACTTTTCTAGACTTGCTTTGTAACATCTGTATTCTTTGTCATGTGTGGTCTGAGAAGTCTTTCAGCCGGTACTGTAGAAAGGATTTCCTTGCATGGGGAGGCGAGACTAAGAAAGAAAGGGAGGCACGATGGGAAGAAAGAAGGAAAGAGCTGAGAGGAGGAAGGAAGCAAGGGAGTGAGACAAGGAGGACAGCGGGAGGAGAGAAAGTGAGATCAGCCTCTCCCAGTCACTGCAGACTGCCTCTGTGCTGGGGGCTCCAGCCCAGAGCCAGGGTGCCTACAACTCAGCCTGAGCCTTCGCCTCTGCTTGCACTGAGCCTAGAGACTAGCCAGGAGCAAAACACTTTCTCAGGGTCCTTTCTTTTTTTTTTTAACTTTTTTTTTTTTTAAAGATTTTATTTATTCATTTGACACAGAGAGAGAGATTACAAGTAGGCAGAGAGGCAGGCAGAGAGAGAGGAGAGAGGAGGAAGCAGGCTCCGCGCTGAGCAGGGAGCCCGATGTGGGCCTCGATCCCAGGACCCTGGGATCATGACCTGAGCCGAAAGCAGCGGCTTTAACCCACTGAGCCACCCAGGCGCCCTCAGGGTCCTTTCTAAGTGTGATCCAGCACTGGCCTTGGATGTGGCTTTCAAAACTCTCCAGTAAACAGACACATTTACATGACCTAATTTTCCAAAGAAATCCCCTCTCCAGCTTCTTCCACCTGGCATTTGACACTCTATCCCACGTGCTGACTATCATCATTGGCCCCAAGCTACCTTTCCTTAGCCTGACATAGGCTTGAGAAATACCTACTGGTTTTTGGTTCCTCTGCCCCAAGTGACATCCAAGTTAGATGAGAAAGATAAGCATCCTGAGTCAGTCCTTCATGTGTCCCTGACAGGCTGGACAGACAGACACAATTCTCTGCAAGTAAGTTCTGCTCTGCTCCCTTCAGAGTCCCAGTCAAGAATGTGGGCTGCATTCTTCCTGGCAGGCGCCTGACTGCTCCATGTTTCTGTGGGAGAAAGGGAATAAAGGACTCCTCCTCTGCTGGTTTCGCAGGTATCACCACACCATTTAGTTCTGAATGATACAATTAATACACAAAACAGATCTCTACACAGTCCAAATATCAAAATTAAAAAAATAAGCCAGGATCTATACTATATTCTAAAAAAGACAGACCAAGTTTACACCTAATTTCCCTGGCCATTCTGGGGACTATTTTTTCCAAACTCAAGCTTACCTCTTTTCTACAACATATTTAACCTCTACCACACCACTACTTTTAGCATCAAAGCTTCTTAATAGGTAAACATTCAAACAAACCACCAAAGATAGTCTTTTTAATAAATGGTACTGGGAAAACTGGATACTCACGTGCAAAGAAATGTGGACCCATACAACACACCATACACAAAATATGAAATGAAGGTGGATCACACATCTGAATGTCAAAGCTAAAACTATAAAATCCCTGGAAGAAAATATAGAAGTAAATCCTTATGACCTTGGGCTGGCCTACAATGCCAAAAGCACAAGCAACAAAAGGAAACAGATGAGTTGGACTTCATCAATATGGAAACGTTTGTGCATCAGAGGACACCGAGAAGAAGAAAACCCACGCCACAGAATGAGACAAAATATTTCCAAACCATATACTGACAAGAGACTGAAATTCAGATTGCATAAAGAACACTTAAAACTAATAATTAAAAAACAAATAACCCAGTTAAAACAGGAAGCAGAGAATCTGAATAAACATCTCTCCAAAGAAGATATACAAACGCCTAACAAGCACATGAAAAGATGCTGACTATCACTAGTTCAGGGAAACACAAATCAAACCACAGTGAGACACCACTTCACACCCAACAGGATGGCCACAATAAAGCAGACAGACAATAACATGTGCCAGTGAGGACATGGAGAAACTGGAACCTTCACACATTGCCAGTGAGAATGCAAAACGGTGTAGCCAATTAGGAAAACAACTTGGCAGTTTATCAAAAACATAGTTACCATATAATCCAGCAACTTCACTTCCAGGTGTATTTACAAAAGAAATAAAACAATGTTCACACAAAACACTTGTACACAGACACTTGCAGCAGCGTTATTTACAACAGCCTCGAGTGGAAACTAATCCCAACGTCCATCTACAGATGAATGGGTGAACACAACATGGACTACCAGAGTGAAATATTATTTGGCAACAAACAGAAACAAAGCCTGAGAGTTGCCACCACACCAGTGAACCTTGAACACAGAAAGCCAGGTGAAAGAAACCTGTGACAAAAGCCCACACACCACACGATTCCACTTCCGTGACCTGTTCCTAAGAGGCAAATCCGCAGAGACAGAAAGCAGACATGGGGATGGAGGGGGGTTGCCTGGGGCTGCAGGAGGGTCAGAAGGGGCAAGAATGGAATGACAGTTAATGTATTCAGAGCTTCTTTCCAGAATGTTAAAGATGTTCCAAAATTAGATGGTGGTAATAGTTTTATGACTCTGCGAACATACCAAAAACCACTGAACTATATACTTTAAATGGATAAACTTTATGTTATATGAAATGTATCCCAATAAACTATAGAAAAATTTTTTGGAGAATTATTTCAAATAAATAAATTCAGCGTACAAACGTCCACATGCAAGCAGAAGATAAAAATTGCACTCTAAACCTCATTTTTTAAAACAGGCTTCAAAATTATTATGAAAACTTGTCTAGCTTTCAGTGCCTCCTTCACTGTCCCTCACTGACGTAATGACTGTCATGGTGTCACTTTCTGACGGTCATAACGTCTACCTACAATGGTTTCTCCCACACTCTTCCCAATACATTGCTTCTTTTCCACTGGGACTGAGAGACCAAAGAAACAAGCTCTTTAAAAACATGAAATTAGGCAAGGGTTAAAGCCCTGAATGAAGTGAAGGAGAAATGGGCATAAAGCAGTCATCGCTCTGCATCATGACATTTATTGTAGGTGCTCCAAGTCCCTCCACTTAAGGCCACGGTACCAGATGTCTAGCAAGTGTTTAAAATACAACACAAACAGAGATTTTAGGTAAGGTGGTATCAGGCTTCACAGAAAATGTGCATACACCAGCTGGCTTTCACATGTGTCTAAGTACCTTGAAATCGTAGACACTGTATTATAAAAAAATTAATTAGATACCATATGTAATCGCATATTATTTTCAATAAGAGAATTAAGACTTTTTTCATTTATGTTAACTCTAAAATGATTAGTTAGCAAATGATAAGCTAGATCAAAAGGGTCTTGCTAACCTCTTACTGTAAGCTTGCTGTACAGCTGTGAATTCACTTCCTTGTCTCGCTGAAAACGCCGAAATTCATCAATTGCTTCCCTCATGATAGTAACAGCCAAAACAAATCCCTACGAAACAAAATAAAATATGGTATTTGAGAACTTTAACAGAAAAGTTAAGGGAATATTTTTTTACCAAGCAGTTTTACTTCTCCCCCTTCAATATATGTTACTTCTAAAGCATAAACGAAAACAAAGAAAAAAAGACAAAAAGTAATAAAAAACTGTAAGAGAAATATAATACACGGTAAAAGATTGATAATTCTCCCTATTCCCAAAAAGTTTTTAAAAATTCATATCATAACAGGTACATCAATCTAAACATCAGAAAATACTTCGTAACCCAAAGGAAAAGAAATCAACAATCTTAAAAAAAAAAAAAGAAAAACCAGGAATTACACTGAGAACACTCGAGCCTTTAAACATCCAATTACCACAGGCAGTACAAAATCTTCTAACTTCTGCCCCTGAATCCCTGGGGGGAGGGCGGGGGGGAAGCAGGAGGGACCGTGGCGCAACCCCAGCGCCGCAGCTTCATCCTCTGCAGGAGCGCGGGCCCCACCACGGTGCTCATCGGGTCCCGTTTTGTGTGCCGAAGCTTCCACAGAGCAAAGTGAGGCTATGGAAATCCAACTGTGATGTGCCTGTGACCCGCTGTGAAACCTGGTATGCTCCTGACACGCCTTTTTTAGAGGTGATACGCCTGTTCTCCAACACGCTGCGTGAACCCTCTGACCAGACTCTCCAGAAGCCTGTGTGTTCCTGACACGCATCCCCCAGGCCGCTCTGTGAATGACCCGACACTGGACAACTGCCCCGCAAGGACGACAGTCTGTCACTCCAGGGCGGTGTGTCCCTGACAGGCCACATCAGGTGAGCCCCTGCGTTTACTGCAAGACCGTCCTCCCTGCTACACTCAGAGTTGTACCATCACCACCATGGGACTAGTCCCATCACCCCAAAGACAGAGAAACCCCACACCCGACACTGGTCACCCTCAACCCCTCCAGCCCCCAGACCCTGACAACCACTAGTCCAGCCTTCTGTCTCTATGGATTTGCCTCTTCTCGGGGATGTGACCTGTGCAGCATTGTGGGGAACGGCCTAACTGCCTCCCCAAGCGGTTACACCCCTTAACATGAGCTTACTGGCCACACATATCCTCACGTGATAACTGTGTATTCAGATCCTACACCCACTTGTTAACAGTGTCATTTGCCTTTTTTTTTTTAAAGATTATTTATTTATTTATTTGACACAGAGAGACAGATCACAAGTAGGCAGAGAAGAGAGAGAGGAGGAAGCAGGTTCCCTGCTGAGCAGAGAGCCCAATGTGGGGCTCGATCCCAGGACCCTGAGATCATGACCTGAGCCGAAGGCAGAGGTTTTAACCCACTGAGCCACCCAGGCGCCCTGTCATTTGCCTTTTTACTGTGAAGCTGTAAGAGCTCTGTGTATTATTCCGGAAACAAATGCCTCATTAGACATGTGATTAGCAAATGTGAGATTACAAGTATTCTCCCCCACTCTGGATTATCATTTTATTTTCCTGATGGTATCTTCTGATGCCCAAAAGTTTTTAATTTTGATAAGTCCAATTTATTTACATTTTTTTCTTTAATCACTCTGGCTTTTACCATCCAAGCTCCCAGAAGTTTGCCTCTGTTTTCTTCCAGGAGTCTTACAGTTTCAGCTCTTCCACTGAGGTCTATGACCCACTATGAGTGGTTTTCTGGGTATGACCTGAGGGACGGACACAACTTCATTCCAACTTCATCCTTTCGCGTCTGGCTGTCCAGTGGCCCCAGTGCCATTTGCCGAGTGCACTGAACACTCTTAGCACTCTTGCTGGAAATCAACCTGCCTGAATGTAAAGGTTTACTTCTGGATACTATATTGAATTCCTTGGTCTATTCACCTATCCTTCTGCCAGTCCCACACCTTCTTAATTACTGTGGCTTTGAAATGAGTTTTGAAATGGGGAAGCAGGAGTCCTCCAATGCTGATCTTCTTTTCTGGGTTGCACTGGCTACTCTGGGTCTCTTGCATTTCCATATGAATTTTAGAATCAGCTTGTCAATTTCTGCCAAAAAGCCAACGGGGGTTTTGACGGAAATTATACTGAATCTGCAGATCAATTTGGAGACTGCTGCCAATCTAACAATACTGTCTTTCAATTCCTGAACAAAGGATGACTTTTATTTATTTACATCTTTGGGGTTTTTTTTTTTAATGTTTTATTAGCTTCCAATATGCAACCCTGAATTTTAGCTAAATCTACTCCTATTTTTTTCTTTCGGATGCTATTAGAAATGGAACTGTTATCCTAACTTCATTTTCAGATGATCACTGCTGATACACAGAAATACATGTGGTTTTTGTGTATCTATCGTGTATCCTACAACCTAACTACCTCATTTATTGGTTCCAGCACTTCTGTGTATGTGGACACCTCAGATTTCCCGATGTACAAGATCATGCCACTGTGAACAGAGCCAGATTTCCTTCTTCCTTTTCTATCTAGATGTCTTTTAGTACAGGTAAGACAAGGAAAAAAATAGGAAAATCCAAACAAAGTAGAGGGTACCAAAATACTTTTTTAACAAATTTAGTGTTATCAAAAACCTTAAAATTTACACACACTTTAACCAGTTTCACTTCTGAAAACTTACCCCAAAAAACAAAACAAAACAAAAAACACAAGGATCCCAGCAGCATCAAATATAAAAAACTGGAAATAACCTGAATGTCTACAAATAGGAAATTCGTGGTATACTCACACGCTGAAATACTGTATTTCCTTAAGTCAAAGATGTGGTCAGTCTCAGGTGCGAAGACAATACCACTTTAAAAACATAAACTCTAAGTCACAACTCAGTTTCAGTAACATGAAAAATACATGCCCACCAAACCAGGAAATACAGTTCTATGCAGCCATTCTCATGCAGGAGAATATTTACTATGATAGACCTGTGCTCACGTTGTATACGTAATTCCTAACAATTCTAAGTGTGACCGCCTCGCCCTGTGAGACGGGAGAATGGCTGTCAAGCTGATATTCCTTAGAGACAGAAAACAGCATCGGTAGAGGCGTGGCTCTGAATCAGGCAAGCGCAGCAGCGTCAGCTGGACGGTGTTCTGCGCTACCTCCTTGCTCAAGCCCTGCCTCAAGTGTGTCCTTTCACCTCTCCTCTCCAAGGAACAGGCCCAGACACATACATGTCATCTACACTCGCCAGGGCAATCTAACTTTCATCCTGGAAACCTATGGCTTAACGACAGCACAAGTTAATTCTCCATTCATTCATTATAAACCACAAAATGGAGTAGTTCCTAGTGCTTCCAAGAACTCAGGACGTGAAATAAGCTCTCATTTCTAAAGCAGTACTATTAGAGAAGATCACCAAAGAGGGGTGGGTCCCAACTTCTAAAATGGGAGTCAAGCACTCTCCGAGGAGACAGAGCCCTAGTCACAGGCACAGACTGCCAGCATATACAAGCTGCCCCAGGCCACACCGCAAACCTGAGGCTTACCCGAATACGGGCAGGACCAGCGAAACCAAGAGGTGTCACTCCCATACCACGTGCATCTCCCGCATACCTAGCCTGAGAAAAGCCCCCTAGCAACGTAAAGCAGATGACACCACGCCACCATTTCCTTCTTAACCACTGGAGTCTTCCACACATGGCCTCTACCCTAGAGTTTAGATCTACTGAGTCGTAGCTGCATCAGAACAGACTGGTGGCCTATGGGAGATGTGGACAAGGACGTGGTCCTGCAGGAGGAGCTGGACCTTCCCCTGGCCTCAGCACCAACCAGGTTCAAGATGGAAGCCACAGTAACACCACCTCGAAAAGCCAGAAGCAGACACAAGAGGGTGACAATACTTCACAGTGAAACAACAGTATTTGCGCATCAGCCTGTCAGTCACAATGCATGACGGGAACGTGTCACACAGCCAGTCCACGGGCCGGGACTAAATCTTGTGCCACGAAGTGGATTTCTTTTTTTCTACTTCTCCAGATGGCCCAGGAGCCATGTGGAGTAAGTGCCAAAACAAGATCTATTTTTATAAAAAGAAAAAATCTCATCGATATACTGTAGTATCAGTTAGTAACCTTGAGGGATTATTACATGGCAGAAACTTCTCTATGTATTTTAGATGTTACCTTTTAAATGCCACAAAAACCTTATGAGGTGTGTACCCTTAGCTCTAATTCAGACAGGGAAACTGAGACACAAGCAGCGCACATACGTACTTTTGCAAAGGTCACACTAACTGTGCAGCTTATGTCGAGCGTGTTTGTCTCTGGACAGTAGGAGGTATGAGTCCAGATAACTGATTTGGTTTCTCCTTTCTGTACTCCATCCACACCTCCACCGTGCAGAGACACTCAGAAGAAAGAGTGGACAGAAGGAAGGACCGAAAATCAGAGTCCTCGCAGACTGACTAGTCACCTACGCAGCCTGCCTGGCTTCCCATTAACAACAGAGCAGGAACACAGCTCATGTGGAAGATGCAGTGTTAACAGTCCAGACCTCCTTCATCTAAGAACCACTTGCATGGAGAGATCTATTCTACCTGATTAACTCTGATAGAAGCATTACATCCGTTCTGTTACTGATTACACTAGCTTTCCCTCAAAGAGCTGCTGTGAAAGCTGAATGAAGCAAAAGGTAATCTTCACTCTGACACAGGAATGCAATAAAACCACTTATTTTCAGTTTGCTCTTCTGTTCTATGGCAAAATATAACAGAAATTAGATCAGAGCTGGAGCTGGCAAATAACATTGCCCAGAGTACTTGATAAAGAAAGATTATTAAAGTATCGCTGTTCTCAGAAATACCCTTGAGTTGGAGAGCAGAGCAAACGTGAAGTGCCTGGTTTAAAATCAGTGGACGTCAGACCTAAGATTTTAGAACTGCCAGCTGTATGACGATTTATGCTTCACTGGCAGGTTTCTGGCAAGGAGGAATCTGGAAATACTAATTAATTCCTTTCTCTGAGCAACCTGAGAAGGCAGGCAGAGAAAAGACATCGAAACACTTGAGTGTGTGTGTAAGGATCACGTGCTAGTGCAGGTCCTCGACAAAGGACAGGGCCAAACACAGTGGTCGAGAGAGAGCAACGAATCAGGAGTTAGGACAGAACCCTGCTGAAGCCTACCTCCTTTATTTAAAAAAAAAAAAAAAATATATATATATATACACATATATATATGTGTACATATGTGTGTGTGTGTGTATATATATATATATATATGACACACNATATATATATACACATATATATATGTGTACATATGTGTGTGTGTGTGTATATATATATATATGACACATNTATATATATATATATATATGACACACATTTTAGATGTAGATTTAAAGGTTCTTTGTGCCTAGATTAATAAAAAAAGATCTTCTCTATGTATATCTGACTTTTCAGTTTAAAAAAAAAATTTTTCTGAGGTGAGTTTGGATCAAGGAACCAAAATACCTTAGCCTGCCTCTTGGGATTCAAAGGTGAACCTAATGTACACATCAACTTTTTAAGATTTTTGCTAAATCAGAGGTTAAGATGTACATAAACAATGCAAGCACAGATATTAACAAATCTTCCTTACTGATTATCTGATGAAAGGCATCGACTATGGCAGCCGACAAACCAAAGAACAGCAGAACCCAGTTTCATAAAGCAGGCCACTTTTGAGGCCTAATGGTACGAGAGCAGGGACACGAGAGCCTGGCCAGCCGTGTGAAAGCAACGTGAAGCGTTGCTCAAATGGGAAAAATGGGCTTTTCACCTTTCTTTGGGGCCCCTGACGCACAAGTGCAGCAGGGTAAGGGCGCCCCTTCTGTAAGCAATGCACCAGTGGCTGACAGAGGCACTTCTGTGAATACAACGGTTAATTCTCACACGCCAACAAGAGAAGGACAAAGTACTTCCAAAGCCTCTGGCCGACAATCAAGTCAGAGGACGGAAACGTCCCTCGGAAGCCGAGGAAGGACAGGCACCCATGCTCACACGCACACACTCACCCCAGCCGTGGCCAACAGTCAATTCTATGCACGGTTAAAACTAAATTCCTCATCAGGAATGCATCTAACACTAACATTTCCTTTGGTTAAAAGCTACTTAAATCATAGTTAATAGGAAAAGATTCACAAGAAAGACAGAAATTAATACATCTTACTTTAGATTTTCAAGATCTTGTGTTCTGAGACAATCGCTGCTAAAGTGCATTTCGACCCGAGATGGCAGTGACACTGAAGGGGTTTAGGACAAACACATGAAGCCGGGGGTAGAAAAGGGGGCCAGACATAAACACACTAACATTGTTAAGTACAGTCGAGTTTATAGGATGAGCAAGTATCTTCTCTATGCTCTAAAATATCTGTAATGCTGTGCTACTTTTATTGGAAACTAGGAAAGGTAAGGAGCGGTCTGTCAGTGAGACTTCCAGGATGCACACAGCCTATGGGGTCTCCGGCTCCCGCCGTGCACGGGGAACAACGTACAATCACACTGACTATTACAGCAAAGTCTGTGACTGTGAAAAATGAGCAGAAACCTCAAAGTCTCCTTTTCTGGGAAGACGGACATATTCATTCAGTGCAATAGTTCAGAGAAGTGAAAAGTGAATGAACTGGATCGTATGTGTCATCATGGATCCAGTATACAAATCAACGTTAAGTCAAAAAAGCATGATGCGAAGGGATACATACAGTAAGATAATCCTTATATAATTTTTTTAAAACATGCAAACCATACTGGGTATTATTTTAGTGATACAAACATAAGCAGTAAAATAATTAAGAGACCCGTAACAACTAAATCTCAAATGAACAAAAGCATTGCCTGTAGGGGAAGAAAGGAGCAAGAAAAAGATAAAGTCCCCTCTGTCCTCTCTCCACAGCCACCTGGCCTGAACCGACTGTGACAACAGGTCTGAGCTTCATGTGCTGTGCGACCCCTACAGAGGCCGACAGCTCCCTCTCCACGCAGGAGGAAATGCAGCGCCCACTGACCTCCCGTCCATCGCAGTCCCCGCGTGCCCACGCTCCAGGTGCACCCCAGCACCTGGGCTCCCTCTGCCTGCACATCCCTTCCCTGGTCTGCACATGGCCCAGCCGCTCTGTCATCTGGATAGCGTTCGCGTGCCGCCACTCAGAGGGGCCTTCCTTGACCGCCCTATGTAAATAAGCCTGATGCCTTCCAACCTAGCTAATTTAATGAGTGGAAGTGTATTCATTCATTCAATGATTTTGTATTTGTACAACACACGCAGTTACTTTCACCGCCCCAATCCATGCTATTCGGAGTCTGTGTGGACGAGAGCAGGAGAGGCTGGTTCGACTGCCCCTCTCAGCAAGACTTCTGTCCAGTCAGTCCTCCCGGCTCTGGGAGCCGCAGGGCCGCACCAACCAGAAGAGATGAACTCGGGAGCACACTGATCAGATCTCCAGTTCTGAAGCAAGTGTTTGGGGGGAATGTGAGCACTGCTCTGCCCTTTCCCTCATATGTTTTCTTGACTAGATGATGCTGGCAATCTGCCCAAAAGGAAGCAGTACATTTTTCCAGGTGAGAGGAAGAAAGAAGGCACACGTTTTGTCTGTGTAAGCTGAAAATTAATGAAAATTATTGGCAAACAGCATCAAACAATTAAAACAGCATTATGTTTGAAGTTGAAATATTTGATGCTAAGTGTCTGCCTCTCAAAAACTTTTACACACCGAGCTGTCAACCCGAAACTGTCTGGACTTCGTGGATGAGATACTTCGGCCCAACAGTAAGCACTGTCCATCTGTCAGGACGCCAAGAGAGTCACTGAGCAGACCCCGCAGCATCATTCCCAACAGCGCCGTCAGCATGGGGGGAGAGCCAGACCTAGTATCGTAGGGCACATCTAGGATGCCCCACGGATACCAGCCCTCACGCCCACCAGCAAAGCTGCCTAGTGGCCTGTGAGCCAAGACCCACGGGCAGTGCGTGGCCCTGACGCTCCTGCGAGGCTGCAAAGTGCCTCGGGGGCAGAGCTCTGCACAACGTGGCAACAGAAGTGCGACAATACACAGCAATAAGATCACGTTTCTTAAGATCTGGTCAGTTTATCTGTCAACCATCTCCACTCTTAAAACCATATACTACGTAGTTAATAATTTAATTTCAAAAATCTTTTCTTTTACCAGAGGAGCCCAGTAGGTGTAGAGATAGCCTATTTTCAGCGCTGGTACGAACTGTGAGCAGGATACCACCAGAAAATAGAGATTCAAGAAAAACTTGAATTGTTCATATAAAACCTAAAATGGAAAAGAAAAAA
This sequence comes from Ailurus styani, assembly GCA_002007465.1. Taxonomy (NCBI): domain Eukaryota; kingdom Metazoa; phylum Chordata; class Mammalia; order Carnivora; family Ailuridae; genus Ailurus; species Ailurus styani. Next base: position 4,140,784 of record LNAC01000076.1, on the reverse strand, counting down.
TTAACACAATCTCTCCAAGGAAAACCTTTAATACTTCAATTAAATAATTAAATCAGCACAATATCTAACTACGTTTGCATCAAACAGTAAGAATTAGCCCTGAGTGACAGTAAATTTAGTAATTTTGACACTGGCCTTCCAATAACTAAATCACTTATTTATCATATTTACTCAAAATTATATTTAAACTAAATTGAAAAAAAGACCATTAGAATTTCCGACTATGTTAAAAACATCCTCTAAAAGTTTTGATTCTCTTGTATAGAATTTCAAGTTTTGCACATTCCTCTGTAAATCTCTGTATGTATATCAAAGCAAATGAGATAGGAAAACCTTCCCAATGTTAGTAAGTCAATAAATATATATATTTATATACATACAAACGTATATCTTGATAGCTCAGAAAATCTTATAACGGGAAAGTCATATTAATATTATTTATGAAACGGTGAAAAATAAAATAGGATAGCCAGGTCTCTGAACATGAACATCTGGGTAGCTTTAAAATAACTGAGTTAACAAGCCAAACATATACAATATGACTTCACAAAAACTGCCTTAATCTCCTCCATTTACTTTTCTCCAAGTGTAAGAAATGATGACATATAAAAGTATGTGAATTGCAGACCAATTCTGGAAGACAGTGACCTATATATATGCTTCATAATCTCTTAACAGTTGATCTGCAATAGTATTTTCAAATACAAAGTAAGTATTATTCAATAAAATTTAGGAAAGCAAATCCTGAAACTTAGCTTTTGTTTTTAATTCAAACAGAGTTATCTTTAAGGAAGAAAAGCCAAGATCCGGTATATTAATAGATGTCTATTTACAAATTCTCAAATTATTAAATCTAACCTAAAAATCAAAATGGAACAAAACTCATGTTTATAGATGAGAATAATTCAAATGGCACACCATAATTGCAATTAAACTTACGACACCTTGCAACTTCCAAATCAAAATCTCCTTGGATGCCATTTTATATGCAACTTGGAAGGCATGGAAATTTTAACAAGAGCAAAGCAATGGGTTAAGTATTTATGATTAACTTAAAGATTCTGCAACCACAGTTTTTATATAATGAAGTTTGTCCACATCATCATACAGTTGTTTGTGCAACTCAAAAATGAGCTACACTGATAACACGTTTATATTCATAATCATATTCAACTGCTGTCTGAAAATGTTTTGTGTCATTTCATAAATTAATCTCAGCAGGAGAGAAAGCTCTTTTTCCTTAGTGATTTCTTTAAAATCTCAGTTAGCATAAATTATATCTATTAGCAATTCAAAAATTGCCATTTGTGCTAAAAACGGCATAGAATTCCTACTGTGCAATTACCAAATGTTTCTAAAATACTACGTTTTAGATGAAAAGCCTAATTTAAGAGACAATCTAAGAAAAAGAATTCACACGGTAAGAGTCATACAGCCAAACCAACAGGTACTCAGGACACGGACTGTCCTGGCAGCTGCAGAGATTCGCTCTGGTCAGAGTGGGGCTGCGCTGTGGGCCTTATGCCTCTGTGATCAATACTCTGTAGTCCACTGAATGAACTTCATGACCTTTAGGAAAATGTACAATGCTTCGCCAATGTGTGAGTATTTAAAATTTAAAGAAAACAGTAGCTTCATTCAATAAAGATGAGAAGATTTATCTGCCGAAAGACAGCTTATATTTTATTATCCTGACAAAAGAGCTGTCTTTTAACGATGGAGCCAGTAGTTTTGTGTGTTTTAATAAAGAATAAATTAGATATGAAGCATTCACCAACTATTAGAGGGATGGGAGAGGGTGGTGAGGGGCAATCAATGCCCAATATAGAATCAGCATGATTATTTAAATTAAAACATGAAAAATAAAACGGCCCTTATCCACACTACCAAGAGATTTTCTTACAAAAGAGCATCAGAGCGGATAACTAGAATGTGTCAAAAACCTTGATATAGGAATATAAACAGCACCAGCTTCCTTTTGCCTTTAGAAATGTGAATAAATTCGTCTATAAAAATAGGAAATGACGTAAAAAAAGAACCCCCAAATTATTCGATCATTCTAGATACAAATTCAGTTTTGTAACTTAAGCCAAAAATATCACTGGCAACAAAAAAAGGTAATGAAATATTTAAACTTCATTATTTACCCTTAGCATAATACCTAATTAAAGATAACTAATGATATAACAATATGACACGGCCTGAAATTTATAATATGAAGTAGAAAATATATCTATAAATGCTTACAGATATTTTGTTACTGAGTCATGTTCACGTAAAAAATTATTTTACTTTCACCATGAGGCGCCCTGGCAGGCTTTAAACTTGACATTCCACCTCACCTCCAAACAACACCTACGACTTGTTTTCTGATAATTTAATTTAGGCTTACTTGATCATTTCTACAATAATATATTTATCTAGGACTGACGTCAAACTACAAATTCCCTTACACTGAACTCCATGACGTACCCATTAAAAGCGTACATGAATTATTAAACAACTATCTGAAACCTGAACGGTTCAAAAGGAAAAGGTCACTGATGTGTGCGTGACACAATCAACAGGGGAAAAATATCTAAAAACAGTGAAAACAAAAGAAGCTGGGAATATCTGATATGAAACCCATTCTTAAGAATGTAATAATAGTCTTACCCCAGGTATAAAGGTGAACACATTGTATTTCTGATTTTTTATAGAATTTCTGGGATGCTTTTCTTCACACTTTTCAGGATATCCGAGCCACACGGTGCGAGCTTTCAGTTCTCTCTTTCTTTGACAAATATTTACCAGCCAATCACAGCAACTGCATGGAACAAAAGATACTCATTATGTATGCTTTTAAAACTCTTTGAATTAATTCTACATCTTCAGAGGCAACACCGACTGTGTGTGTATTTACTAAACGCTGCCAGCAGATCTGCCGCTAGTCTACGAAGTCTGTCCTAAAGCAGGTCATTCCGCTGTGCGTCTGAACACAGCACCGAGAGAGACTTGCAGGAGCGCCCAGCGACTTCGAGAACGGCGCGGAAAGGCCCTTCCTGACAAAACCGTGAGCGGCCTGAAGCAGTGCGGGCTCTTGTGCGAGGAGAACGGGGCCGTGCTGTTCGCGGTTCTCGGATTACCCGTCGACGGCGCACTGGCCAGGGTCTCGGACACCAAGCCGTCCAGGCGGGGAGCCGTCTCCGAGGGAACCGCCTGCTTCCTCTCCCAAGGGGCTGTGTCCGGGCGCGGCTCCACTGGACGCCGAGGGGGGACGCCGGCGCCGACCGGGGCAGAGCCGCGCTGACGAGGGCTCGCGGCGCGGCCGCACAGCCGTCTCCGTCCACGCGCTCCTCCGCCTTCGGCTCTCGGTG
>LNAC01000076.1:4108139-4136562 GCA_002007465.1 Ailurus styani | reverse complement strand
GCGCGCCCCGGCCTTCGCTCCGCCGGCTGCGGGGCCCGCTCGTCCGGCGCCCAGTGCCCGCGGGGAAGGCCGCCCTACTGTCCTCTCAGACCGCGGGCGTCCGGCTGGGCGCTGCAGGTGCGCTGCAGGTGCCCCGAAGGGCCGAGGCCGTCAAGGGCAGGAGCGATCCCGGCATCTGACCCCCCCCCGCCCCCACGGAAACGCCCTCCGGGGCCCCGCCTCCCTGGAGGACACAGGGGCGCGTGGTAGGAGCGGAAGAGAGGCTCAGGAGCGCCACCCCACCGGCGCCCGGACCGGCCGCGGGGCGTCCCCGCAACTCACGCGAAGGACGAAGGATTGGAGGGCAGATCATGGACAAACTTTTTCAATGTGTCAGAGCTGGAATTTTTATCAAATAATAAAAACGAGAAGGCAGTTTTTAAGCCATGAAGAAATGAAAGCCTACTCAGTCGCTGAAATTGGAAGAATGATTTTAAAATAAGCCTCACGAGTCACAGAATCTACAAACCGAAATACACTGAAATGTTAACGACTCAGTATCAGGTAGTTGCAACCCACCTGAAATATTTACAACTCATTATTGTTATTTGCTACCTACCTTTATTGCAACAGTCACCAACATTTCCCCCGGCAATTAAACTAAGTAACTTTATGTATCTTCTACTCATTGATTCAACATCTAATAATGTTAGTAAACACTGAATTTTATAATGCCTAAACATTTAGGGAATAAAAAAGTAGAAAATACTCAAAAATGATAATTTATAAGAATTAAGAAAATACAACTAATCTAAGTTGTCAGATGTACAATTTTGTTGTGTTTTTAGGTGGAGTTTTTAATTTAAACAACTTCTCAGAGAATGGCAGATATCACTGAACAAGAAGAACATGACAGTATCTTGGATGGTTTCTCATTCCATGTGGCAAAAAAAAGACACATATTAGTGCCACACAGACTGATTAGAACCCGCCAACGTGATTCAGTTAGCTTTTTCTACACGATCGCCACTTATGGAGATAAAGACTTTATATATACATTTATTATATTGTATTGTTTTAATCTCCTCAAAACATGGGTATTTTTGCTGACATCTGTATTTGTAAATAGATTCTTAACACTTTCCTCTAAAAGAAATATATTACAAACAAAACCCAAAATTTGGCTATGTTCCATTTAGTAAAAACAAAGTGCTATAAAAGACCAAAAATAATTAATTCAACAACAGGGGTACCTGCTTGGCCCAGTTGGCAGAGCATGTGACTCTTGATCTCAGGTTTGTGAGTTCAAGACCCACATGGGGTGCAGAGATTATTTAAACAAATAAAACTTTTAAAAAATTAATTCAACAATGTATTCACTATGAAAAGACCTCTAACATTAAAAGTCTATAGTTCTTGGCAACTATTTGGCAGCATGGGTGAGGTACCACTTCCACTTTAGAGGCTACACCATTAACACCAAAACTGTCCATGTCCTTACAGTTTGTGCCTGTCAGTACCCACTCCCACTTCCTCTGTGTTCTCAGCCATCTCTGACGGCTCCTCTACCATTCGTTCAGGGATTCTCCACGCACACCACATACAGGCTCTCAGACTTCTCAATGCCAGCACTCCTCATGCCGGGTTCCCCTTAGGATGGTAAGACCGGACTTTATCCACTTAAAGACACCAATCGGGATTAGTCTTATTTATGGGCGCCTAGTCTTTCGTAGGTGGCTCAGTCGTTAAGCGTCTGCCTTCGGCTCAGGTCATGATGCCAGGGTCCTGGGGTTGAGCCTTGCATTGGGCTCCTTGCTCGGCGAGCCTGCTTCTCCCTCTCCCTCTGCCTGCTGCTCCCCATGCTGTGTGCTCTCTCTCTCTCTCTCTCTCTCTGTCTCTGTCTCTCTCTCTCTCTCTCTCTCTCTCTCTGTCAAATAAATAAATAAATAAAATCTTAAAAAAAAAAGGACTAGTCTTATTTGGAGCAGATCTCCTCACCCTAGCACTTGTCCCAGTCCACAGAGCCAAGAGCAAGGGCTTTGGTTTGTCAAATCAGACCTTGGTTCAGTTTCTGGCTTGACCCTAAAGCATCATCAGAGGGACTCTTCCAGTTCTTGGCTGTAGACAGTGGTGAGAATGAATACCCAGCCCCTGAAGAAGGTGCAAGCCATGCAGGAAGAGCACCAGCAGTACCCAGCCCGCTCCTCCCTGCCCCCTGCACTCACAGAGAACACACAGCTGGCAACTGCACACCACAGCCATGAATCGATGAATTCGAAAGTGGCTCCACCCAGATTCCTCTGCTGCAAGCTCTCTCCTCTGTTCACAGTCCTGGCCACCCCCTGGCCACACTTCCACTGCCAAGCCTGGGACAGCTCAGGCTCTCTCACTGATAGACAGTCATAACATTATGCTGGATTCAGTACAAATGCATGACTATTGATTTTCCTTTGTTGGTTATTGATCTCTCTACCAAAGCATGACCAATTTTCCCATGTTTTCGTCCTCATCTGAATCCCAGCCACCTCTCCACTCAGATGATCTCATGTTCCCAATTAAGGATAAAATAAAAGTCATCTTCTCCACCACTACCTTCACTCTTCCACCCCTACCCTTCCCTCTCTCTAAAAGGATGGATATTAGTCTTCCTTCCCAAAACTGTCTTTTTCCACAAAGTGTCCCTTTCCATTATTTTTCAAAGACGTACAGCACATGTCCCTTGACATTTTCAGAAACATCACCCTTCTGTGTGGCTTCCATTATCACAACAATGACAGGACTCTGAAACCTACATCTCCAGATCCTGCTTCTGAATCTGACAGAATTTTCTGTATTACACCAACCCAATATAAGATAGATTTTAATTAAGAAAACAGTCAATAGTTTTAGATGAGCAATCTATTAAAAAAAAAAACACCCATAACTCACATCATTCTTAATGGTGAAAGCTTTCCAGGACTAGGAACAGAAAGCAAAAAGGCAGACTTGCCGCAGCTATTCCATATAATAGTGTATGTTCCAGACAGACCCATAGGGCAAAAGAAAGAAAATAAAAGGCATACAGGTTATAAAAGGAAGAAATAAAACTGTCTCTGTTTGCAGATAACATGACTATCCATATAGAAAATTACAGAGAATCTATAAAAACACTCTTAGCACAATCAGTAAGTTCAGCAAGGTTGGAAGATAAAAGACAGACGTACAAAATCCAACTCTAGTTCTATACACCAGCAATGAACATGTAGAAACCAAAATATCAAATACCAGTTACAAATATCAAGAAGAAAAAAAAAGTAAAGAAATACTTAGGAATAAATCTAACACAAACAAGACCTATATGCTGNTTTTTTTTTTAAAGATTTTATTTATTTATTTACTTGACAGAGAGAGAAAGATCACAAGTAGGCAGAGAAGCAGGCAGAGAGAGAGGAGGAGGCAGGCTCCCTGCTGAGCAGAGAGCGTGATGCGGGGCTCGATCCCAGGACCCTGAGATCATGACCTGAGACGAAGGCAGACGCTTAACCCACTGAGCCACCCAGGTGCCCTGGTGAAAAGTTCTTAGACGTGACACCAAAAGTGCAATTCTCAGAACAAAAAAAACAAACAATTGGAATTCATCAAAATTAAAAACTTTGGGTCTGTGGAAAAACCCTCAGAGGATGAAAAGACAAGGTACAGAATGGAAGGAAAATATTTGCAAACTATCTACCTGACAGAAGATTCACAGATGAAATATATAAAGATCTCTTAAAACTCACCAGGAAAAAAAACAAAACCAAGAAGAAAATGGAAAAGACCTACAGAAACATTTACTGAAGAAGACACACAATGGCAAATAAGACAGTCAACCTCACTAGTCCTTTATATAATCCAAACAACCTGAGGCCACAATGAGCCATCACTACACACATATTCTAAGAGCTAAAAATAAAAAACAGTGACAAGGTTGACAAGGAAATACTGAATCTCTCCTTCACTGCTGGTGGGAATGTGAAATGGTAAAACCACTCCGGGAAACAGTTCAGCACTTCCATAAAAAACTAAACATGCTTATTATGCAACCCAGGAACTGCGCTCCTGCACATTTACCCCAGAGAAAGGAAAACTTATGTCCACTCACACACAAAACCCTCTATGTGATGATTCAAAGCAGCTTTATTCAGAACATCCAAAAACTTGAAACAATCTAAATGCCCTGCAGTAGGTGAGTGGTTAAAACATTCATCCATCCCCCGGACTGCCAATCGGCAATAAAGAGAAACAAACTATTGATACACACAACTACTTGAATAGATGGATGTCAAGGGCACTGTGTTGACTGAAATAGGCCAATCTCCAAAAATCACAAACTGAATGGTTTCACTTATTTGACATTGTCAAAATTAAAATTACAGAAATAGAGAACAGATTAGTAGTTGCCAGAGGCTAGTACCTGGGGTAGGAGAGAAAACGTGACAACAGAAGGCAGCAGACAGGGGCGCCTGGGTGGCTCAGTCATTAAGCATCCGCCTTTGGCTCAGGTCATGATCCCAGGGTCCTGGGATCGAGCCCCGAATCAGGCTCCCTGCTCAGCAGGAAGCCTGCTTCTTCCTCTCCCACTCACCCTGCTTGTGTTTCTTCTCTCGCTGTGTCTCCCTCTGTCAAATAAATCATTAAAAAAAAAAAAAGGCAGCAGACAGATGACACCTGCGGTAAAGGGATGGGCGGGCAGTTCTGTCTCTTTCCTGCAGTGGTGGTTATAAGACCTAGACGTGTAGTAAAATGTGGTGAACTACAGAGTCTACAGCAGCATCCACTTTGTGGTTTGATACAAAGTTACTTAAGATGCAACCACTGGGGGGCGCCTGGATGAATTAGTCTGTTAAGCATCTGCCTTTGGCTCAGGTCATGATCTCAGGGTCCTAGGATCCAGCCCCTGTCTCCTATCTCAGTGGGGAGTCTGTTTCTCCCTCTTCCTTTGCCCCTCCCCCACTGCTTGTGCACACACTCTCTCTCGCTCTCACTTCCTCTCTAATAAATAAAATCTTTAAAAAAAAAAGGTAACAGCCGATTACAAGAAGATAATTGGGTAAATTCCCGACTCTTTGGAAATTAAGCAGCATAGTTCTAAATTGAACATCAACTAAAGCAGAAAAGACAATGTTCTGTAAATCAGAACACATTTTGAACTAAATTATAATGAAAATACCATGTCAAAACTGAAATGCATCTATTTTTGAAAAAGAAAAAAGTACAATGCTGGTGATCTGAGAATCCATCTGGGGAAGCTAGAAAAAGAACAGTAAGTTAAACTCAAAAGTATGAAAAAAATTAAGAGCAGACCAGACTTCAATGACACAAGAAGCAGACACCCTAAGAAGGACACAGTGTCACTCATACAGTGTCCCACAGAGAATGTTTAACCGGTGAGGAGACCTCACACAAACCAAACTTTGAAATGTCCTACAAAACACTTATTGTGCAGCCCTCATAAACATCGATGGAATGAAAGACAAAGAAACAGCAAGAGCAGCCCCAGATTCATGGAGATGGAACAGGCAGGCCACACGAACGCCACGCCGGCCTAGAGAGGAAGGGCGCTCCGCGGGCTGGATGGGGACAGGACACAGAGCAGCGCCAGAGCGCTGTCTCCTGCACATGGCAACTTCCCGGTGGCCACATCCAAAAATAGCCTCTTCCTAAGAAACATGCACCGAACTACTAAGATCAAAGAGGAGTAAAGTAACAAGGAACCTCATCTGAAATCACTCCGAAAATAACAGTGAGATATAAAGAGAATGGTAAGTAAATGTGGCAAAAGGTTAAACATTAGTGATCTTCGGCAAAGGGCAGAGAGGAATTCTTGCAACTTTTCTCTAAGTTTGGATTCATTTCAAGATAAAAGTGAATTTATTTCAAGGTTGGATTTATTTCAAGATCAGAGTTTAGAATTTCAAAAGCAAAGACAACACCAGAAGTTTGGCTCTTTGAAGAGAACTGATAACCTCCTATCAAGATTAACAGGAAAAAGGGAGACAGAGATAAATTAACAATATCAGGAATAAAAAAATGTGACACCCCTCCAGAGGCTCATACATTTTACATTACAGGAATTTATATATTTGAAAGTAGATAAACCGCTTGAAAAGCACAAAGCATCACAAGTGACACAAAAGAAACAAAAAGATTCTGCATAGCCCTGCAACCATTTAAGAAACTAAGTCTAGAATTACTTAAGTAACCCCAAAGAATACTCCAGGAATATTGGCTATCTAACCTAAAAAGTGTTTTTTGAAAAAACTATACCATTCATTAAAAATTAGTAACACAAGTCAGCGACTTCTAAAACCTTATTTAGCCATGAAATTCCTTCTTCATGTGAAAAGCTACAATATACAGGAAAGATAAAGACAGACACTCATTGGAAGCTGAGAGCGGGTGATAAGCCTAAACCCTGCTCAGGCTCACTTCCTGATTCTGCGTGGTCCATCTCTTTGAGGGATTCCTCAGAGTGTCTGGGAGTCCACGGAACTGTTTGAATAGCACTACATGAGCCGACCCAGAAATCAAATCAGTTGCAAAAACATCTTTTTGTGAAACTCTAAAGGGATAATGAGGATGATAAATATGATACCTTTCTACAATTATTCATACTCCTTTTATGGGCAAAGGGATATAAATTCATGATGGTAAGAAAGGCACTGACCAATACAAGAGCAGAAAGACTATAAAAGTTGTAATTTATTCAACATACCCCATTCAAGTTACGTTGGCTTCAGTCAGCTGAAATCTTGCCCTGCCTGTCCCCAGGGCTGGAGGACAGTCAATGACCACAGAGCGTGGTTTCACAGACCAGACTCTAAAGTCAAGGGTGAGCACGGCTGATGAACTTTATCTCAGCCACCACTGAACTTGTTTAAAATACAACCAATTCTTCTGTTTCTTTCTGGTTAAATTAACTGAAGAATATTCTTCCAAGTCAAAGCATTCAAGTCGAATGATACACGGAGCCATGGTGTTACTACACTGCAGTTTACAGGTCAGATCTGCCTTTCTGGATGAGAGGGGGGTTACCGAGGGAAGAGACCGGAGCACTCTTCACAAATGCTGACACAGTGACCAGAATTGACTCTTCCACGCCTTCATTACAAAACCAATCTTCCTCTGTCTTCTAAACATTTAAATGTCTCATGCAAAAAGTGAACTTGAGGACGCCTCTGTGGCTCAGTTGGTTAAGCATCTGCCTACGGCTCAGGTCATGATCCCAGGATTCTGGAATCAAGTCCCGCATGGGGCTCCTTGCTCAGCAGGGAGACTGCTTCTCCCTCTGCCTGCCGCTCCCCCTCTTGTGCGCGCGCTCTCTCTGACAAATAAATAAAATCTTAAAAAAAAAAAAAAAGTGAACTTGGTTATCCATCCCTTTCTGATTAGCACTGTTTGCTTTTGACTAATGTTTAACACTCTCCATGATCTCATCTCATTAGAGTGTCTTCTTTAGTTTGATATAAAAGTATGTTAGAAGCAGAGCTTATAAGTACCTTAACTGTGTAACTTACAGCACAGGAAATTAGGCAGCAAGAGATCACAAACCTGGTGCAGAGGAACTTCCATCCTCCACAGACAAACCACTCTAGTCCTCTTTTTCTTCGTGTGATCCTAGCTCGTGGTAACGTGTGGTAATCACTTTCGTCATTCTCGAAGCCTTCTTCAGACATCATTAATGGCATTTCATCCAAATGGGCAGACTCATCTTCCAGCTGGTACCTGGTCAGAAGTAAGAACAGAGTGCTGAGACAGGCCAAGCAGTCTTCTGTCACAGGCAAGGGAATTATTTAAGACAAGAGTTGGTCCAACACTACTAATCACACTTGTCTTTTTTTCTTCAAACTAAGCTGTCTATAGAGGAGGCAAACCATTATAAATAAGGGATGCTACTTTCCTTTACAAAAAATGTACTTAGCCAGGGTAAGCAGGAAAGGTACAGTACAGGCTGCCGAAGGAAGCGGATGTGACCACACTGGGAGGGAAGCCCTCCACAAAACCACTAGTGTGAACAGTCAGCTCAAGAGTACCACCCACTCATGGTATTCAATTCAGGAATAAAAAAAAAAAAAAAAAAAAAGAATCATCTGAAATATCAGCAAAAACTGTATACTTCCAGGTCATATCTAAACACTTTGCTACAGACTAATGGGATGTAAAATTTGACCAACTTTACATTCATCAACCAAAGTCATGGAAGTGACTTTTGAACTATGTAGGTGTCTTATGCTGAAAGGTGGGAACACGGTCCCTTGGTTTGTTGTCAGATTTGAAATATGCGGCAAGGATGCCATGTCTCACTTACACTTTGTCTCTGTTACTCCCTTTTCTAAACTTTCTATTCAATGCAATAATTTCCTCCACAACTAGCATCCCTTTTAGAGTTCAATAATCCTCTTCTGATTCTAAAAACAGGCAGCCTACTATATCAAGAATCCACTTTATCTTTCCTCAATCGCGGACATATTAACATTTTAAATATAAAAGCTTAACTTGAGAACCAAAAATTCATCAGAAAGTATAATGGAGAGTCCACAAATGTGATCTTATTTGATTTCACATCAAGCCTCCGCAGTAGGTATTACCTCAATCATAAACGTAAGAGAGCAGACCTCTTGTGTCCCTGGGAGATGATGGCAATCAGTGAAACTGAAATCTCTCCTCACACCCTCTGAAGGCCGCAGACTTTACAGAAGACAAATAAAGCCAACCAAGCCCACAACTACAGCATAAATGAGGGTCAGACAATACTACAATTTATTTAAAGACAAGAGCAAACCTAAAACAGGACAAAGTCAAAGAAAATCACAAAAAGCACATTGTAATCAAACTACTCAAAACAAGGACAAAGGAAAAATTCTTGGAGGCAGCCAGAGGAAAACAACTCATTACAAATAGAATAGAATACAACTCAATACAAATATTCTACAAATAGAATCAAATCAAATGCCCACGGACTTCTCATGGAAAGAGATGAGGCCAGAGAACAGGAATTCCATGTCTAAGTGCTGAAAGGGAAAAAGGCTCAACCCAGAATTCTATACCCAACAAAAAGATCCTCCAGGAATGAAAGCAAAATAAAAGCATTCTCAGATGAAAGATAAAACTTGGAGGATGTGTTATCATCAGAACTCCTCAAAAAAATGCTAAAGAAAGTTTCAAGATGAAGAAAAATGATGCCATTAGGAAAACTGGAATTTCGGGAATGTAGAACACAAAACTCTTTAAAACGTGTATGACTACTGAAAGCAAAAGCTGGACATGGTCTGGTGAGGTTTTCAGTACAGGAAGATGTGAATGCACATGGCAGCCACCCTGTAAGCAGCAGGCAGTTCCACAGTTTACATCAAGTGTTACATATGAACGGTGGAAAGTTAGCTATGTACACTGCAGTCCTTAGAGTGGAGCTTCTCAACAGCGGTACCACTAACATTTTGGGTCACAGAATTCTGTTGATGGAGCTGTCCTGTGCGTTGCGGAATGTTCAACAGCAACCCGGGCCGCTACATGTTTGAGGCCAGTAGCAGCATCCCCCCAGTTGTGACAATAAAAATGTATCCAGATGTCGCCAAATGTCACCTGGAAGATAAAAAATCATTACCTACAAAAAAATAAAAATACTTGAAAAGTTGGGCCTATAATGTTAAAAGATCAAAAGTAAAAATATGGAAAAAGATACGACATAAACATTCTTTCAAAAGAAGAAAAGTAGCTACTGTAATATATGACAAAAAAAGATATGAAAAGACAAAATGGAAGAAGTGCCCAGGATAAAGGACATCATGCTATGAGAAAAGATCAAATCACCCATAAGCTCTAACAATCATAAACGTGGATGCACCTATCACCAGTTTCAAAAAACACAAAGTACAAAATACAGAAATAAGAAGAGAAAGAGACAAATCCATAACACTGCCTGAAGACTTCGTAACTCGTCTCTCAGTAATCAACAGAACAAACAGAGTATCAGAAAGGACACGAAGATGTGGCTGACACTACCAGCCAACCTACCCTGGCGGGCATTTACAGACCACTCTACCCTACACAGCACAACGTTCTCATCAAGTGCACAGTGAACACATCCCCACGGACCACATCCTGGGCCATAACACAAACTAACAAATTCAAAAGAACTGAAATTAGACAAAGTATGTTCTCTCCCATAAAGGAATCTCTTTTAAACGTCACTAACAGAAAGGGGGGCCTGGGTGGCTCAGCCGGTTAAGGGTCTGCTTTCAGCTCAGGTCATGATCTCAGGGTCCTGGGATCCAGTCCTGCATCTGGCTCTCTGCTCAGCAGGGAGTCTGCTTCTCCCTCTGCCCCCCCCACTCATGCTTGCACTCTCACTCACTCTCTCTCTCTCTCTGTCTCTCTCTCTCTCTGAAATAAATAAAATCTTAAAAAAAAAAAAAAATCAGGGATGCCTGGATGGCTCAGATCTTGATCCCAGGGTCCTGGGATGGAGCTCTCTGCTCTGTGGGGAATCTGTTTCTCTCTCTGCCATGCTCTCTCTGCTCATTCTCTCCCTCTCTCTCTCAAATAAATAAAATATTTAAAAATAAATTTACTGGTGATGCGTATTAAGGAGGGCACATACTGCATGGAACAATGGGTGTTATACACAAACAATGAATCATGGAACACGGCATCAAAAACTAATGATGTACTGTATAGCGACTAACATAATTAAAAAATAAAATTGAAAATAAAAATAAATTTCAAAAGTAAATAAAGCAAATAAAATCAGTAACAGAAAGATATCTGGAAAATCCACTAATACCTGGGGGGTGGGGGGGCACAAAGCACTGTTTGGGAACAGAACGGTCACAATGCTGGAGAACCATCCACTGACTATTCACAACTGCAAATGGAAACTTAGGAACCGCAGAAGTCCTACAGATCAGCACCCTGAGCTAGAATTCACACTCAGAAGCAGTCAGCACAGGACAACCTGCCATCTGCCTGCTGGTGTGACACAGTAAGAAGTGGATCCGGCGTGCCTGCCGACACACACACACATTTACTGCATTTACTGAACCCCAGAACAGTGGCTCTCAAGGTGCAGTTCCCGGATGAGCACCATCACCTGCGAATGTGACAGAAACCGAACTTCTCAGAGCCATCCGAGAAACAAGAAACTTCTGGAAGTAGCCCACAATTGGTGTCAAGAACCCTCGCACCCCGCTGTTTGAGAAGCACTGCTCTGGGGCTAATTTTCATGTGACGGGAAATGCACCAAATAAAGAGCACTGCAACCCAGTCCACGCATGGGACACACGACAAACCGCTAGCCTGGACTCTTCAAAAACACCATGTCACTAGGAGAAAGAAACCACCACAAAGATCGCTCCAAATTAAAGGAAATTAAAACTATATAACCAAATGAAATAGCTGAACCTTGATTGAAAAAAAAGGCTATAAAAGACATTTTTGAAAATGTCCTAGAAGGTCATGGTGGTCATGGCTGTACTAACCCAGGGGATATACCAAATGCCACTAAATTCTGAACTTTAAAATGGTGAAGGATATGTTGTGCATTTTACCACAATTTGAGAAAAAAAAAATTTCACAACAGCAGACATTGAATAGAGCTATAGATGCCATGTTAGGGGTTACTGTTAATTCTCTCGGCCGGGACAACAGTGTTGTGAATGGAGAATCCTGCTTCCTGCGGGGAGACCCTTGCCAAAGGTCTTACCTGGAAAGCACTGAAGAACGGTTCAGCGTAGAGAGAAAGCCAATGAGGCATAGTATTACCAGCTGTTGAGTCTATGTAAATTACAAGAACATTCTTTTGATGCTTCTGTATGTTTGGAATACCTCATAATGAACAAGTGGGGAAAAACGTATCCACGGGAAAAACATTTAAGGCCCAAAGTGATGGGCGCCTGGGTGGCTCAGTGGGTTAAAGCCTCTGCTTTCGGCTCAGGTCATGATCTCAGCGTCCTGGGATCGAGGCCCGCATCGGGCTCTCTGCTCAGCAGGGAGCCTGCTTCCTCCTCTCCTTGTCTCTCTGCCTGCCTCTCTGCCTTCTTGTAATCTCTCTCTCTGTGTCAAATAAATAAATAAAATCTTAAAAAAAAAAAAAAAAGACCCAAAGTGATGCCCTCTGTTGTTTCTTGAATCCAGCTTTCTCCATCTTTTTTCCTGCCATTATGTCCAAGACTGGTCGTCGTCTGGACACTGTCATCTGCACTATCATTAAGATCTTCCTTCTCTAGATGGCTTGTGACGCTCACAAGCCAACATTTTGAAAATGAGGGCCTTAAGAAGAATGACAATGGTGGGTGCCACCCCAGGTAATCAGGAATATCCAACAACAGGCTTATTTCCATCCCACTCTAAAATGGTACTGAAATATATCTTCTACAGCACATAGCAAGCTTTAAGTGTGTATGAAGTACACACTCAATGTAGAGTGTATAAACAAGCTGTATATGTGCAAATGTAGTTATCTTTTTAGCAGTCCTTTAGGGAATCTGTGGATGTGGGTATTCACACACCTGCATGTGTGTATGTGGGCGTGTGTGGGCAGGTGTGTGGGCATGTCCGTGTGTGTGTGTGTGCAGGGAGGGCGTGTGTGGGCAGGTGTGTGGGCATGTCCGTGTGTGTATGGGCGGGCATGTGTGTGTGTGTATGGGTGGGCGTGTGTGTGTGTGCAGGGAGGGCGTGTGTGGGCAGGTGTGTGGGCATGTCCGTGTGTGTATGGGCGGGCATGTGTGTGGGGGGGGGAGGGGGCGTGTACGTGTGTAGTGACGGTGCCAGGCAGTTCTTTGCTTACTAGGATTCTGTGAAAAGGTCAGCAGGCAAGACTCCAGAAGCCTCTACCCTCCTGAAACTTTACTCTTGAAACAGGTGCCTCACGGTCAAGAATCCCAACACAAGTGGCATTCAGTGATGGAAAAGCTGTCCTTGGACAGCAAGGCCAATGCCGACCTGTCACCTAAGCTGCTTTTACCATCTGTTTATCATGTAGTGACCAAAAAATAATCCAGCAAGTGGGTCACTGAGTTACAGGTTACTGAGTTATCTCCCTCTGTTGGAAGACATTTATACCTTCCCACTAAATCATGTCTCAGTGGAAATATCTGCACACAGAACTTTCTCCATATTTTTGCATGAATTCTTTCAAAGAATCCCAGAACTGTAATTGTTTCATAGTCACAAGTTCTAAAACACCTGAAAAATGATTGCCAACTGCAAGTTTAAACTCCCACCACTACGGGTGCTATGAGGAACACCAAAAGCAAGTTTACCTCACCCTCATCAGATGGGAGCTAAATACACACAGCCCTTCGCTTACATCAGGGGAGACGGCATCCTGCCATCACGGGCACTTCAGCTATCACACGGGGCCCTGCGCTCCTACCTACAGACTGTGGCTAAGGCCCCTCCCATGCCGTACAGAACATGCAAGCGGAGCTGGGCATACTTGGGGCGTGTGCACAGGGGGCACCCCTGGCACTAGGGCCCTCTCCGTGGCTCACACTCAGCAGCCCTGTGGCATCAGCCCCCTCACAGGTAAATCTTCACTGGCCAGCAACTCCATGATCCTCTTCAGCAAACGTCAGCGGGACTAGACTATTTTTGTTAGTGATGTGGTCCCAGTGGTCTGCCCTAACTCGTTCTTGCCCATAAGCCCTGCTTTCAGTGAACACTTCTACCAAATACGAAGTTTTGCAGGGATGTATATACGACACAACAACAGAAATGGCGATACTATTTATGCAAGAGTCCATCTCTTCCACATGGATCTGTAAGACCTCTTAAATGTATTAGGGTCATTTGGGGGCAAGGAAACAGGACTTTAACCTTCGACCACATGGAACTGGACTCCCTGCAAGGCCCTACAGAAGGAGACGCAGCAGGCCGACACCCTGACACCGGCCCTGGGAGACCACACGGCTCTGACCTGCAGAACTGGACAAGAATACATTTGTTTTGGGCGCCTGGGTGGCTCAGTGGGTTAAAGCCTCTGCTTTCGGCTCAGGTCATGATCTCAGGGTCCTGGGATCGAGGCCCGCATCGGGCTCTCTGCTTGGCAGGGAGCCTGCTTCCCACCCCCCTCTCTCTGCCTGCCTCTCTGCCTCCTTGTGATCTCTATCCCGCTGTGAAATAAATAAATAAAATCTTAAAAAAAAAAAAAGAATACATTTGTTTTAAGCCACTAGATTTACGATAATTTTACAACAGCAATAGGACACTAATACAACCGCACAGCAATTAATGACATGATTCTGTTTTCTTTGTATTCTGAGTCAATTTCACAATCCTGCTTCCCACCACCTAGCTCTCATCTTTCCTCCCTCACACGAAACAGCCCTCGGGTAAGACAGGGCGACAAGTAGGAGAGCGCGGTGTTGCACTCACGGCGGACGGAAGTGTGCAGACAGCCTGAGCCCAGGCTCGCCCGGCACACTCCGGTACTTCGGTGCAGCGACGTCGATTACACACCACGGGACCCGACAGTCAGCACATGACAGATACAGGGACCACCTGCCCTCACACCGTAAAGCAGAGAGTAAGCGTGAGTAGACAGCGAGCGGATCCTCAGCAAACACTAACCGCCCAAACACTTCTCCTCCTCCCAAGATAATTTAATATAAAAAATAAAAACCACGAGACCTCTGAAAATACTGGAGTATAGAGTACATTAGGCTGAGGACCCCAAGGAAGACCACCCCTCATAATCTTCACAGGAAGGTGAACAAGTGCTCTGCAAGCCTGGCTATGTGGGTACATATCCTCAGTCAGCTCTCTGCTGAGCACCAACGCGTGAGTGCCTACAGTGAAAACATGACAGGTGGTAACAGACACAGCCTGTAACTCACGGGGCTCAGACTCATTCATGGGTAAATTTAAAATGATAGCAGTGGCAACGGGCAAGACAGTCACCTCGCCCTTGGAGGGTGCCCACTGAGCTCCAGGCTGCAGGGACTGCATCCAGGTAGAGGGGCAAGGTGTGTGCGGAATGACCGCCGCGTACGGGAAGGTAGGAGGTGCAGCGCACAGCTCAGGAAGGACGGCCAGCCACCCAAGCTAAGGCACAGCTGTCCATGGGAATTCTGGACCTGGAGTTGGGACACAGAAGGCAGCCTGCTTTGGGATCATACACGCAGCTATGAACTCCTGTCAGAAGAGCGACTAGAGGTCTACACTGCTGCACAGACCAAGATGCCCAAAACACCAGTCTTGTGAAAGAGAAGACAGACATACACACATGTAAAAGGGATAAGAAAATGTTTCCCATAAAAATGGAAGATGATCTACCATCAATACCAAAAATACTGTTTTTTCTTAAAGCCAAAACCTACAGAACCGAAAACGGAGAGGATGACAAAATGTAGAGAGCTAGAAAGCAGATGGATGGATGGTAAATAAGCAGATCCAAGACAGACAGGACTCTCAGCGCAGCAGCTAACCTCCAGACCCTGGAGGGGCAGGTCCGACATCACGTGGACCTTTGCAATGGGTGGGGAAGGAAGAAAGAATAGGAAGTGACTGAAAGCTACTGAAGAAACATCTGGATCCTCAGATCAGCCCTCCCCCCTACAGATGGAGGGAGGGAGGGCAGGAGAGAAAGCAGAGGGCGAGGCTGAGGGAAGGAGAGGGAATGTGCATGCAAGCCTGCCTGGCCTCCCCTCCCTGCTGCCCAGGTAGGAATTCCGCAGTGAGAGGAGGAGGAAGGACAGGAGGAGAAGCCAGGGGCCAGTGTTTGCTGAAAACTGTCAGGCATGAATCTAAGCTTTTCACATACGTTCATTTAATTCCTAGTTTCAGACAATTAACAGGAAACTTTTACTGTAAGAGAGAAAAATGACTGAAATGTCCAAGACAAATGTGGTCTATCCATATGATGCAACATCACTCAGTTTAAAAAAGCAGGAACTGTGACGCGTGCTGGGGCACGAGGCTTGAGAACACGATGCGCAGTGAAGTCAGCCGGACACAGTAAGACGGGCCTTGACCGGCTCCACTTCCACCCGGTGACGCCGCCAGTCAACTCCACAGACACCGAGGTGCAGAGAGGCATTTCGCGGGCGCAGAGCGTGGGCTGGGGAGGAGCAGGAGGCCTGCGGGCGCGCAGTGAGGACTGCGGCACCAGAGGGGGCCGCGCTCAGCCACAGCCACTGCGCCGCACACCTGCGGGGCGTGGGTAACCTGGTACATTTCATGTGTGTCTGACAGAATTTGTTTACAAAGGAACAATTTCTGTCAATATTGCTGCTATCCAGGTCCCCGGCAGCCACGCCAGCCCTGGAGGACGGGTGTTCCCCATCATTAGCCGCGTCTGCAACCCCCCGAGCTGGTCTCTGCCCCGAGGGCCTGCCTGGACTGGCCGCGAGGACCCTTCCCCTCATCCTCTCGCTGGCCGCCACGGAGAAGGCACTAGAGTCCGTGTGGTTACCCGGGAAAAGCCAGATCCTCTGACCCCAGGCACGTTCAGGCAAGAGTTCGATCACCTGGGGAGCGGGTCTGTGAGTGAGACCAAACGCCAGAAGGAGAAAGAGCTCCTGAAGACCCCCTGGGGAAGGGGGCTGGGGGCTGTGCAGCCCCTCCCACAGCCAGGCACCCGAAAAGTGGAGAGCAAAGGAGAAACTGGGGGGAATGTTCCAGCACGTGACTGTAAAACCATTTCTCATAAGCAGTTCTCACAAAGAAAAGTTAAAAAGGCGAACACTCTGAATGACAGATGAGCAAAGACAACTCATAAAAAAAGAAATACAGCTGTACTTAGAATTATGTGCAGCCACCTTAGGAACTCACCCTTTCCCCCCGCCCCTGAGAGGATGCTCTGGGCCGGCAGCGTCCTGAGGGCTGCGGGGGCCCGGAAGGACCGACAGGACAAGCACCAGAAGCGGGCCGGCTACCTGCGCACGGAGAAGTGCTGCGAAGACTATCATAAAGGAGGTGCGGGGGCCCGAAGGAAGCCGAGTCTCAAGAAGGGACACACGCAGGAAAGGAACCAGCTGCCAAAGGTCCTGGGAGGCCGGGAAGGGGCTGCAGAGACACGGGGCGGCTGGGGCGGGCAGCCGCGGCAGGACCACCGGGTGCAGCTGCAGAGGCGGGCGGGGTGAGTCCCGCGGTGCGGCCACCAGCGCGGGGAGTCTCGCCGCATGCTCAGCGGAAGGTCTCAACGTTAGGAATGATTTTGGTTTTCCAAAGAGCTTCTAAAACACGCAAATTAAAACAACTGAAAAAAAGAATTCTTAACACTCAGCATTCTTTTTTTTTTTTTAAAGATTTTATTTATTTATTTGACACAGAGAGAGAGAGAGAGAGATCACAAGGAGGCAGAGAGGCAGGCAGAGAGAGAGAGGGGGAAGCAGGCTCCCTGCTGAGCAGAGAGCCCGATGCGGGCCTCGATCCCAGGACACTGAGATCATGACCTGAGCCGAAAGCAGAGGCTTTAACCCACTGAGCCACCCAGGCGCCCAACACTTAGCATTCTTAACAGTCTTGGACAACGGGGCACTCTTAATGGCCAGTAAGTGCGAACAACTCTTTGGAGGACAGTTTGTGAAAGCGCATCGAAAGCGCTTTTTTTGGTAACGTGAGTAAACCTGAACCGCAGGCTCTAATTATCCCATGAAAACATGAATATTTGAAAACATGAAAAATGTATGCAAGATTGATCGACCAAGATGACGGTTACTGTGCTGTGCTGCTTAAAAGTCCACCCAAAGAGCCCGGAAGGCTCTAGTACCGGTGATCAGAGCGGGTCACGGGTGTCCGACGACCACACGTGCCGACAGTAGCAAGGGGGCGTGAGGGCCTTCTGCAGTCACTTGAGGGAGAGGACAGGCAGCACCTGTCCCCGCCCCCGCCACCAGCCCCAAGGGCCCCCTCACTCCAGTCACCACCCACTGCACCACACAACATCCCCACAACACGAGACTCATCCTCTGAGAGGCTCCGGCACAAGCTCCTCTCCTCTGTCAGGCAGCAAGCAGGCCTAAATCAGAGTTAATAGATTTCCTCAGAAAAATCCCGTTTTTCTTATTCTCTGCATAAGCTCACTTCTTTTAAAACAGTCAACTAGAAAATGAATATTTATACAAAATGCAATTAAAATTCAAAATGCCATTTAAGTATATTATAATATAGTATACGAAATGAGATTTTTACTCTTTTTCATTTTTCAGCGACTGTGTTACATTTTAGCAAAAGTCACAATCTTATCAAGTTTAATGCTAGAAAAGTAGTACAAAGAGTCTGAAAGATAATGAACATAAGCAACATCATGTTTAGTAACCTCCACTTCAGAGATGGAGCCTTTGAACTGGCAAGCAATTTATTCCATTTCCAAAGCAATTTTCCTATTGTATTGAAAATTTTACCTCAGTATTTAAAAACAATAAGATGATGAATAATGGATTTTTTCAGAGACAGGATAAGCAGAAAATCTTAGGTGTCTTTGTTGCCTAGTGTCATACACACTTAATTGGTTTGTCACTCAAGAAAAATCAACGTTTCCAGCAATTAAGTATAATTCTGGAAACATATTTTTAAAACGAGTAAAAACAATGTGAACAAAGACGACAGAACAGATGATACCAAGCCCAAGAGTACTGCCACGCTAAGAAAGGGAGACAGCTCTCTTAGCTGCTGCCAAAGGTTTAGAAAAATTGGGAACTTTCAACAAAACACTCAAGTACTAGAAGGTGCATAACTAACGCGTATCTAAGTAAAAGTAAAAGTAGGTCAATACAATAACTAGCTTGACTCACATTAAGTATCTAACGGCCTTATTGTTTCCATTTTGATGAGAAGCATTTCTGAGAAGCGAACTGATAGTAAAGGGAGAAAGCATTTAAAATATGCCTAATGCTTAAACCTTCTTTAAGAAAAATAAACACTGCCCCCTTTGCCTGCATGTTAATAAAGTAGAAAAACAAAGCAACAAAGTGCTATAAAGAAATGTGTATGTTTCCTTCATCAAACACAGCTTCCGAGTTCAGGTGTGTCACTGATGAGTCATTAATAAGCAGCAAAAGTGTATACTGGGAAGCTGGAGCTCTTCCCTTCCTACAATAGCAGAGGAAATAAACAGCAGATTAGTTGTTAAAAAAAAAAAAAAGTAAAAGAACATTTCCTGAAAAGCACCCCTTGACCTTAGCGATAAAAACAAGCAAGAAGGGCAAGGGCCAGTCAGCCCTCACACCCAGAGATGCCCCCCACGTGAACTACGTACATGGTAAGCTTGGAGCTGACTCCTCTTCCACGGTGCTCTGTGACACACCTCAATACCAGTCTCTTGACATAAGAAATTACACCAACACTATACATAAATTGAAACAAGTTTCTAAATTAGAGTTACTGGAACAATATCAAATATTATGTAAATGCCAATCCAGAAATTAAAAGATAAGTGGGCCAATTAGCTCAGGACACATAATCCAGTTCCCTAAAACTGTGATGTTCATAATCACCAAATCTATCTTCAGGCTAATACTGTCAGTTGTAGAAAATGAAGTGAAACATATCTGTTCTAGCAGGTTTAAAGCATTTCATAAGCTAGAGTGAACTGCAGATCCTTAAAAATATGTCTCTGATTCCAAGGAGTCCTGGGCCTGAGCACTTGGATAAATGCTATCTTAAGAATCATTCGGTAGGGGCGCCTAACGTGGCTCCTTCGGTTAAGTATCTGCCTTCAGCTCAGGTCATGGTCCCAGGGTCCTGGGATGGAGCCCCACATTGGGCTCCCTGCTCAGCGGGAGTCTGCTTCTCCCTCTCCCTCTGCCATTTCCCCTGCTTGTGTGCTCTCGCACTTGCGCTCTCTCTCTCTCTCTCTCTCTCTGTCAGATAAACAAACAAAATCTTAAAAAAAAAATCATTTGGTACTTGAAAAAAACCTTTTCAGTTGTGAATCATCACAGAAAAGGAGAAGTTTCATCTTTACAACTAGCAAGATATTTTTTAGATCATCATCATACTTGTAAAATTTTTAAAATTCAGAGAAAATTGTGTATAGACACTCAGAATGAGAAAACTAGCATTAAAAAATTTGTGTTGCCTCTATCAAGAAACACACTAATATTTTAGAGATAATCAGACAATAGCCATCTGTTCTCAGCATGAATCTCTTCTCAAACACTAAAGTTTAACTATTATAATACTGCAAATGGCTCTAGGCAGGGCCAAAAGCCACACTGCAAAGTGAAGCAAAGAAAAGGTACTAACAGACATGGATAAACAAAATGATGTCCGGTGTCAGTCATTCTTCTTTCAACTGTGAAGATAATTTGAATGACACAGGTACCATTTAAAAGACAGAAATGAAAAGTATCAAATTAACAAATACCTTACTTTTACCCAACTATACATAATGCAAGAAGAAAATCAATGCCTCACATTAGTTTACAGAAAATGATCTTATAAAGTAATTACACTCTTACTGAAATATTAAATACTATGCATGGGACACAGCATTTCATTCACCTAATAACTTCCCCCAAAAAACGCAAAAAGCAATCCCCCCCAAAAACTCAAGAACATCCTCATGTACTAACCACACTCAAATCATATCTAATTCGTCCCCTTGAAATTTTCGTCAAGTACAAACCCAATGATGAAAAATTTTATACAAGTTGTAACAACTTATGATCACTATACTTTAAATACGTTGTGTCCTAAACTGGTATGATTATAATGAAATAAAAGTAATTTTACCCCAAGGAAAACCTGGCAACCTTTAAAATACATTACTACAATTCCTTATACATTATAAACACAAAATGACATTTTTACATGGTCAAAGAAAAAGCCTTTTAAAACTCATAAAGCAAGAAAAGCCCATAGCAAAGCTGTTTTTCTAACAACTAATTAGATTTCAATTGCCAACGTGGAGGAAAAAGACCTCATAATATAAACTTTTGCTCTTGGAAATATAAGACAGCATTTGTACTTTTTATTTTTTTAATCTATTTTTTTTAGCTAATTGATATTCTAATTGATAGCACACATTTCCCAAAACAGAAATACTAGAAAAGCCATAATTTTGATATAAAACTTTAATCTACTCACTTTATAGTTCTGAAGTGTGAACTTAGAGATTTTTTACATATTAAGTCAAAAGTACCCTTAAAACCACCTTTGTTAAGTACATCTTCCTGCAGTAAACAAACCTACAGAGATGATGGGGAGGTGATGAGAGGCAGGGTGCCAGGCCTCTCAGAGGTGAAGAAAACCCTCAGACACCCACCGCCTGGGGTGATGGCTGCACTTACCTGTGAGGGCACTAAAACACTACATTCGACACTATAAATGGGAGACCCGTAGCCAAAAAACTTGTAAGTGAATGAAAAAATAAATAATAAGACTGACTTTAAAATTAAAAACGTAAAGACAAAAACAGAACAAAAGTAAATGACTCCTTCCTGCCAGTTCCAGGGCAAGACTCCCTTCCCCAACTCCCCTCCCCTCAACCCCCATAAACACAGCTACAACCCTGGAGAAGACACAGGGAAAGGTGAAGAGAAGGCAGACCAGAAGGGACACTGGACCCCAGAGGTCACACAACGGTGAGTTCCCAACGTGCTCTTTCGGCCTCATTTACCCCCAAATTGTGTACCAGAGAGTCAGCAGCCTAAAAAACCACGGGCACAGACCAGAGAGCCCCCAAGAACAGCCCAGTCCCCCTGCCATCCCTACCACTGTCACGGGAACCGGGGGTAAAGGCCCCAGAGGCCATACTGGAGGAGGCCCCAGGCTGCAACAGACAGGCGCTCTTCCCCTCCCCAGACAAGGGGACTTCAGCACAGCCCCACGGGGCACGGCAGCCCCATCTCTGCCCAGCAGTAAAGGGGCACCCTCTTCTCCCAGGTGTCAAAGGGAACCTGGCTTTCACCCTATCTGCCACTACCAAAGCCGCACCACCTCATCCCACCTCCCCACCCGTAAGTCCCAAGTGGTGTCAGAGGAGGCCTAATAAAACAGAGAAGATCTGGGGGCACCTGGGTGGCTCAATCGTTAGGCGTCTGCCTTCGGCTCAGGTCATGATCCCAGGGTCCTGGGATCAAGCCCCGCATCAGGCTCCCTGCTCTGTGGGAAAGCCTGCTTCTCCCTAATCCCACCCCCCTGCTGGTGTTCCCTCTTTTGCTGTATCTCTCTCTGTCAAATAGATAAATAAAATCTTAAAATTAAAAAAAAAAAAAAAAGAGAGAGAAGATCTGAAAAAAGCCCAGAGCCTCATAGCATAACACCCAAAATGTCCAGGATACAATCAAAAAAACACTCATTATACCAAAAGCCAAGAAAATCCCTACTTCTGAAGGAAAGATAATCAACAGATGCATATGTTGAAATTATCTGACAAGGATTCTAAAACACCCATCATAAAAATGTGTCCGTGGGCAATTACAAACATACTTGAAGCAAATGAAAACAAACAGCTATTTCAGCAAAGAAAGCTAACATGAAGAAGAATCTAATCGAAATTCTAAAACTAAAAAATACAATAATGGAGATTTGAAAACTTAATGCATAGGGTTCAGAGGCAGAAAAGAAGAAACAAAGGAAAAATCCATGAACCTGAAGAGTGAACGACAGAAATCACCCAACCTGGAGAGAAAATGGACTTAAAACAAACGAGGAGAAACTCAGGACGATATGAAACACAAGATCTCACAAGGTGTCTCCTGAGAGGGTGTTAGAAAAGAAGAAAGAGAGCGGGGCTCAAAAAGTATTTAGACAAATGATGACTGAAAACTTCAAACTTGACAAAAGATATAAACCTGCAGATCCAATATGCTACGTGAACCCAAAGTATACCAGTATAAACCCAAAGAAATCTATGCCAAGACCCATAATAATCCAACTACCGAACTAGAGACAAGAAAACAAGCTTAGAAGTAGTGAGAAAATGACATCGTACCCCTGGGAGAAGAAGACATTCTGATGACATCAGATTTCTCATCAGAAATCATGGAGGCCAGAAAGAAGTAACAGAACATTTTCCGAGTGCTAAAACAGAAAAAGGACTGTGCACCCCAAACTGTATTATACCTGGCGAAATTACCCTTCAGGAATGAAGGAGAAATAGACCTCCTAAGATGAAAGAAAACCAAGAGAATTTGTTTTCAGCACACCTACTACGCTAAAAGAATAGCAAGGAATTCTTAGAACAGAATTAATAAAATAAGAAATTCAGGAACTTCAGGAAATGAGAGAACTACAGAAATAGTGAAAACATGGGTCAATATAATAGGCATTCTCAGTTTTCTAGATTATGTTTGAGAGACAGCAAAAATTAACACTGATGTGTAACTTTAGTCACGTGTAAGGGAAATATTTACGTACTTTTGCATATGAAGTAAAATATTTATGTAATTGGTTTTCTTTTAAGATTTTGTTTATTTATTTGACACAGAGAGAGGGAGATTACAAGTAGGCAGAGAGGCAGGCAGAGAGAGAGGAGGAAGCAGGCTCCCCGATGAGCAGGGAGCCCGATGCGGGCCTCGATCCCAGGACCCTGAGATCATGACCTGAGCCGAAGGCAGAGGCTTTAACCCACCAAGCCACCCAGGCGCCCACAGTATTTATGTAATTGTACAAGACAATTATTTTGGCCATAGGGACGAGTAAAGGGATGTAAAGAGGTACAGATTCTTCACTTTACTAACACTGATAAAATATGAATACCGGAATACTGTGGTGAGTCACATAACGTATAACATAATACCTAGAACTACCACTAAATATCTATACAAAGAGATACGCTGGAAAAATACCACAGGTACCTCAAAATGGAATTCTAAAAAATGTTCAAGTAACCCACAGAAAAAGAGGAAAAAGAAAACAAAGAAACAACACAGCAGTCAAAAAGGAACATGGCAGACATAAGCCCTAGCTTATCAATCATTACACTGAACATGAATGTTCTAAATATACCAATCATAAGACGGAGATAGACACAGTGGGTAAAACACATAAGCCAACCACATGCTGACTACAAGAAACTCACCTCACATATAAGTAGGTTGAAAGGAGAAGGATGGAAACTTATATGCCAGACAAACTGAATCAAAAGAAAGCATGAGTGGCTATACGAATGTCAGAAAAAGTAAAGCGCGGAGCAAAAATATTACTAGAGACGGACGGGAATTCTACTATAATAAAAACGTCAGTCCATCAACACAGAACAGCCCCAAACGTGTCTGCACCAAATGACAGACTGGCAAAACGGTAAAGGAAAAATTGATAAAATCGAAAGGGAAAACAGACAAATTGTACAATTAACAGTTAGAGACTTCAACAACCCACCTTCAGCAACCAAGAGAACAACTAGACCATAAAGTAGCCAAGAGAATTAACAGGATCTAATCAACATCTCAGAACATTTCACCCAAGGACAGCACAATCCACTTTCTTTTGGGCCCTGAAATTCTTACCAATATTGACCATACTGTTGGTCACAAAACAAACCACCAAAATTAAATGAAATAACACAAAGCATGTTCTTTAACCACAAAGAAATCACGCTAGAAATTAGTAACAGCAAAATAACAGCAAATTTTCCATACACACTCCTAAGTGACCCATGAGACAAAGGGGAAGTCTCAAAGTAAAACAAAATGCCAAAATGTGTGGGACACAGATAAATCAGTGGTGAGAGGGAAATTTACAGCAGAAAATGCTTAGTTTAAAAAAAGAGGGAAAGTCTCCAATCAATAATCTAAATTCCCACCATAAGAAACAAAAATGAGAAGAGAAAAATAAACCTAAAAAGCAAGCAAAGAGAAGGAAAAAAAGCACAGAAATTAATAAAACCGAAAACAGAAAACTACAGAAAAAATAAGAAAAATAAAAGATGGCTCTTTGAAAAAAAAAAATCAAACCTCTAGCAAAACTAACCCACAAAAAGAGTGAAGGCAGAAACCACCAATATCTAAGTGAAACAACATCAGAAAGATAGTAAGAGAATACTATGAACTCTATGTACATAAATAAGGCAAATTCTCTGCAAAGGACCAATTCCTCAACTGGCACAATCACAACTCACCCAAAATGAAACAGTTCATTTGAATACTCCAGTTAACTATTAAAGAGACTGAGTTTGCAAAATGAAACACCCAAAAAAGCAATCTCTAGGTCCAGATGGTTTCACTGGAAAATTCTAGCAAACACTGAAAGAAGCTACCAGCAAGTATGTTCAAGGTCTTCCAGAAAGCAGGAGAAGGACACACTCTCCAAGTCATCTCCTGAGGGCAGGCGCCGGGGTAAAACCTGACAGTCACTGCTGTTCTATGTTCACGGAAGAGAAACATTGACAGTCAAGTGCAGCCTGTGCCCTGAGGGGAACAGGGGTCTGTAGAAGCAGGCAGGGGCATCTAATTTCACCCTGGGTGGGGCGGAGATGAGGGAAGGCTTCAAAAGAAAAGTCATTTTAGATGTTGACAGAGGCAGGAATACAGCCACTGGAATATGGAGGTTTTAAATGCCAGAAGAAACAGCTAGAAGAATCCAAAATAAGCGCCTCGAGGGTGAGACGCTGGGGTAAGGAGGGAGGAATGAGCAGAGTACAGAGCCGCAGTATCTTCTCATGAGCCTTTTACCATATGTCAGGATGATAAAATACAACCAAACTTCACGCAATAATGTAAAAGCACAACTTCCAGTCAAGATCCATCTCTCCCTGCTCCTCTTGCCTAGGTCCAACTCTAAGCTTGGAAATAAAGCAAGAGCCAAGCAAAGGAGAGCTCTGGAAGGTGGTAAGAAAGCAGCAGTTAAGAGGAAGAGGGTTGGGCTGGCTTGGGACCAAGGACCGGAGAAATGACACAGGAGCAGGACGTCCTACATGCCGTCACCCAACAGAAGGAAGGAGAGAGGCCTGGCATTCCCTAGCTCCCAACCTCGCAAAAAAGGCAGCCCAGAAGGACCGTTCCTCTCCTGGAGGGAGCAAGCGTCCACCGCCCCCAGCAAGAGAGATCGACAAGCGCCTGGGAAATCGCGTCCTTCCCCGTGGACCTAAGACTCCCCTGTCCCATCACGGGACACTGGTGCATCTGGGCAGCGCCGGTGAGAGGAACCCTGCCACGAAAAGAGGTCGGAAGCCTCAGAAAGCCCGTGTCCCCGTGGGCATGAGAAGCCCCTGTCTCACCAGGAAGGAAACCAGGCGGCATCAGTAAGCACAGCCCTGCTTCAGAAGCAGCCAGTCCAGGAAACTGCTTCTGTTCGGGACCTGAACTCCCCTCCTCTGCCATCGGAGACCAGAACAGCAGGAGGGACCAGCAAGAGGGATCTGAATGTCCACAGTGGTGCTGAGACTCCTCCCCTATCCAGAAACCCCGGAAGAGCCAGCAGGCACGTGCAGAGTGGGTACAACCACAACCACCGCCCATCCAACAAAGCCTTTTCAGCACGTGGACGGACCATTCCTTCTCCTACCGAGAGCCACTGGGCCTGGGGAAATCGCCTCTTCCTCTCAGCAGCAGAAGAGATGAGGAAGAGTCCCAGGACACCACATAAACCAATCACACCAAAAATCAGAGCACAGAATTAAACTGTCACTGGAATCACAGCCCACAAATGTAGGCCAGGACCTACAATCTAAATCTAAACAGGGTGATCACCCGCTAAAGTAAAAGATATAAACAGAACCCACATCGTCCAAACATAAGAGACCAGGTGTCCAGAATAAAATAAAAAACCTTCAGTCATACCAAGAACCAGAAGACTCAACAGTGTGAATTAGAAAAGATGATCAACAGACACCAAAACTCAGATTAACTCAGATCCTGGAATTACGTGACAATCATTTTAAACAGCAAACATAAACATGCTTCAACAACCAATTACAAACTCTCTTGAAACACAGAGAAATTATAAAACTGAGAAATACGACAATGGAAATGAAACGCTGCTGCATGGGATCAACAGAAGAGTGAAGATGACAAAGGACAGAGTTACGGAACCTGACCACAAATCAAGACAATTCACACAGTCTTACCAAGACAAAAGGAACTCGGGGAGAAAACGTAAGGGAATTACGCAACACTAACAAAAGATCCAACATCTGTGTCACCCCGGCACCAGCAGGAGAGAGAGAAGACAGCGGAAGCCAGAGTCCTTGAAGGAGGACTGACTTGGGTGAAACTAAACCCAACAGATTAAAAACTCTTAGTAAATTCCAACCAAGATGAACCGAACCAAGATACATCACAATTAATCTTGTAAAAAATGAAAGACAAACAACACCTTGAAAGCGGTCAGAGAGAAACACCACATTCCCTGCACAGAAACACCGGCTCAGCGGCCGTGAGCTTCTCATCAGGAATCGAGAAGGCGAGGTGGACAGTAACCAGTTTTCAAGGATAATACGAAACAACTGTCAACCAGGAATTCTATATCCAATACATCCGTCTTTCAGGAATCAAGGGGAAATGAAAACATTCTAAGGCGGAAGAAACTTCAAAATCGGCAATAGGAAGCACTTCAAGTAGAAAGGAATGGGGAGAAAAGAAACCTGGAATACCAGGAAAGAAGAGTAACAGAAGAAACAAAAACACGGGTACGTACGTAGAACTATCCTTGTAACCGTGAGTTCCATAAATCCGATTTGGTGACTTAAACAAAAGGTGTAACACCTGATGCTCAAGAAAGTGTGGGGGGTGGAGATGGGTAACGGAACCAAAGTGCAAGTAAGGGTTACACACTAGTCCACAGATCCAAATACTAATCCCAACGCCTCACGGTGACGCCGTCACACGGATAACCTGCAGTACCCAACCGAGCGGCCTCCGCAAAACCTCACAGGGACCCGCACCCAAACGCCGCAGAGACATCCAAGAGAAGGTTCGAACGACCTCCAGGAAGACAAAAAGAGAAACAGAAGAGGAACGAAAATCAGGAGGAGGAGAAAATAAACACCTAAGAGCAGCGAGGCTCCGCCGCAGCAGCAACTAAGGGAAACGTGAAGGGCTCACACACCCGCGCGGAGGCCGACCGAGTGCGCGCCGGAAAACCGGGAGCCGACCGCGAGGCTCGCCGCCAGCTCACGGGGGGCTGAAGCGGGGGGAACGCGGGAAACCACGAACGCACAGTAAAGCAGACTTCGGAGCCGAGAGAACGACCAGGCCCGAGGAACACCGTGCGACAAAGACGCGGCGCACCCGACGACGGAAGGATCCCCAGTGCACACACGCCCAACGACAGGCCTCAAAACAGCCGCGGCGACAACGGAGCAGCGAGCCGCGGCGGGAACCGCCTGCGAAGGAGCAGCACGTCGACCCCGACGGATCCGATCGGCCCCTCAGAGACCCGCCGCCGTCTTCCCGGATGCGGACGGCGCCGGGGGCGGAGAACCGGCGCCGCCGGACACACCGGACTCGGGCACCTCGGGAGGTGCTCGGGCCGCCGGCACCGTCCGTCTTCCGCCCAGGACGCGGGTTCGGGCCGGCGGGCTCGAGCAGCCGAGAGCGCA
>LNAC01000076.1:4066740-4105611 GCA_002007465.1 Ailurus styani | reverse complement strand
CCCGGTGCGTCAGTCCGCAGTTTTCAAGCGCGGCGGTGCCCTTCCGGTCTCCGTTTCCGCCATTTCTAAAGGCGGGAAATGACTGATGCGTGGGACAGACGCTCCGGGGTTCTAGACTCATCTTGACCGAGTATCTTCGTGTATTGCTTTCTCAATTCAGAGACGCATTTATTGAAAAGTCAATACTCTTAAGTCCGTGCTCCAACTTTCTGGTTCCCGTTCGCTACTTTTGCCCCCTTGGGCGGCCTGAGAGAGGCCGCGCTGCGGGCCCCACAGTCAGAGACGCGGGGACCCCTGCTGGCGGGGGACGCGCTCTGGTTCTTCGGCCGACGCGCCGCGGCCCTGAGCGGGTGGCGCCGCCTCTTTGGACGGCTTGCGCCAGCGCACACCACGGGCTCCGCCTCGCGGCGCGGCTGACTCGGTGGTTCGTGGGGCCCCCGCCGGCGGGGTGACCGCACTCCACGGCGGCCCCTCCGAGCACGACGGCTCGGCCGCGCCGAAGAGTTCGCGCCGTCGTGCCAGCCCTGGACACTTGCCCTCCCTGGTGACTTCGAGACAGGTCCTCCGGCTCTCCTCCTTCCCGACCTCGCCCCCTCCCGGGTAGTTCTCTTTCACAGCCTCCCCACGGCAAGCGAGAACCCCTCCAGTTGCCTCTCTCAACCCTCCACTCCTAAGTGTGTGAGGTCTTGGCGCACGCGCACCACGTAGCCCCGTGAGAGTCACGTGACCTCTTCAAAAATCATGCTTTAGCTCCTCCTGTTCCCCGCCGCGGCCCGGCGTCCGAGTGAAAAGGAGAACCCCACGGGGGAGCGTCGCGTCTGCAGGCTCTGCCCCCACGTCCGTGCGGGGGACAACAGAGACAGTCCGGCCCAGGCTGGAGGCCAGACCCCCGTGTTCTCCGGAGCTGGAGAGGCCGTCAGATCCTCTGGCAGCTGGAGAAATGAAAAGACGGTCTGTGGGGCCAAGGCAGAAGAAATCTGGAGAGAGGTCTAAAGGTGTAGGCGTACGAGTTAAGAAAAAAACGTCTCCGATGCTGGAAGCTTTGGCTTTGGGACCCAGGAGCACACCGATGTGGGATCAAATGGGACCCAAGCACTGGTAGGTGCGGCCTGGAGTTCTGTGGGGGGTGGGCCGGGCCGGGCCGGTTTCTGCATCGAAGACAGGAAGCCAGAACTCGCCGCTCGGGGGCCAAACACAGACTCAGCAAGGAGGAGGTCACGTGCGGGTCCCAGCAGGTGTGTGATGGGATCGTCCTCCCCAGCAAATGAATTCCCATTTCTATCCAAAAGGCCAATAAAAACTTCTCAGTGAAGTGTTTTTTGAAAAAGGATACTTCAGCAAAAAGACTGTCATCTGTCAAAGAAGAGCCTCATTTTTCAAATGGATGACAGTGGGTATCGTATTACAGAATTTAAATGTCATTCGGGACATTTTACAAAGTGATGTCACGGGCACTGAGGTGGCCCAGTCCATTGAGTGTCCGACTCTTGATTTCAGCTCAGGCCATGATCTCAGGGTCACAGGATCGAGCCCCGCATCGGGCTCTGTGCTCAGTGCAGAGCCTGCTTGCGACTCTCCCTGTGCTCTTTCCCTCCTCGTGCTCTCTTAATGAATAACTAAACCAATAAAATCTTCTACAAAAAGATGATGTCACAGTTCCATTTTTAAATGTAAATATAGCGTGCTAAAAACGCATCGTTTCTAACTATTCAATTACAGCGAAAGCATTTAGCTATCTATACAGACCGAGTGAAGAGATCCATACTTTCCCAAAGTTCCTTTAGGGGGTCACTGAGCACAGAAGTTTGAAGACTGCTATTGTAAGGCACAATAGTTTTCAGAAAAACTGCCATAAAAGATGAGTCTTGTGAAAAGCGGTCTTTAAATGCATGGTGAGAGACCTGTTTTAGCACTCGTGATTTCCCACTGACGCTTTCTTTGTTTTGTTCCCCGGAGCTCTGCCCCACACGTGTCCTCCTCTCGCGGCACCTGTGGCTTAAAGGTGTGAGGCTTCGGCTGTCACCTTCACTCCCACCCTCTCTACCCCGCATCCGAATTCACAACATCCCAACACGGACCAAAGGACGAGACTTCCAACACCACGTGTCACCCTTGAAAGGCTAACTACTCTCCTAACGTGTGAAGCCGGGATCCGTTATAAAAGGAGAAAAATGTGACTGTAGGACAATAAGCTTTTCATTCACCTTACCATGCGATGCACTCATATTAATTACAGCAACCTCTTTTTTTTTTTAAGATTTTTTATTTATTTATTTGACACAGCGAGCG
Source organism: Ailurus styani (assembly GCA_002007465.1). NCBI lineage: Eukaryota > Metazoa > Chordata > Mammalia > Carnivora > Ailuridae > Ailurus > Ailurus styani. The sequence goes on along the minus strand of LNAC01000076.1, from coordinate 4,103,322 downwards.
AGAGAGAGAGATTACAAGTAGGCAGAGAGGCAGACAGAGAGAGAGGAGGAGGCAGTCTCCCTGCTGAGCATGGAGCCTGATGCGGGCCTCGATCCCAGGACCCTGGGATCACGACCTGAGCCGAAGGCAGAGGCTTTAACCCACTGAGCCACCCAGGCGCCCTACAGCAACCTCTTAATTTAAAAAATGTATTTTGTGCAGAATTCATTCCAGCGTTTCATTTTCTAGAAGAATTTTGAGTCAACCACAAAACGTGTGCATGTGAGCATGTGTGCCAGTGTGTGAAGGGGTGTGTGCCCACGTGGCATTCCTAGGGCACGTACAATTTCAGTTGCACCCTGGAAAGCCCAAGGCCTTGCAGCAGAGCTTTCTCTTGTATAGGATCGGCTGAGGTGGATGGAGACCGATGTATCTAGAAGAGTCCTAGTTTTCTTTAAACCAGGCATTCGATTACTATTGTAATGAACCATCCATAGACATTTCAACTATTCCATCAAAATGGGGGAAATGTAATTAATAGCTTCTCACAGAGAGTTTCAAAGGATTGCCTAAAGGATAAATACACTAGATTCCAAATGAACGCTTCGGAGTCCCATGATGGTTGGGTGGGGTTTGGGATCGAAACAGCTCTTCTGTATCAACGGCTGTGTGACCAACAAGGTCTGTCCGCCTTTCATTTTAATACTGGTGAGCCTCTTCCCAGACACAATCCCGTAGTCTCAATGATGACGAATACGGGAACTCTTTTAAGAGAGCTCCAGAAGAAACACATTCTTGTATCGAAATCTCATTTTTTCTCTACCGTGTCAAGGACATGAAGCTAATTCCTGAAGTTCTTAACGAGAAGTTACTCATACTGAGTATATGCTTTTTGCAAACTGGGAAGCCCATCAATACTGTGTAGGATATTTTCTTTTTTATATTTATTTTTAATTAGATGTTTTTGTTATTGCAAGAGAGTGGACATATAATGTTACATTGATTTCAGGTGTGCACCATAGTGATTCAACACCTCGCTGCATGACCTATCTTTTACCGTGAAATGTTACTATACTATTATTGATGCCACTCCCTATGCTGTACTTTTCATCCCTGTGACTTATTTATTTGGTCCCTAGAAGTCTGTACCTGTTGATCCCCCCACCATCACCCCTGCCGGCAGCCTCACTTTGTTCTCTGTGTCCTGCTCCATGCTCTCCTCGTCTGGCCGAGGAAACCCATCGGGGCCCCCACTTTGTGCTGAGAGCGTGCTGCCTTGCCACAGCTGGCCTGGCGGGAACATTACCCACTGGGGATGGGCGTTATTTGGGGGTGAGTTCCCCATTCTGACAAACCCCCATCCGCTTTCTCAGAGCTGGCTTTGTACAGGGCATCTGGGCATGGTTTTCAAGGCTCAGGCCTGGACGAGCCCTCCCACCTGGCCATGGCTGGGCTGGTCCGGGACGCGCCCCCCAGCTCCCCCGCACCCTGAGGTTGGCACTGTGCTTCTCGGGCTCTCTGTCATTTTGCCACCAGGCCTTGACCACAGCCACAAGGGGCTGGAGAATGTCAAGGGACCCCACCCCTTGGCTCAGTGTGGGCACAAGGGGGTCTCTCAACAAATACTTTTGGAAAGCATGGCCCTCCCACGTCATTACGGGATATTGTGCCCACGGTACTGCAGACTCCTCATTTCCCCTCCTCCTGGGATGCCTCGCTGCTCCCTAGCCACTGTCGCGTGGAAGCAGGTGCCTTCTGTCTGCCTCTCCTGGGACGTTCCCGCATGTGAGCTGGTGCGTGCGGGTCCTGAGGACACACCAGAGGCTGCATTTCTCACCCTTCCCGGCTGAATCTCCGAGTCCCAGGGGCCTCCGATCTCCTAAGATGTCACACGTCTTTGAAAGTGGATCTGTGACTTCCATGAAGACGAGGGGAGCTACACGAGCTGCCCCCAATTCAGGACGGAAGGCGTCTCCCACCCGTAACTGCCTGCTCTCCGCTCCAAACTCTGATTACGCAGGAGAGGAGAGGAGAGGCGGCAATTATTTATAATAACTTTATTAGGTATAATTTGCACCGACCCTCTGAAAGGATGGCGCGCGTCTGAGAGCTGCATCGTAAATGCGAGCGCCCGTCCTTGACCCTGCCCCGTCCTCTCCGTGCACAGCAGTATCCCTTTCTTCCTGGGAAGGACAGGTACAATTTGTCAGCACACAAATTATACGTACTTGCTGTTGACATTCTTTTATCAGATAAATTACTTGTACTTATTATGCCGAAGGCGGTTTCCATGAAATTCTCACATTATGAAAGTCTGGGGTTAGGCTGACACGGAGAGCGCCGGCTGTCTCTCGACCACAGACACAGAGACGCACGTCCTGACGGCACGTGTCTGTGGCTCTTCTCCGGGATGAAAGCTGACATTTTTGGCACCTGGTGATGCAGCTCTGAGCCTCCACTTGGCCACTGTTGCCTGTGGTGGCGCCGGGACGCCCTTGCTCCATGCTCACGAGGGACAGAGAGGGCTGGAAGGGCAGGAAGCGACATCTAAGTGTCACGTCCAGCAGCGCCTAGCACTTACTCACGAGAAGCGCTATGAAATGTGCTGCTAGCGTTACGAGCCTGCCTTGGAAGGTCCCACACTCAGTGACAAAGAAACGAAAATTTGAGGAAAGACCCCAAAAAGCACTCGTTACTGTTTTTCTTTTAAAAGGGGGAGGGATAAAATTTAAAACATTTTTCAAAGATTTATTTATTTGAGACAGAGAGAGAGAGAGAGAGAGAGCGTGCGCGCGGTCGAGTGGGAGGGGACGAGGGAGAGAGAAAATGTCCCGCAGACCCCTCGCTGAGCACAGAGCCCAACGCAGGGCTGGATCCCACGACCAAGATCATGACCTGACCCAACCAGGAGTCCGATGCCTAGCTGACTGTGCCACCCAGGCGCCCCTAAAACATCTTTTAGAACAGGAAGGCTTCTTCCTCACAAGAATGCTTTGCGCTCAGACAGAATGGCGAAGTGGCGAGGCCGCGGGCTCAGGGCCGGTGTCCCCACCTTGTGGTGCCGCTGGCGCCAGTCCCCTGCTGACCACCTCCTGAAGCCTGGTCTCCTCACCCGCTCAGTGGGGACAGAGGCACCAGCCACCAAGCTGTCAGGACAAGTTAGTGACAGCACACGTGCTGAGCGTCTAGCTTAGTGCCTGGTACAAGCACAGTAATTTCACGGTGGGGCTATCATCTCTTCATTATCATCAAAAAGCAAAAAAAGTCTCCCCGGATCCCGAAACGCTCACTGGGAAATGGGGCGCTGGCCTCACGTGCAGGTAATTAGGACCAAGGGGAGCCCGCCTCGGCTCAGCCAGCCACAGGGTGCGAGCTGCGCAAAGACGCAGAGAACCCGCTTCCGTCCCCCTCCCGGAGACGAGACGCCGGGCGCAGAGGGCAGCCTGTGCACCGGCCCTCCGGAGGGACCCCGGCGGCCGGACGAGCGCTCTGTGCTCCGCAGGACAGCAGAGATGCGCGAACCAAGCAGAGGACGGTAGGGGGGCCCCGACCGTTAGGATCAGTTCACTTCATTGGCTCATTTGGTGCCTTAACAATCTGGGCTCAACAGACTTCACGATGTCTTCAGTGAGATGTATAAATAATTTCTTTTAAAAAAAAAAAAACTTTTTCAAATTAGATGAGTGACAAGTTGGTCCATTTCTGTCTAACTGCATCACACGCTGGATGTGGAGGCGGTGGGTTTGGCGATAGAACCGTGCGCGGTGTGAGCCACAGCAGAAGTGTGTTCAGGAGGTAGCGACGATTCATGGGGATCATATATCGTGGGGAATTTCTGGACCGGGTGAGTGGCGATAACTGTTGCATTTGTTGCTACACTAGAGGGATCCAGCTGGCTTTTCAAGTGCAGGGGCAAGCACATCTGCACACCTTAAAGATTGCCGATTAAGTTAACAGCAAATGAAAATTATAAGCTGGTCAGAAAACATGACTTTCTTTTTGAAAACGTGATTTTCTTGATTTTTTCCGCGAGGTAGGTTAAACTTCCCCGGACTTTATTCTGTATGTAATACAAGAGACAGGATGTCTTTGAAATGAGAGGACTGCAGTAAGTTGCACGGAGGGCAGCCCTCTACAGGGTCCTGTGTGGTGGAGCCGTGACACTGACGCGTGCACGGGCGAGCGTGCCCTCTGCGTGAAGTCGTGTGCCAGCCCCCGGAAGACGGGAACTTAGGACGCGTCAGGTACTGTTCGACCGCGGAAACCACGGAGCCCCACGGAGATTCCACGCTGGTGGACGAGCGAGGCAGTGACCCCTGCGTCATCGCTTGGTTTGTGACGGCGGCCTGAGCAGGTGGTCGGGAAGCATCACGTGGGCAGAAACGCTCGACACACAAGAGCGACAAGAAGACCCTTGTTTGGGCACCCGGACAAGTTCTCGTGGGGCTTCTTTTTTCATATGAAAAGCAAAGGAAGTTGCAGTATAATACATTCTTATTATGGGCATACAGCTCTTAAAATCAGACTGAAAGGGAATCTTTCTCAGCTACGTATCGTATGATTCACTTCTGTCCAGAATCGGGCCTCTCTGGAGACAGCGAGGAGAGAGGGTTGCCTGGGGCCGGGGGCGGGGAGGGAGAGAGGGTGGGCTGCTGACAGGCACCGGTCGCTTTGGGGGCTGCAGAGAAGCTTCTAAAGTGAGCTCGTGCTGATGGCCCATGAGTGCGCTAAAGCCACTGGACGCACATTGTACGTGCTGAGCTCTTGGGACCAGAATTGATACCTCAGTGAGGATGCAAAGCAAACCTTCCTTCCGTCTGACGTCTGCAGGGCTCTGATTTACTGTGATGTCATCATTTGCTGGGGCGTCCAGGCAATGAGCTTGGTATTTGGTCCAATTTCCATTACGGTTTGTTTACAGCTGAGCAAGTTTATATGAGGTGAGTGAGGCGCTCATATTAATTGTGTGCAAGAATTCACAGGTGCAGTCACAGTTCCCATGATGTCAGAATGCAAAAACGTTTACTGGCTTTCATTTTCTAAAACAACGTTTGGTGTGTCACTTCTAGATATTTCGTGGCAAAAAGTGTCACGTTCGCTTACTCCAGATGTTGTCTGCTTCTACAGCATGAATGTAAGTCAGGGAAACGAGGTCGCAGCCTCACATCCTGCGATTATTACGTGTCAAACAACACATCATCGCACTGTCTTCGCTTCTATCTTTAGCGAGCTAATTGCAAAATGCTCGGTGCTACTTTAGGAACGTGTTCCATTATAGTCACGCTGTGAGTGCAGGCAGAGCCGCAGCTCCTGGACCCTGGAGAACGTTCAGCCGGGCGGCGCTGCGGTCCCGCTGGCTCGGGTTCCAGAGCACGGGCCACACGCCAGGCCTTGCTTGCCTGGAAGTCTGAGGCTCCGTGGGCCGGGCCTTATCCTCCCATCCACTCGAAGGGAGCGCGCGGCCGGGGACCAGACGGGCCCGGGCATGTCCGGACGCTGCCGACCTGTCCATCGGCTCTGCCTCCCCGCCGCTGGCCTCCGGGACCGCCGGCCGCCCGCTCTGTGCGCGCGGGCATCGGAGCCGCGGCTCTGCCCCTCCGCCCCGCTGTGTTTCACTCTCGGCCCCAAAAGGGGCGCTGGCAGAGCCTGGGGGCGCGGGCCAGCCGGGGGCCGGGGTGACGACGGACCGTGCGGCCCTTGCTCTAGCGGCTGGCAGCGCGCTCCCGGTCTGTGTCTAGAAGGCTCATCCGGCCGCGCCTTGAGCGGAGGCCACCACGGGCTGGCAGGTGGCCACAGAAGCCTGCGCCCGGTGGCAAGGAGGGGACGGGGGTCCGGCCAGGCGGCGCTGCGGCCAGGCGCCGAGGCCCGTCCTACCCGGGGCGCAATCTGGAGGCAGGGAGGGGGCCGGAGGGCTGCCCCGTGGGAACGACCGGGCGACGGGGCCATGACCAAGGCAGAGGCGTCAGGAGGAGAGCTTCCAGGCTTGCTAGAGACGGAGTCCACATGCCCTAGAGTTGCTGAGCGCCAGCCTTGGGCTCACCCCGCTGCTCCCTGCACAAGACAAGTAAAATCTCTTCAGTTACCATCACAGAAAAGGTATGTGGTTTAGACCTTTCTTGGCTCTTTAAAGGAATTGCTTCTTTAAAAATTCCAACTGGATGAATTTGCTCACGAAGGTTACGCCCTAAGTCGCACTCCTGCTCTCTCCCGCGCCTCGGCCTCCTCCTCCCCACAGCCGGCTCTTCCCCCAGACGCGGGGTGTCCTCCGGCCATCGGGCCAGGCTCCCCCCGCGGGGTCCCGGCCCCTCAGCAGGCGGGGCGGCCGCTGGCGTGCAGCCCAGACCATTGCTACTTGAACTACGTCACACGGTAAACGGCAGGCTCCAGCCATCCACTCCCAGACCCAGGCCCTGCTGTGGACCAGGAGGTGGACGTGTGGGGGCTGGGGCGGGNAGGCCCCACCTCCAAGGGCTTGGCTTGCTGTTCTGGAAGGGGATCCTGGCTGGTGGCCATTCCTGAGCCCCCGGTTAGAGCGGTTGTCAGGCACTTGCTGACTTCCAGCCCCCTCCCCCACCCCCCTCCCAGGGGGGGGCCGTGATCTCATGCCCGTGCCGCGGCCCCGGGGGGGGGGGGGGGCGCTCGGGAGCAGGTCCTCAGCTCTCGCCGACCTCCGTGGTGCGCCTGACCCTCCCCCAACCCGCCCCTTGGTCATCCCCGACCTGTTGCCTCAAGCGCTGTTTCCGGTGCTCCTGGCTCTCAGCACGCTCCAGGATCGTCTCCGTCCCGTGCCAAACGCTGTCCCCTTCATGACAACCTTGTGCTATGGATGGAAGGCTGTGCCCCCCCGAACTCACGCGTTCCAACTTCTCCCCCAAACTGACGGTGTCAGGAGGTGGGGCCTCTGGGCGGTGACCGGGGTCTCGGGGAGGACTGGGATTAGTGCCCTCGTAGGAGGCCCTAGAGGGCCCCTCGACCTGGTCAGTCACGCGAGGACGCCTCAAGAAGGCAGCCGTGGAGGAAGGAGGTGGGGTCCCCACACGGGGAGACCCCCCAAGCCTGTGGTGCTCGGCGGCTGCCCGCGCGGCCTGTAGATAGCCACCTCCCCCCCGCGCCACAGCCCCCGTGGGATGCCGCTCACACCGCCGTCAGCTTCATGTTTGGCTGTACAGTCGTCTCGTCCCCTGCATCTCATTCAGCCCGTTCTCTCTGGCGATACTAAGTGCCTAAGAAATACCTGTTGCATTGACTCGTGACACCCTGTGTCTTCCTCTCCGTTCCTGCAGCGTGGTCCTCTGCACGGAGCAGGAGCACAGCTGGCCTGCTGTGTCCTGTCCTTCACGGTCACTGTTCACACGAACGCCGGCCTTTCCTATCAAGCCCCACGCTAGTTCTCAGTGCGTGTCCCTGTCGGGGTGTCCGAGCATCCCTAATTCTGTTTTAATAGTCAAACAACAAACCAAATGATTAAAGCCCTTTTCCTTTGGTATTTTCAGAGAGTTTAAAATTAGCAAGTTGTCACAACTGGGAGTTTTCAGATATGCTTGATACATCTGTAAAGATCAGGGTGGGTCTTAGCATTACCAGCCCAGGGCCCAAACACCCTGAGGGGCGGCCCGTGGACCCAGCCTTGCCGCCCAAGGAGTGCGGGCTGTCCGAAGACTACAAAGGCCTCCAGTCTTGTGCCTCACTGTCCAGCCGTCTCTGAGGCCCGGCCTCCCAGCAGCTTCCGCTCAGCCCGGTGGACCGGGGCCAGAACCTCCCCGACGCTGTCCGAGCCCAGACACAGCTCCGGAGGTCCTCTCCCCTCCAGAGGAGGACACTCCTGCCACGCTAACTTTCCCAACATTGTGCATTTGTTTTGTGAAAACGCATTCTACAGATGTTTACTACTATTAACATCATCACACTTGTCACTTATGTTAATAACTCTCAGCTCTTCCTTCTGAAAATTTTAGGAAAAAATTTAGTTGGTGGAAACGTAGCACACAACAGAGAGTGTGACACATTTATTTTCAGATGTATTTTAAGGCACGGTGGTGGCTTCATTAAATTTAAGCATGAATATAGCTCAGTGTCCCAGAATTAATGCCCCGTAGCACATCACCTGGGTCTCGATCTCTTGTCTCCAACGTACCTGCCCACGACCATGAACAAGCTTTAGACTCTGAGTATGTTTCTACCTGAAGAATGGAAGGAGTCCCAACTTGAGAGATTTATTTGAGGACTAAGTGGGAGAATGCTCAGTGTCCAGCACCGGACGGCCACACTGTGAGCACAGGGCGATGACGGCTTCCCCGCGTCCGCTCAGCCTGACCGCGGGCGCCTCTTCAAGGCCACCGCCAGTGGTCCCTTTAGCCCAGATGTTTGTAGGCCGAGCACCAGGCCGCACGTCAGCTCCGTCTTACAAGACACAGAGACTGTGGGACAGGGCATCCAAGTGACATGCGGATCTCTGGCCTCTGCTGACGTTCCACGAGCCCCTGGGACCACAGCAGTATCCAGTCTTAGCAGAGTGCACACCACTCCTCTCCCCCTCCTCCCTTTGTAAAGGGTTGGTCATACGCTTCCGTTGCTTACGTTCCGTTACTTTGAGCTTGCTCACGCTCAACACTCCGGAAAGGAGGGAAGCAGAGCTCCCTCCTAAAACAGCAACAAAAAACCCTCAAAATAAAGAAAAAAAAAACCTCATTAAAGAATATTAATACTCATGAATTAAGAAAAACAAAAGGAGAAATTGCCTGGAACAAATTCCGATCACCCTTTGATTCTGTCCACTGACACGTATAAATAACTGCTCCATTAGACAGAGACGTGTGGGCCAGAGGGAGGTGGGAGCTCACAGCCGCAGCGCTGCCCCCCGTCCAGGTGAGCCGGGCCCCTGTCAGCCTCGGGCGGGGTGCTCACCAGTCTCCATCGAAAGCTGGGTCATTGTGGGATATACGGAGTGGCACCCAAATTATTTTTCAGTGTGATACACAAACATGTCATCATGTGTTGACAGCTCTTTCCTTCACCAAAGAGAAGATGGTGTGAAAAGAGGGATATTAAACAAAATAAAACTACAGGCTGGATTCATGGCTGAATTCATGGCTTTTTGTAAGAGGCCACACTGTTTCAAGCGATTTGCTAGAGAATTAAAATGCAAGATGTTTACATTGAACACAGGTTTGCGAGTGTGAGCACAAACTCCTATGGACAGAAAGACTGTTGTTACACATATTTAAAGGAGCTTTTAAAAGTCACCTGGGGATATAAATCCACTTTTCTTGTATAAATTTAAATTTTTTTTTAAAGATTTTATTTATTTATTTCACAGAGGGAGAGAGATCACAGGGAGGCAGAGAGGCAGGCAGAGAGAGAGAGGGGGAAGCAGGCTCCCCGCTGAGCAGGGAGCCCGATGCGGGCCTCGATCCCAGGACCCTGAGATCAGGACCTGAGCCGAAAGCAGAGGCTTTAACCCACTGAGCCACCCAGGCGCCCTAAATTTAAATTTTTTCACCTGCAGCATTTTGTCCTCAAAAAATACAGGCATCATGAGGCTATTCGAAGACACCTATCAGACCTGGACAGTCTTATTTTATTTTATTTGTTGGCCAGCCCTGTGGGAGCCACAGGCATGTTTTTAATTCTGTAGTCGAGTCCCCACCTCATGATGGAACTCTCAGGGACCAGCGACCTTCCCGGTGGTCACGGGACCTCGGAGAGCATCTTGTCCCCCAAAATCTGTGGCACAGGCGACCCCACATAAACCATGTTGGGATAGAAGGCAGCAGCCCCACGTTTTCAAAACTCACGTCATCAGGCAAGACCAAACCATGGGTCTGGCATGACACCATCCTAATTCTCGCGTGTGTCAGTTTGTATGTGTACAGTCTATACGCATCAAGAAAGCAAGGAAGTGCATGAAAATGTTAGCAAAAAGAGAACAAAACAACTATCCAGTTATGGGATTTGGGATGTTTTCCATTTATTTATTTATTTATACTACATTTTCTATAATGAACATGTATCACTTTGAAAATTGGAAGGGAAATCTTTTTAAAATGAAATTTCATCGTGGGAATATTTTTATTTATTTATTTTTAAAGGCTTTATTTATTTACTTGCGAGAGAGAGAGAGAGAGAGCAGGAGTTGGCAGGCAGAGAGGGAGAAGCAGACTCCTGGCTGAGCAGGGAGCCCAACGCGGGACTCGATCCTGGGACCCTGGGATCATGACCTGGGCCGAAGGCAGACCCTTCACCGCCTGAGCCACCCAGGTGTCCCTCTTTGTCTTTACTTTTCACGAGTCTGTGACAAGTCTTGGTGTGAGTTTGGGCTTTTGTTGCTATGTGGGTTCGTACCTTACGAAATCCGGACAGTTTTCAGCTACTACTTCTTGGAGCGTTTTTCCAGCCGGCCGGGTCTGTCGTCCCCCTGGCGCTCCGGAGCCGCGCGCCCTGAGGTTCCTTCTCTTCCTTCGGCTTCTCTCTGCCCTTCAGATGGGCCGATTCTCTAGCTGCCGCTTCCCCGCGTCTCCCTCCGTCCCCTTCCGCTGCTCAGAGCCCCGGCGGAGCTTCTCACCGCGTTTTCCGTCCCCAGCTTCTGCTCGGCTCTCCGGGGCTTCTGCTCCTTTGCGGGCTTTTTCTCACTTACTTTCCATGGGCCTGTAATTCTCGGGGAAGCACTTTTACCGCGATGCCCTAACATCCGTGTCGGGTGGTTGTGGCCTGTCCTGCTCCGGGTTGACGTCCATTCCGCGGGAGACCTGCCTGGCTCTTGGTAGGACGGGTGATTTCCGATCGCAGCCTGGACGCCTTCCCATCACGTCCTGAGCGTCGGGACCTTATTTAGACCTTGAACTTGGCTGCCTCTGCCTGGCGCCGCGCCCACAGCACAGGTGGACGGACCGCCTCCCCTGCGCCCGGCGGGAGGAGTCCCGGTCTGCGCCGGCCTCTGTTGGCGCCCGCGTGGGGGTGATTGGGGCTGCCAGGCCATTTTCTTGGCCCATAAACGTATTTTAACCTGTGGAATTTTCTAGCAGAGTTATGACTTTACTTTTTGCATTTATGCCTACATTTCACCTAGGATTGAGGTTTGGGTTCAGCATGGGGGACACAGAACTCAAGTTGCAAGTTTTTCATCCGGATGCTCGATTTATGACAGAAGCAGGTGCGCGAAGCAGCAAGGGAAGGATGCTCTGTTCAGTAAATGATGCTGGTCACTCGGAGATCATACAGCATCCGCAAACACAGAACGTCCTCTGCACACTCAGACCTTCCCCCTTGAAATTCAGGGTTTTTCAGATTTTAGAGAAGTGGCATGATCCACATGGCGTTTGTCATGTAACATCTGCAGTGTTACCTGTTTGTGCGGTGAGACGTGAGTACTCACAGCCCCGGAACACGTGGGTGCCTGTGTGTGTGTGTGTGTGCAGACACATACACGTGTGCACACACTGTCCCATAAGTAGCTTCAAGTTCGTTCAGGTCAGGTTCACCATCAAATAAATTCTAGAACTGCTTCTGATTTCCAAAACACTTGACATCTCTCGACAGTAACAGACTGTAGACCCGCACGGGGAAGGATGCTGCACGTTCTCGGCTCCGACCCATGGCCAACTGTCCCACCTTCTCCAAAGCCGAGTCACTCCAGTGACAGCAGACCCCCTTCTGCCGGTGGCCTCTTGGTGCTCTCGTGGGCACGGGAACACAGCAGCGGACAGGGATCCCTATGTCCACGCCCTCCCGGGCACGCTCCTACAGAGGGCTGGGTTTCACGGCGCTTCCCACGGAACATTGCTCATTTCACATAAAAAAGAAAGCGGCATGATTTGTAGATAACCCCCAGTGGGAAACTTGGCAATTTAATTAAAAGTACCTCTTGAGGCCTTAAGTATTTTATTTTTCATTGTGACAACTCTGGAAACCGACAGCCTCACGTGCCAAGGGAGAGAGGGCAGCTGGTTTATCCTTAGCAGATCTTTCCTGAGAGTGAGCCCAAAGTGGACTGCACAGTCTCATGTGGAGCAATAACCCCAGTAGCTGTTGAGTGAGAAGTTAGCATAATCGCTGATCTTTTGGATGTAAGTTTCCTATCAAGACACCAGCCACACTGAGGTTCTCAATGTGCGTCCCTCGTTTGATGCCAATATCTGTGCTTCCAACATCACATTTGCTTTGTTTCTGTCCTTGGTCATAAAGGGAATATTTTTTAGTTGGTGGTCCTTTATCTCTTTTATCATTTTAAGCTTGTTCTAGTTTCTTGTTGGTAAACTATTAGATGATATTTAGACTATCCTACGTTAAAGCCAAGCTCATAGTCAACAACCACATCCTAAAACTCCTCTTTGGAAATACCAGGGCAAGTGGTTTTTCTAGAGTCTCTGATTGTTTCTGGGCCTCAACTGTCTGTCCTAGCCTCCTGTCTCCATCAGAGCTGGGCTGTGGGCTTCCTTAGAGGCTGACCCCTTGGGAAGCCTCCTGGTGATTCGGAACCAGTGTCCTCCATCTCCAGGAGCCATCTTAAGGTGGCTCTGGCGCTCAGGTTCTAATGCGTGGACCACCTATGGTCACTGCTTTTCAAAGGATGGTCCGCTTTTATCGGAATTGCCTATGACCATTTTTGAGACAACAGTTCTGCACATGGACCCTAGATCTTACCTCCTGGGATCTTTGGAGGGAGAGGTCGTGATGCCTGACTACATGTGAAGTGTAAGGGGCAGCTCCTGAGTCTCCTCACAGGAGGCCCCATCACTATGCAGCTAGTGACGAGGGTGGAGGGGCTCGTCAAGGCGCTGTGTAGCCAACGTTCCATTGTCACTGGGGTCATGTGTTGATGGGGGGTTGCCCCCTCCCTTGGCGTCACTCCCACTCAGAGCTCTGGTTCAAGGACTGGCATAGGGAACCCTCAAGCCTTCCTCAGATGTCTTGATGAGGTGAGGACCCCCGGGGGGCTCTCCTTTAATGCCTCTCCTCAAGGCTTTCTGAGCCTGGTGTACAGGAAACCGGCCACCATCTATACTGGAAAGGGGATGCCCAGGCAGGGGGGTGGTGATGGACAGGCTGAGCCTGAGTCCACAGTTACTAACATGGAACCTGGTCATCTCTGTGTACCCCAAGCTATTGATGGATAATGGAATTTGAGCCACGTGGAGGGCCATGGTCTACTTGGTGACTCTGAAAGTGTACTGATAACCACCTAGGGACGCACCACAATGTTGACAAGTTCCCAGACGTTACCGACACCTCGCTCTGAGGTCGCTTTCCCCCATCCGCTCATGAAACCCTGAATGTGCTGCAGGGAGTTTATGCAAGCATGGAAATGGCCATCCAGGGCTGTCGCGTATGTTTGGGCTTTAAAACTACCAGGTGGGCAGTAGCAGAAAATGGCACTTTGCTCTACGGAGAGTCAGCGAAGTTCATGCTGCAGGCGGGAGCGTGCGCCGTGCGCTCCCACTTTCCTCGGACGCCTCCCGGCAGCCCTTTCACTCAGACGAAAACAAAATGGCAGCACTCACGTCGAGCTTTTGTTTCTCTGTCGGAGAAATGAATATAGAGTGGTTTTCCTTGGGCAACGCGGTACGTAGCCGCCTTTTGATTGTCACCATGTCCCCAGCATCCCAAGGTTGTGGCACATGCTGCTCCACCGACATCTTTGCCACGCGATGGCCACAGTCAGTGAATGAGTCGACCACACCGCTCTGGTTTCGGAGCGCGGTCGCCATCGTAGGAGAAAGATGGTCCGCGGCTCTGCAGACACAGACCTGCTCCAGCGCGCTGGCTTCGCATGTCACCACGTTCTGGTCGGTCGGAGCCACGTGCGATTTACGGGATGTGCTCTGCTGACGTGTTCTGGAAGCGCTGTCTTCTCCTTTGACAACTGTATCCTGATGTACACATACGGATACCCCGGATAGTCCTCCAGAGTCACAGGACTGTGGGTGTTTGCTGCCAGTTCAATCTGTGGCTTTGTTGGATGCGCTCGCGGAGTGTAAGTAAGGTGGAATGACATTTCATGACCATATTTTCTAAAAATAGGAATGACTTTATCTAAGAAGAAAACTTTCGTGACACAAATATGTATTTAGAGCACCAGTTAAAAATCGTGGTGGGTGCATAATATGCATCAGGCAAGCAATCATATCGTATTGGTAGCCGAATCTTCTGAAACATTCCCGGGAGGGTGGATCCAGGGGTCACGGTTTGGGAATTTGAATGGCCTCGTCACCCAGTAGGGAAGTCGGTTGGAGGGGCTCCTCGCTGATCAGCGCCAGGGGAGGTTTCCTACCAGGGGGCGTGCTGGCCGCCACCGCCTTTACCCAGAGGCTGTGAGGATGGCGGTGGATGGGTTTCTAGTTGAACGGGCTGGCTCCCGGGGCTCGTGGAGACCCACCCCGCGCGCGGCCTGCAGGTGACAGACGGACTGCTAGGAAAACCAGACAGGGCCCAGAAAAGAGGCACAGAGCGCATTCCGGCTCTGTCCGTGTCTCGTTGTCCCCGTCCGGGGTCCCTCGGGGCCTCTGGCTTCTGTTTGTGCAGGAAAGGGCTTGTGACCTGGGGCCGTGCACCCCCCAAATACACCCGCGTGCTTAAGTCTGTGTGTCGTTTCTGTGTTTCTGAGAGACGCCCACTAGCTTCCCTCACAACCCATGATGGGGGACGAGACTTGGCTCCGTTCATTTTTAAAAATCAGTTTAAATAAAAGTTTATTTTAGAGCAGTTTTAGATTTATAGAAAAATTACAGAGTTCAGGCCATCCTCCATACAGCCCCACATCTAGTTTCTGTTATTAACACTTCACATTGGAATGGTGTACTTGTTCCAGTTAATGGGACAACGTCGCTATATGGTTATACCCTAACGTCCGTACTTCCATCATCTCCCTAGTTTGTCCTTTTTCTGCTCTAGGACCAGGTTACTGCTCTAGGACCCATGTTTCTGCTCTAAGACCAGGTTACTGCTCTAGGACCCGGGTTCCTGGTCTAGGACCCGGGTTACTGGTCTGGGACCAGGAGTCATCAGGCAGGTGGTCCCGTTTCCTTCATTCCAGGATTCCTAGCACCAGCAGCTTAAGATCATGTCTATTTTTTCAAATCAGCACCCAGTGATGTGGATTAGATTAGACAGGCAGGTTAGGCCAGGGTCCCTCGAGCACTGACTCTGGGATTCACGTCACTGTTGTACTTCGCTCCTCAGTCCTCGGGGCTGGAAGCTGGAGGAGCCAGAGGCGGTTTCATTCCTTCTCATGCAGGATCCCCGACAGCGCCCAGCGGAGGACGACCGTGTCCGCCTTCGTATCTGGCTGGCTTGGAGAATTCTTCCATGTCGGTTTCTTTACAAAGGACAGTCCTCCTCTGTTATGTAGGAGAGAAGGATGACTTTCCAACCTGGGTTCTGGGCCTGAGTTCCAATCCTACTGCGCCCCGGCCTGTGCACGCCAGGCCTCTGCGCTGGGGCCTTGGGAGGTCGGCGGTGAGGCCGGGTGTTGGGGAGGCACTGGGAGCCCTGGCCGGCTCATACTCCCCGGGACACGCAACATGCTGGTGTTTGCAGAGCCTCACTAAGGGCTTGGCGTAAATGGGTAGGCTTCATCACGGATCCTCGTGTTGATCAGTTCAGGTAGGTAACTAGCTGACTGTTTAACTTGGTGGCGGCGGTGGAGACCCTGGGCTGGGTGGGTGACGACAGGGAGCGATGGCGTCGGGCTGAAGAAGGCCTGAGGCACACGGAGGCGGTGGCGGGTGGCGGGTGGCGCGGAGACCGGGGCGGGCAGGACCCACGAGGGCCCTCGGGACGGGCGCCGGCCCTCTGCTGGGAGCCGGCATTGTGGACGCCACTGACGAGGCTGTTTCTTCCTTCGGGTTTATCCAGTCCCCATAACTCACTACACAACAGCTCTTTGGTCGGAAATTTTTCTTAGTAATGGGACTGAGAGCAGTAGGGAGAAACATGCTCGAAACAGTGACACTATTGGAAATGCTTCCTTGCTTCATGCGGCTGTCGCATTTCATTTCTTTGTCTTACAAACCAAATTGATTCAGCATGAAAAGTCATCTGCTTGGAAGGAGCCTTCCATCACGGCCGTCGTGAGCCGCCGAATCAGGCCCCGACGCGGTGGGAGACCTCTCCATGCCGCCGTCACGGTGGGGTCGGCGTTTGGCCAGCGTTGCGGGCAGCTGTGGTCCTCTGCCTTCTGTGCTACGTTTCGGGACAGGACGTCCGAGGAGGAGAACAGCTGGAAGACCACATCTGGCTTCTGGGTCGGGGAGGAGGCCCGAGGCTGGGCATTTATTCCAATTTTTAGATAAGAGCCAGGTCCTATGCCTTTCCACTTAATAAGAGTCAGAGTTTCTATTTAAAAAGGACTTGACAGTGTAAGAACTGTTTGCTTAAATACCCATTTTTACCAAATGGTTGCATTTTCTGTTGCCAGAGGCTTTTGTGGGGTCAGGTTGAATTCGCGCTGGAGGACAGTTCTTAAGGGCTTCCTTCCGTCCCTGCCCAGCCCGCGAGGGAGGCACTGAGGGCTCCTTGCTCGAAAGCACCTTGCAGGCTGTGTGAGATGAGGAGCGTCTCCGTTGGGGGCCGCGGCCGGCTGGGCTCCGCCTTTGGGGGTGGCAACAGAGCCTCCCTCGGGGAAGAGACGGGCCCTCCCTGCCTCTTACGAAAGGCTCGGGGTCCTCCACTCCGGGGCCCCGCCTGTGACCCGCTCTGTGTTCCGGGGCCACCCCCCGGCCCCCAGGCGACATGCTGAGACTCTGGCAGGTGATGAACTGTCCTTCGTCTCGACTCAGGCGTCTGGCTCTCCTGCCAGCACCTTGAACCAGCTCGTGAGCTTGGGGGAAGGGAGATGCTCCGACGCTTCAGGCTGCTGACCCGACCTGCTGACTGGACCTGCCACCATAGGCACAAACGCTAACTATTTAATCCGCAAAATATCCCTTTGTTGTTTATCACCTGCGTGATAACAGTTGTCGCCCTTTTGCACGGAAGGGAAACTTGATTCAGGAAGGTCCAAAGGCGTAGAGTCTCCCAGGCCACGGGAGCGCAGAAGGGAGTGCCCCCCACGTGTCGGCACCCCACGGGCAGGCTGCATCTAGAGAATTAGCGGGACTACAGCGCAAACCTCTCCAAGGCGCTGGATGCGTGGCCACGAGGAGGCTGCACGACCCCCGGGCCGTGCCCTGCAGCCCGGCTACGCCTGGCCATGTGCGGGGAGCAGCCGCCTCACCCCGGCGGGGCCGCCGCTCTTTCCGGCTCGGGAAGGCCGGGCCCCTCACGGTCTGCACCGAATCACCAGCGCCTGCCGACTGCTCCGCCTCTCACTCTGCTTTCCGGTGGAGCCCGTGCTCTGGGGGAAGCGCCAATGTCAAGGAGAACCTTGAGGCTCAGCTCTTCAAAACAGGCTTTGGCTTGGCACCTGTCTCTGCTCTTGGCGAGCACTAAAAGGGCACCATGAAACCAAGCACGAGGAAACACAGACACAAAACACAAGCATGAGGTGAGCACGTGTTTTCCACTCAGCGGCTCCGGGAGAGACGTGGAGAACGCGTGTGGGAGTGAGGGAGACCGACTCCCCGCGTGGGTGCCCTGCCGGGCCGGGAGACCGCGCCAGCAGACCACGCCGCCAGGGCCCAGGCAGCTTCCGGGCTCCTCCGCCCAGGTTCACAGCTGTCGGCGGGAGGCGTTCTTGCCGGATTTGGGGATTTCCTTGCCTGTACCTTGCAGGGGAAGGAGGAAGGGAAGCAGCCCGGGCTATTGGCGCACCGAGAACACTGGCGCGGGTGTCCGGGGCAGGGTGCGCACCCCAAAGTCTTCAGCGCAGGCGGGTCCGTGAGTGGGCCAGGTGTGCACACACTGTTGAAGGGAAGCAGCGGCCCCGCGTGAGGGTGGCACGTGGGGAATGGCCGGCTGGACATCTGCTGTCCTCTGACGTCTTGTCTCCAGGACAGCTGCTCCCAGCTCTGGACGACGCTGTGTAGACAGGCAGGCCTGATATCTCCAGGTATGGTTTTCCTATACAAGCTAAAAATCTGGACTTTTGGGTAAAATTCCACCATGAATCCAGATAAAAGCAATGATGAAACACGGTGGTTAAAACAAGCGCATGTTCACTTGCTGAACCCCACCCGTGTAGTGGGACAGAGACGGGGAGTGCCCATTCTCCACCATGAGCGTCACCTTGGGTGCAATAGGGTCTTTGCAGGTGCGGTCGGGTGGGACGAGGTTGTGTGGCTTAGTCTGGGCCCTAAGGTATAAGGAGAGGGAAATCTGGAGACCCCAGGGGGAGGGCCACCACACACAGACAGAGGCAGACGTCGGTGACACTTCTGCAAACCAAGGACGGCCAGCAGCGCTGGAAGCTGGACCGTGCCGGCATCTGGACGTGGGCGCCGGGCTTGGAGAGGGTAAGCATCCGTCGTTTCAAGCTCATTCCGGGACTTTGCTCCAGCAGCCCCAGGAGCCAGAGTGAGGGGAGGCGGGCCCAGAGAGCGAAGCAGAGTCAGGTGGGCGCAGGAGGGGAGAGCCCGGCGAGAACGGGGTAGTACTCGGGCGCGGCAGTTGGCAAACCGTGGCGGGGGACACCACGGTTGCATCCGAAGTGATAGCGCGGAGCTCGGGGCTTCCCAGACGTGGTTGTGTGGCCCGTATCTGGGATACATTCACACTGCGCTGCCCTCTTTGAGATTCAGGGTGATCATGAGCTTCCTTAAGGCCCTGAGAAGTCCTGCCACAAAGAAAACCAGCTTCAGTCTTCCCATCAATTGTTTTCCCGGATGATCTGCCCCCAGGCCACAGCCTGGCTCAGGGCAGCGGTTTCTACTCTGCCGACGCTATGTATGGACACTAAGGAAATCATTTGGGGGAGCCAGTGGAGCAGGCATCTAAGCTGGAGGCTTCCCTGGATATCATGACAATTGGCCAAAACACACTAAAAACGGATTGGACCAACATTACAATTCCAAGTTGGTCAAGGATTGCTTTGGGAAATGCCATTTTCTTTTTTCTTCTTTTAAAGATCTTATTTATTTATTTGTTTTGTTTGTTTGCTTGTTTGTTTTAGAGAGAGAGCACATGCAAGTGGGAGTGGGAGAGGGGTCGAGGGAGAGGGAGAAAAGCGGACTCCTCGTTGAGCTCGGTCGCTCAACCAACTGCACCACCCAGGTGCCCCAAGGAAATACCGTTTTCTTGATGTTACCCTAGAATTAGAGGAATATTTAATACAAAATTATCCAGGCCGCCTTTGCACCCAAGTAAATCCAGGTACAGTGTGGACTGAAAGCCGACACAAGTCTGGAGGATTCAGTCCTAAGACAAAGCCTCGAGCAAGGTTCTTCTCAGAGCAGCCTTGGCATTGAAAGCGCCACAGTCAGGCACCGCGGCAGCCCCGAGTTCTCACGACCTACAGGTGAAACACATCTGTGTCTGGAAGGACCCAAGACATGATGGCCCGAGTCGTGTGAAAAGTAGTAACTGGAGGGTTGAAGCGTGTTTGGCTCACAGTTCCCATTCAGCTACTTTTCTAAAGTGGTCTTTGAACAAAATCCCCTGACTGGGTAGTCTGATCACGTGGCTCATTCCAGAAGAGATCCTTGGACAATTCAGGGTCTGGAGAACTTGGTCCTGGTGCTTCTCTGAATCATTGTTTCCAGTGAAAATTCCTGCTTCGTGTGCTATAGGGAGGTATGCGTCCCCTCCTGCCCGACGGCTCCTCCGGGCCCAGCCGCAGGCCCTGCAGCCCAGGGGGACTCATCCCTGCGCGGCCGCTGGGACCCCATCTGTTTACTGCACGATTTATTTATTTATTTTTTTAAGATTTTATTTCTTTATTTGACACAGAGAGAGAGAGATCACAAGTAGGCAGAGAGGCAGAGAGAGAGGAGGAAGCAGGATCCCTGCCGAGCAGAGAGCCCGATGTGGGCCTCGATCCCAGGACCCTGAGATCATGACCTGAACTGAAAGCAGAAGCTTTTTTTTTTTTTTTTTTTTTTTTTTGAAAGCAGAGGCTTTAACCCACTGAGCCACCCAGGCGCCCTACTGCACGATTTAAAGCAAGTTTTACCATTATGAAGAGGGTTTTGTTTCTGCTGTTATTTCTCGTATCTAGAATATGCCCAGATGATTTAATCATGCTCATGTTTACAAAACTCATTCTATCTTTTCCTCAACAACCAATTATACCCATTCTGCCGAAGCAAAAGACTTCTGGGTCTCCGTGTTGGTGAAATCTAGATTTATTGCACCAAAGGAAAGGAAGCCACGGATTGAAAATCCCATGTGAATAGGCATCAGCACATACATTCCCTCATAATTCACAAGAAGCCACTGTTTCTTTTAGACTGTGAAAAATACAAAAAGTATGTGTTTGTCCAGACAATTGCTCAATTTGGGACTATGCCTTGTGTAGTTAAGGTGATTGATCCATGAAATATCTCCTTCTAAGTTTTGTTTATAATTCTTTTTTTTTTTTTTAAAGATTTTATTTATTTATTTGACAGAGAGAGGGAGACAGATCCATGCTGAGCAGGGAGCCCGATTCGGGGCTTGATCCCAGACCCTGGGATCATGACCTGAGCTGAAAGCAGATGCTTAACTGACTGAGCCACACAGGTCCCCCCTTGTTTATAATCCCTTGGTCACTGAATTACATGTAATTTCAAAAGTCAGATGGTCACTCATTAGGATGGAATGCTTGCTTGTTCGTATTAAATGCAGCCTTCCAGTATCTGATTTCTCCAGAGCTACAAAATTACAGTTCTGATGGCTTTATCTACTTAAAGATTAAACATTTTTTGCAGGATAGAACTTCTGTAAATAACAATCCTCTCTTTTATTTTAGCTTTCTCAAAGGCTGATTTATTTCTGACTCTTATACTAGTTCTGGTCGGACAAGTATATCTTGCCTTTTCTTTGGTATAGTTAGATCTACTCTCCTTAATTTCTTATAGGAATTACAAATAATCCTCCCAAAACCCTGGGAACATGTCTGGTGTTTACTTTTAAGTGTGTCTCACCTTAAAAATCGTTGCATCTCGTCACTTTACTGCCAAGTAGCAGATCACCTTTCCCCATGTATATTCATCATCCAAGACCAACGTTAGTAAAATCCTCCACCATTACATCAGAAATGCATGCATTTGGTGAACGATTCCTATAATTGAAACTCCATTAGGTTTGTTCCAATATATTTAAATTCAAATGGGGATCACTCTTTTTAATATCTAATAAAGCTTCCATCTCAGGGACTGCAAAAAATTTAATTAATGTATAAACAATTCGTATAAACGAATGTACGTCTTCATTTAAAAACCAAACCCCAAATATAAAACACTGAAAGACTAAGTACAAGGGATGTAACTCGGTAAAGGAGCACTCAGGAGTTGATAATAGAGCTAGCTAATGCTTACAAAGGACTTTCTACCTGCCAAGCCCTGGCCCAAACCCTTTGCATGTGAATGAACTCTCACGGAACTTCCGATGAGCCTGGACACTTCCGATGCTTTCAGATGGGATGATGCCCATTTTCCAGAGGAGACGAATGAGGCACACGGCGTCATCAGTGTGCTAGCTAGTACATGCTGGAGCCCAAATTTGAATCTTGACAGACTTCAGATTTTCTGCCTTAGTCTTGACTCCTTATTGAGTAACCCAAAGACTCAAAAGAAGAGAAAGTGAGAGAGCAAGGGAAAGCTCTGTGCAGTCAGCGATGTTTGTCAAACGCTTTGGCCATGCCCACGCCACGTAGGGGTCCCATCTACACGCATGTGCATTCAAAGTGGGACTCACTGTTTCAACTTGCCTGTGGTCTTTTTCTATTTTCTATTTCTATTTTCTATTCTACTTCCCTTCGTTGAAAAAATGCTGGTTTAGAGCCACTAAATTGATTTCATGACCCACAAATGGGTTATGACTCACACTTCGAAAACTACCACTCAGGTGGAAACCCTGAGTAACACAATGAACTTGCAGGGCCATTTAAAGAGGAGAGACATCTATACAAATTCTGAATTCTCGTTCTGAAGGTGAGGGGCAAAAACTTTAGAATCCATTATTCTAGCGTTAAGATCAGTATGAAACAAAGGCATGGATTAAACCTGGAGTCAGAAAAATTCTAACATGTTAACAAAATACTTATGTTACAATTTTTAAGGGTAACAAATAAACAAAACACCACAGTTTAGGATTTACAATTATTTCTCAAATTATTGTCAATATAAATGGCCAGCAACTTAGTTTTTGATTTATCTGTATTACATTTCAGAACATTTTTAGGCAGTGGGGTTAAAATATTCTACCAACAATTTTTTGGCAAAAGACAAAATAGCTCCACATGATCTGCTTAAGATGAAATGATATTGAAGAATATTTAGCCTAGCCCTCACATTCAACTACATAAGGTTACATAATGGAAGTATAAAAATGCAAAGTAAAATACAGCCTCAGCTGATGAATGCAGATGACAATTCCCTAGGGCAACAGAATAGATACACGGAGGCAAATAGCATTTAACCGTGGACAGTGGTTTCAGATGGAACTGTTGATAAGTGTAGTAAGAATAAGGTCACTTGTACAGTTCAAAGTGTATGAAAGGTTCAGCCCTCAAAGGAAGACTTTGGAGTCAAATACATGAATGTGGCTCCTGGTGCATAACAGTGTTCAGTGATGACAGTACATTCAAATGACTTAAACCCAATATCAGATTCAAGATTCTAATAACTACAGGGTTATAAAGTCTTTGAACCAGGAACAGTTTCAAAAATATTGCATTTACCTCATCATTTAATTTCAGGCTTAAATGAAAATGTTTCAGGACCCCACAGTAGATTAAAAAAAAATTTAATGTAAATGCCTAGAATTCACATAGTTTTGACAGCTGAGTGCAGTGATGGTTACAAAGTATCTAGACTTTGGCTCAATAAAACAAGTGCTGGAACAGACCATCAATTACAGTAAGAAGCATACACTATGATTATAACGGAAGCAAGATACAATGTAACTTTAATGAATGGAAACACACCATCTTCTTTGGCTGTTTATTCATTCCAGGACCAAAACAGCTCCTGAAATTTCTGAGTTTCTAATTTAGAAAATCTTAAGTAGGGAGAGAACTGTTTGGACAAGCCTGGCTAACAGTTTTCAAAAACTCATTAGTCCTGTAAAATTTCAATTTATCCTCTCAAATTTGCAAGGCTTCCAGCACATTTACCAATAATACCCTTTTCTTTTCGAGTTATCCTCACCCCCGTCTGCAGTTCCCCCATATCATCAAGCTGAACACAGAGATGTGACTGCAGGGACACGGCTCAGCATTCCCTGTCAGCGAACACAACTGAAGCATGAGAAAGGGGGTGGAGTGTCCAGGTTCTTGGCTTGTTGGCTTTCTTCTTGGTTTACTCACACTTTTTAACTTTTTAATTTTTATTTTTATTCTTTTTACCCACAATTTTTAAAGATCTGAGAATATTTCTGCATATGCAACACTGATTTCAGGTCATCGACACATTTTGTTAGACACGGATCATGTGCAAGGCTTTGGGCTTGCCCTAGGAAGGTCAGAGCCCGGGCAAAGGAGCGCTGCTCTGGTGAAGACAAGATTAATCTTGCAGTTCCTGGCCCTCCGTGGGGTTGTCACCAAATGTGCAGAGCCTGCCTTCCATGCCCCTCAGCGGCACACAGCTCTGGCTGTCCAAAGCCAGGCAGCATCACTAGCAGTGGGCACCATACAGCGGACACGGAGGAGAGTGAGCAGGAGGGACCCGCTGCCAGTGACCATTGCAATGTGTTGGGAGGGACGGTGCAGGTGTGCTTACCACGCTTGGTGGCCAAGGCGTGCGGGGCAGAGCGCCCAGATGATGTGCGGGGAGGCCCCCTGCATGGACTTTGTCTACCTCTAGCCAACAGCCTGCTTCGACCTGCTTTCGCTGTGTCAGAGCTCAGGGGTAGTTGAGCCTCACCTCCAATTTTCAGATGCATGGGTCCCCGAGTCTTTGGGGCACTATGCCCCATGCCTGCTGTGCCCACTCTCAGCAGAAGTTGCTAGTGAATAGATCATCCACTGGGCCTGGACTGGTGCAGTTCCCCCCGCGGGGCTCCCCTCCAGTGCTTTCAGAAGGCAGCCCCATCAGAAAGCTCATCCTTGCTCTGCTTGTAGTCAGTGGCCCCTCTTCTGGAGGGATGGGTCTTGAGGCCATGAGTGAGCCACCTGGGAAGAGCTGGGGGAGGTGTTCTGGATAGGGGGAGCTGCCCAGTAACGATCATGATGTTGGGGGTGCTGCGGACCTTAGCCCGGGGAAGCACAGTGAAGTGGTACCCTAACCCCTATGTACAGACCCTGAAATTAAGACCTGGAGAGCCTGGGTCATGGCCACAGTCAGAGTTGAGTGTGAGTGCAGGTCTCTCTGGCCTAAAAGCTCATTCTCGACAAGGATGGCACCGCATCCCTAACCTGCATGTGTCACGGGTAGCAGAGAGGGTACAGCGGGTGGAACAGAGGCCCTCTGGAAGATTCCACCAGCAAGCGTCAGTGGGAACCCATCAGAGGCAGCTGGTTTTGGCTGACTGTCTCTCATACACACCTACTTTTCTTAACATCTTCCAGCAAGGGGTGGCCATGTGACACAGTGCTGGTCCAAGAAAGGAGAGCAGAAGTCTGCTAGGTGCTCTTTGTGAAAAAGCTTTCACTTTTCTGGTAAAGAGACAGGCTGTTGACTTCAGGGCACATGTCCTCTGGTCTTCTTTCGTCTGAGTGGAGCATGAATGAAATCCCTGGCACTGCAACAGCCACTTTGGGCTCATGAGGGAGCAGCATGAGGACAAAACAACATCCTAATGCCTCTGGTGGTGACCAAATCAGCCCCAGCAACTATCAAACCCTGGATTTTACATGAAAAAAATAAACCTCTATTTAACAACCTAACAGTAAAGCTGTTAGATTGAGTTTCTGTTATTTGCAGCCAACTGCAAACTTAACTGCTGGAGAAGGGCCTGGGGAAAGGGAAGGGCGTTGGACCGGGGGCCTCGGGTCATGTTGCAGCTGAGTGTCTCCTGCACAGCAGCGCAGTTCAATCCCGTCCTTGAGTGGTACCCAAAGCTTCCTGTTTCCTCTCTGTGCCACACCACTTGCTGTTAGAAATACAGAATCCCAGGCCCCACTCCAGAGCTGTTGAATCAGAACCTGCATTTTAACAAGTACTCCAGGGGGTCTGAATGAACATCACCGTTGTGCAAAGCCCTGGTGCGTTCCAAACGCTGAATTCCGTGCTTCCCATGGTGGTCTGGAGGCACCCCAGACACCCCAGCCAGCTGGTGCCCCTCACAATGTGTGCTCTGTGCCGGGAGAGGCCAGCCGAGTTTGGAAATGAAAGCATCCCTGAGCGGACACTGAGGAGTGGAGTGGCCAGGACCGAGACCCTGCTCTGGTCCCTACCTCAACGGAACACAAGTCACCCTGGAACCCACAACCTCAAACCCGACCCCGAGCCTCTGAGGTGGGCTGGGAATCTGTGGTGGACGCAGCCCCAGGTGATTCTGATGCACACACCCGCGGAACCAGCGGTAGGCTCAACAAAGACCCACTGGAAAGGGGGAGGGAGGAGTGCATTGTAGAGGGTGAAAGAACCCTGAGCCTCATGTGGTCTCAGCACAGGGATGTCTCCTATCTAAGCAAGGTTTCCTGAGGGCAGGTATTGAATTTTAGTGAAATTTCTACTCTTTCCAAGAGTACAAGAACCTTCTATCATCTGTCCGTCCGTCTATCCATCCATCCATCCATCCATCCATCCATCCATCCATCCATCCATCTAACCATTATCCCCCTGTTACCTATCCATTCATCCACCCATCCATCCTCACCCTATCACCCATCCATCCATCTATCCATCTCCCCCATCACCCATCTATCCATTCCTCTATCACCCATCAATCATCTATCTATCATCCATCTATCCATCATCCCATTACCTATGCATTCATCCATGATCCCCATCTATCACCCACCTATACATTACCCTATCATCCATCCATCCTTCATCCCTCTTTCACCCATCAATCACCTATCTGTCTATCTATCTATCTATCTATCTATCTATCTATCTATCTATCTACCATCCATCCATCATCCCTCTATCATCTATCCATCAATCAACTATCACTTATCACCTACCACCCATCATCTATCCATCTATCTATCCATCAATCAATCATTTAATCAATGAAGTCAGGAATGTTATAGAAAGACTGAACAAAATTTTTTGCTCACATTGATCATCCTTAAATGTCCTTGGTACAGACCTTTGTTGTTTGAGCTCCTGTCTCTCTACCGTGGGTCAGTGTACTATAACTTGCCCTTAAGTTTTAGGTTCTTCCAATCAGTAACAGAGGTAACTAGTCTGGCCCATCAGTGAGTGGACACTCCAGATACAACTGTCTTGTTATAGGTTGTCTGCACCTTGGAAAAATGCACGTGCTCAGACAGGTGCTGCCTGCCCGCTGGTGACACGGCTGATCTCGGAGCTCAGAGCAGGAACCGATAAGCAGCGCACTTAAAATAAAAGTGTGACGTAACTGAGCAAAGCAGTGTTGACACTCACCTCCTAAAACAGCACCCAGGCCGCCCAGGGCGTCAGGGGCGTGGTGGGCAGAGCAGACGGTGACCGTGGGCTGAGGCACAGGAGACACACTGTCTCCAGCCGAGCTCACAGGGAAGGACCACGGGGATGGTGTGGCCCTCAGACACCGCGAGACACCCCAGAACACCCCAGCCAGCTGGTGCCCCTCACGATCCGTGCTCTGTGGCCGGGAGAAGGTGAACGGCTTTTGGGCTATGAGCCCACGTGCCAGCCTGAGGCACGGCCTCCGTCCCAGACCCTTCTGGCAGCCCCCAGCCTCAGACAGCCCTCTCCTCAGGGGCTGCTTGGAGTTCAGATGGGCCTGGGGGAACGAGGTCGACTGTCTCTGCATCTACGTGCGTGACACCATTTGGCTGCTCCTGGGAGGGCCCGGCGCGCCCTCCACCGGCCGGCATGACCGTCTGCGGGGCCCCAGGCTGCACGTGGGCGCGGGCGAGCCAGTCTGGGCCCAGCGCACCTCCAGGCAGCGGCTGGGCTGGGACGTCCTGTGTGTGCAGAGCCGCCTTCCCCAGGCCCCCCGTGTCCTGAGATCCCGCACGCCGCTGCTCCGGCCTCACCTGTGCCCCCTCCAGGGCTCTGTCCAGACAGGGGCTGGTGGGCGCCCTAAATGCCCACACGAGTGGTCTCCCCCGCGGGCTCTCGGGCCTTGCAGCCTGGAACCTGGCCCTGGGGACGCACAGGGCTGCCTGCCCCCGGCTCCCTCACGTCCAGGAGGCCCAACCCCATCCACATGTGCGAAGATGCACTGTTTTCAAGAAATGACGCCGACAGGTTTGGTGGGCAATTACCCGAGAAGGAACGGTTGAAAAGCACGCCCGCATCTTCCGGGCATCAAGGAGTCACAGCTCGGCCTCTGCAGCCAGCCGGGCGGAGGCGTCAGAGAGCCGGAGCGAAGCCGCCACCAAAGCAGGGTGTGTGTGTGTGTGGGGGGGGGACACGGACGCCGCTTTCCTCACCCGTAGCTTTGGGCACTCAAACGCTGAAAAGCTTGTTTTATACATTTTATTTTTAATTTGGAAAGCATTTTTTATGTCTGGAAAGATGGGAAAGTTTTAAGATGGTTTTCACATTTCTAAAGCAAACTAACTCTAGTTAAACATCAAAGGTTCCAGCAGGCGCAGGGAAGGGAAGTTAGTCGTCGGCAGCTTGTAGCGCAGCCCACGGGGAAGGCCTGTCGCTGGGGACATGGGCGGCTCCTACACGTTTGTGCAGCTGGTCCTCATCCTGAGACGCAGGACGACTGGCTAGACTCACATTAGTGAGTCAAACATTCCAGAATTACCTCTAAACCGTTAGCGGTTCTGCTAATGGAATTCCAATACATCAAAGGCAAAGCTCCAATCTTTTTAATTACAAAAGTAGAGAGAACACAAATGATTGAAATTGAATAAACAATTTTTAAAGGCATGTGAAATATTGAATATTTTCTCATCTAACAATCAAGCTAGCCTTGCAAACATATGCCAACTGTCTTATCTGTGCCTGCGAAGTTTAGAAAAACTAGCATTTCCTTACCTCAGGGAGTATGCATTAATAAAATAATTAAACGCAGCATTATTTTCTGCTCAAAAAGCTTTCCTTGTTATTCTGGACAAACAGATATTCACTGCGCCGAATTAATTGCACCTCCTTAGAAAGTTCTTACTTTGAGGAGTCACTCTCGCAGGCACACAGAACTTATCAACAACGTAGACGTTTCTACGACATATTGAAGTAAAGATCAAAACAATTTAAGTGAGTTCTTATCACAGACTGCAAGAAAGATACAGATTGGGGTTTAAGGATATTTGTTAAAGTGAGCTTTATCCAGAACCAGGCAGTGTCAATTCTGTGAGATCCCGGACCGATGTTCTCCCTGTGGGTCGTTCCTGAAGGCTAGATTTGGGGTGGTGACATCTTTCTGTGATCACAAACGCTCTTTTCATGCGCTCGTAACTTTTCCATAACCTCCAGTTACTCCCTCAGTGCTCCCAGGCCCAATCCGGCCCAACTCATGGCAGAACCCATGGACCCAGCCGTCCTTCCCTGCCGCCCTGGTCACCGCCCTGGTCCGGGAGCAAGAGGGGGGAGCTCTGCCACGGACCGTCCTTTCTGTCCCCTCCCCCATCCCGGGGGCCAGCGGGGTCGCGGAGGCCGACTCAGCTGAGGCATCATGCCCCTGGCACCTTAGCTTCTGCCCCGTCCGCCTGAACAGCTCCGAGGAAGCCGGGAGCCCAGCGGACACCGGCAGCCGACGGAGGGTGTGAAGATGCTAACTCGTCTCTGAGTTTCCCTTTCCAGGGCTTGTGAGAAAACCCTGAATCTGTCTTCAGTTCAGTCCCGAGACCAGCCATGATTTCCATCTCCTCCGGGACCCCGAGCCTGTTTCTAAAACTGAGTGTCTAAGTCAGGACCCCGGAGACCGAGACTGCGGGGCTCAGCCTGAGGGACCAGCCTTACCAAGAACCAGATGAGGACGGGGCTTCCAAGCTGCTCGGCAGCAAACCGCCCGCCGGGTGCCAGGATCCAGGGCCGACACAGAGGCCCCGCCCCCGACACACGAGCTGGGTGAGAGGGCCCTTCCCCAGGCAAGCCCCGATGATCGATGATCGGGATGGAGCCTCCACGTTCAACAGCACGCCCGGCTTTCTCACGCTGTGAGAGGTACCGAGATGATCAAAAACACGCCCAGGCTTTCCCGAGGAAAAACCAATCATTTACAGATTCTCACGGAGAAGGTTCATTTCCCCAAATTGCTGCAGCTCCTAAGTGAGACTATGAGGTTGACGCAGGAGCTGGGGCTCTGGGCGGCGGCGACTTATTCTGGTCTGGGTTGCGCTTGCTCATTTCCAAGGCTGGTGGTTTCTGCGCCGGCTTCTCTCGGGAGTTGGTGCTCCTTCCCCGACGGGGCAGCGGGTGAAGCTCTGGCCGTTCTCGGGCGAGCTCCCGGCCGGTTCGACTGTTCGCAGCATGTGTGTACGGATGGGCGCTGCGTCACTGGCATCTTGGTCGGTTCCCCCTCAAGAGAAACTTCACGATGCCTACTTCTTTGGGGGGTCCGTGAAAGCTTTTAAAGCCCCAAAGAAGTAGCATCGGAGCCAGAGGACTCTCTTCTCCGTGGCCCCAGACCCAGCCCTCCGAGGGGCCTCGGGGTGGAGCCCCCCTGCTGCCGGACCCCTTGCTGGCAGCCCCACGAGCGGCACCCACGAGAAACCACAGAACTCGCAATGAGAGGGGGGCGGGCAGGGAAAGGCTGGGGCTGCTCGGTGTCCGTGCACGCCGTCACCAGAGGACTCCGTGCGGGAAAGCTCCGTGGCTCGGGGCTCCCCGGCGAGGGAAAGAGGGCTGAGAATTCAAAACCTAATGTATCTATAAAGTCTTTAAACGTATGGAGACGTTTCCACACGTTTTCCCCTCATCATCCCTACGGCTTTTGCTATCTGAAGTGTGGAAAATACTGTTTCTGAAGCTGCTGGCTCCTCGTCACAATGGTGCTCGTGGGAGGGCGTCACAGTTCTGGGTCCTTCTAGGTCCGAGCAAGAGCTGTCCTTCCTACAGCAAATAGGATTGTATGTTCTGCACGTAATAACAAAATCTGCTAGTTAGGAAAGAAGTGGAAGACTTTTCTCTCGGATATTATATTCTAACCCTTGTTGTAGAAAGTTACTAAAACTCGGGTGTCCTTTAAGTGAAGCTAGAAAGGAAACAAAGCACCTAGAGCACTGGGATGGCCCCGGAGCGAAAGGACCCCCATCGACAAACTCCAGCTTATAGGTCATTCAGGACTTAAAAACATGGGTATCATACTAACTTAGAAGGTATTCGGGGCTTTATAAAATCCCTGTGTTCCCAAATAATCACATTTGGGAGAGTTGAGAGCAGACACTTACCGACCCCTTGAATCACACTCGGGGACTCACGCGGACGCGAGGGGCCCGGCTCTGCTCCGGGCCGCGGGCTTCCTCTCGGGGCCGCGAGGGGCTCTGGCGGAGGACAAGCAGCCCACGCTCGCCCCCTGCCCCGCCTCGGCGCCGTGCTCGTCTCCCCGGGTCTTCCGGGGCTCGGGGAAACCCTGAATTCACTCTGAGGCGGGGGAATTAGAGGCAGAGCCGTCCAAATACGATCTGTCCCACTTCCGAAGTCAGGCCAAAAAATGCAGACACAGTAATAAACGAGGGCCGGAAAACCCACATTAATAGTTTATCTTCTCTAATATCTTACTGAAAAGAACAGTAAGAAAAAACCACTGCTTTAAATGGCATAGTCTTCTAAACATGTATGTACGTGTGTGTGTGCACGTGTGTGTGTGTGTGTGTGTGTGTGTGGTCTCGACGAGGAACTGCCCGTGCGCCTCTGGGTGTCGTACCACAACGGAAAACACAGCATTTTGAAAAGACACTTTTCCGATAGAAAATGCAGTAAGCATAAGGTTCACAGAGCTTCCTTTATTTTACCTTAAATATAGTTGCATTTTAAAAAGCTTCAATAAATTCAGATTTAGAATAATCAGAGATACCAACACATTCGTTTATGGTCCAAAAGTGATTCCACAGATTTTCTTTAGCAAAGTCATTTGTAATAGAATTTTCTTATTTATATTCTTAGGTAAGCATTTGTATTTTCTCTCTGTATAAATACTGTCAATCTGTCTAGTGAATTTTGGGAGGAAAAAGGAAGGTATACATTAGTGGTAGCTCTTAAAAAAAACAAAAACAAAACACCACCCTGGATTTTAGAACTGAAAGGGGTTTAAATGCCACCAACTTCTACCGTTCGGGCAGGTCCAGGAGCAGAGCGAGGGCCAGTCCAGCCCGGGCCCCCGGCGCCCTTCGCCGTGCCCCGCGGGGCTCTCCGGCCCAGATGGCGCGGGGCACGCGCACACCCCACGCACACCCCGCGCCCGGGGGGCAGAAGTGGGCAGAGCGGCTGCACGTGGAGGTCCCCCGCCCCGAGGGCTGCCGAACACCAGGATTTCCCGGTTGCAGGGAAAAGAAAAGGGGAATGTAATTTTTTCCCCTCGTTTTGTCTAGAATGTTCTGTAGATCGAATTTAACGTAGCTGAAAAGTCAGCCAACAGACCCACTCGCCCAAACGTCCCGGCCTGTTTCTCCGCGAGGCGGTCAGAAGCCCTTTCAAAGGATCGCACCGGGCCCTGCGCCTTCGTCGGCCCGGCGATCGGCAAACGAGCTCAGGACTGTAAGACGACACACCGAGCGCGGGGCCCACAGCCAGGCCGGCACGGCTCGGGGTTCCACGCGTGGGACGTCACCCCTGAGCCGTTGGCACCGCCGGGAGAGGAGCGCGAGCTCCGGGCTGCCTGGCGTCAGAGATCCAGCCCCGCGGCCGGTCGGGCTGCAAACGCAGGGGATGAAGGACTGGCGGGGACGGGGGACCGGCGGGGACGGGGGACCGGGTGGCGCGGCCTCGGGCGGCTGCGGTCGGGGCGGCTGCGGCAGGCAGGGGAACGGCGCCTTCCCGCTCCCACGCGGCTACAATGAAACCACGCAGGGTTTACGAACAATTGCTTTTCAGCCCTTCAGCAATGCTTTTTAATTAGTTTTAAATGTTAATGGTTCCTGTAATGAACTTAGAATAGAAATATATTTAAATAAATATTTTTTAGGGATTGTCGGCGTTTATGATTCTCTGATGCACGGTCTGAGCACACGAGAGTTGATGTCAGGACGAAGTAAATACCCTGGCTTGTTACCGGCAGCAGCCTTGGATTTTTACACTGGGAAGGTTTTTGAAAGAAGTAGATCTCGTTTTCCCTGCATTTTAATTTATATTATTTCAAGTGGTAAGAGCCTTTCTTTCCTTATCATTTTAAAAAACAGATGAAATTTACGGTCTTACCGAGCCCGCTCGTGTTTGCTCATTTCTGTGCTAGCCCCGAAACCAGCAGGGGTTACCCCGAAGGGTCGGGGTCTGTGCTGGAAGGCTGGCAGCCCCCCGCACTCCCCAGGCAAAATCCCCGTGGCTTCTGGGTGTCTGTAGCTATCGGAAAAAGGAACGAGTCAGATATGCTGAATTCCAAGAGCTCCTACATTTTTTGAAGTTTTAAGTCCTATCAAGTGTTACTGGTGAAGTAAAGCCTCTTTACAGTAAAAACATCCTCCATCTGGGGGAGGGGGGTCAGAAGGTGCCAGCAGCCCCTCCCCTCCCACGCCCCGCCGGGAACGGACTTGACGCTCAGCGATTTATTTCTCAAGTGATCCCAAGAGCCAATACTTTAATTTAACGTTGACGATGGGAAGACAATTCAGAGTGGTCATTTTTGGACACGGCCGGCAGTCTCTAATGAGGAGGAAATTTCTACATCTTCGTCCATCACAGATGTAAAAAAAAAAAATCCATAATTAGGAGGCTGCCTTTTTATTTTAGAAAAAAAGTGAAAAATAAAAATCTCAAGACCAATCAAGATACATGTAGATATTGCTTAAGTCTAAGCTGTCAACCCTCGTTGACTTTCCTCGGAGAAAACCACAGACAGGACCTCCACCATCAACGACCAGAACCTCAAACTCCACGGTTTCCACTCGAATAACCAAGGAACGCAATTCAGAAGTCATGTTACATCCTGCATTTTATTCGTTTCCATATGACAAAAATAGTAAGCTAGTGTAAGACATCCGTTTCAATCAGTAGATGTGTCGAGCCACAGATTTATCATAAAAAATATTGGATCTCGGTAAGAACGCCGGCTGGCTCGGGGCCCCCGGCCCTACATGGTGCTGTGGTAGAAAAATAGTGTCTCTCTTCACCACGCAGAGAGGGACGGCCTGGTCCTGCATACAGAAGGGGGCGCGCCTCGCCGGCCCTTCGTGAGCCATCTTATTTACAACACTTTACATTTCTTTTTTAAGTTATATACACATCCTTCCGGGAGAAGAGAGAACACTACATGGTACCAAAAACTAACAAAAAAGAAAAAAAATCACACCAAAAAGGACACATAAATAATAAAAACATCCCACTGCCGCCGCCCAGCAGCGCCCACGGGCTCCATGCTCGGCTGTGACAACAGGAGCCCGCGACGTTGGCAGAGTGAGGAGCCTTCAGGACTGGTTTGCTCCAGGACACGACGTGGCTTTGCCGCGGCTACAGTCGCGTGGGAGGGATTGTCCTGTGTTCCTGTCTTAACCAAGAAGACATCGCTGTCTGGCTCCCGCTTCAGGCCACACACCTGGAACCACGCCTCGGCACGCCACGTGAGGGGGGCGAGCCGTCCCAGACGCCCGCCGGCCTGCACCGCACAAAATGAGGTAGCAGCACACAACCCTGCCCGTGCAGGCTGCCCTCGCCCGCCCCGCCCACCGTCCCAGCCTCCAGGCCGAGCCATCTACCAAGGTCAGCAGCTTCAGACTGTATTTTGCACGATCAGACGACATTGTGCTTTGTTTTCATCTGAGAAGATAATAAATAAATCAGAAAATGTCCCAGTGGCGACGGGTTCTACCTCCAGACATCGGTCTTCCTCTGCGGTTTATTGTACCCGAGAACCAGCGCTTGGAGGCCGAGTCCCGCCTGCACCAGGGAGACCTGGGCGGTCACCGGGCACCAGACTGCCGACCTTCTGCGAGCCCTGCCGGCGTCTGGCTCCGCGCGGCGCCACGGTCCTCAGCTCAATTCATCAGACTCCTGTTAGGGATGGCCAGGTTTTAAACGGGCTTTGTAGAAAAGTTAAATAAATCATTTTAATTTAAGAAATGGCAGGCCCTCATTTATTGAGGAACAGACAAGTCTTGGTGGCTTTTCTGTGTAAGGGTTTAGATTTCTCATAGTGTTTGACCTTAAGACAAACAAGAAACTGTGACAGTTTTTTTTTCATTTTCCTTAAACCAAAGTACTATTTATAAAATACTTTACATCTTTTTAAGTTTTCAAATTATAGACAAACCTCCCTAATACAAAATACTAAAAGTGCAATAGTATAAATTAAGAGTTTGCAACCACATTATACAAACTTTACCTTTTTATTGTACAACTTTGATAACGTGAAGTATTTCCTCACAACCGCTTATAACGTTGCGAATAACTTACGGTGACGTTGGTCTGTAACTTGTTCCCGATCGCTGGGCTACAGACCACAGTAGGGAACAATCGTCCACATAGCAGCTACAAACATTTAAATTAAAAAAGAAGAAAGAAAAGAACAACAAAAAAAGGCTTGTCACTGACGGGTACTTGCACACGAGAGCATGCGGTCTTTCCCAGTGGGACTTCACAATTTGCCTGCATTGAAATAACTCACTTATTCATAGTGAAACAAATTCTGCTTAAAAAAAAAAAATCACATAGTCAGATGTATTCTGCAGTACAAAAGCTTCCTTGAACGTTGGGGCTGTATTATCTGTTACCCGCATGATCTTAACATCATAAACACTACAGACAAAGGTAGGGCCAGAAGACGGCACTGGGCAAACCGGACCACATCCTCAGTAGTCTGAAAACAGTTCAAGTCTCTAACGAGTCCGAACAAAACCTTCGCTGAGTGTCGCTGGGACACGCAGGGGACCCCTCTCTCCCTTGCGGGGTTATCAGGTTTTGGAGGAACGAAGTGGATGTGGTTTGAGCCCTTTCCATTCCCAAGGCGGTTTTACGAGGACTTCTCTCTTTGACTTGGATTTACGGAGAAGGTGACAGAGTTCCCGAGAACAGTCAAGCTCACCGTGGGAAGAGTGCATGCAGTGTGTCCCAGACAGCCTTCCAGCAGCCGCACGGTGAACATGTTTTCTGCTACGGGGAACAATTTCAGGGGAACCGGGGCCCGAGGCCGCGCAGCCCCATGGCGCCCTTGACGGTGCGCGCGCGGGACAGAGCTGACCACGACTAGTTAATACCAATCTCCTTGTTATCCTCAATAAACCTCGTGAATGGACGGCTGGCTCCCGTTTCGGAGCTAGCTTTGTCCAAACCCACAATGGGTGGACTACCGCCGGTGCGCGCTTTGTCCATCCCGGCGGTCAGAGAGCCCAAGGGGGGGATGGCGCTTCCCCCGAGACTTACGGGGAGCTGGGGAACGCCACCATTCTGGATGACAGAGATCTCGTTGTTCTTCATGGCGAGACCGTTGGTGATGGCCGCAGCGTACTGGTTCCAAAAACTTGGGTCAACGTTCATCGCTCGCGCTGCCAGATCCTTCTGGAACATCTCTGAGAACTTCAGGGCATCGCCCCCGAGCAGAGCCATGGGGTTTTCGACAGACAGGCGGCGGCCGCGCCTCGCGGGGGCGTTATTCCACATGTGTGTGCCCATGTGCACCTGCGCGAGAGACAGGGAGAGACAAGGCAGGGTGAGCCAGAGCGCCGGAGGCGGGCGCGCGCCTGTCTCCGCACAGCCCACGGGCCGTCCGAAACCCAGCCCCGCGGTTTCAGAATGGGGTTCCGTGCCCCGCTCTCAGCATCTTGTATTTAAATATGCAACGCTTTTCCTTATCCAAAAAGCAAGATCAGTCCATGCCTTCGTGCGTGTTTCTTTCACTCGGTGACCTCGACACAGTAAGGTTCCCCCACACGGGGAAAGCCCACGGGCCGCGGGGGGCGGGGGGGTGGTTTGCAAAGCTCGGAGGCCACAGAGCATTTTGCCCGTCCTGCCTCTGCCCTGTCCCCCGGGACAGCTTGTACTTGAACCCTCGGGGGAGAACAGACGGTGTGGCCGTCCTCTTAGACAGGAACCTACGCTGGCCCTCACGCCGGCCTCTGGCGGCCACCACGTGCGTGAAGGCAGAACCGAGTTCCCGCCGCGGCGCAGGACGCGCAGTGCTCGGATCTCGTGTGCGTGTTTAAAATCCCGTTGTCCCGGTTCCAGGGGATTCGAGACGGCACCAGGCCCCGCAACTGGCGCCCTGGAGCAGACCCTGCGCGGTCAGCCCCCGGCAGGCCGTGCGAGCCCCTCACGACCGCCCCCAGCACGCGCTCCCTGGGAAGCAGGTACACGCGGCAGGCGTGCCCTGCGCACACGCGACACGGCAGGGGGGCCCCCGCACGTCCGCTCCCCGCCGGGACCCCGGCAGGAG
>LNAC01000076.1:3985995-4044926 GCA_002007465.1 Ailurus styani | reverse complement strand
CGCCGGCCCCTCTGCGCGGGGCCGCTTCGCCCGGTCGCAGCCTGGGGGCGTGCTGGACGAACCCCCCGAGGGACTCGCGACCTCGCGCCGCCGCGCAGTCGTCCTGGGGCCCCAGGGGAGTGCCGGCCCGGGCCGGGGCCGGGGGTCCCGAGTGGCCCCCCGCAGGCTCCCCCTGCCTTCCTGCTCGGCGGGGGCGGCGGAGAGCTGCGGCCCAACTGCCGGGTCCTGCTCCGGGCCCGGTGCGTGCGGCGCCCTGGCCGCGCGGGGGGCACCCCCGCCCCATTTCCCGGGCGGGAGCGCACAGCCGCCCTTCCTAACATGATCAAAGAAGTTTTAGAGAAGCGGGCGCAACTTTGATGTGACCGGTCCCATCGGTCTTGGCTTTCTCATGATCACAAATGTCATTTGCTTTGGCTCCGAGCTCTGCGAAGGGGTGAAAGTCTGCAGAAGGCCGGGCCTGTGGGCCAGGCGCTCACCTGCAGTCCTGGAGCCCCTGGCCTGGGGACAAAGGCCATCAGGTGCTGGGGTCCTGCTCTCGTTCAAGGGTGAATGTCTTCACTGTGAACCACCGCGCTGGGCTATTAGAGCAGGTATTTCCAGCTGTCCTGGCAGGTCCGCCGGCCACGGGAGAGGAGGAGCAAACATATAGATTAGAGTCAGTTCACATTCTCCAGGAAAAAAGCAAGGAAAAGGAAACTATCTCCACAGCGGAAGGAGCAGTCTCATACTCAGACCACGCCGGCTGATTTGATGAGCTGAATAAAGAAGCAGCTCTGTCCCGCGCGTGGGCACCTCCTGGCTGGCCTCCCTAGCCGACTGCCCCAGCAGCTCTGTCCCACGCGTGGGCACCTCCTGGCTGGCCTCCCTAGCCAACTGCTGGGAGCAGGTGACTCTCCACCTTCGTGAGACCCCGTTGGGGGAAGGAAGACAACTCTCAGCATTCAAGAGCTTACACACGCCACGATGTCATCAGGCCTCCGGGCTGGCCATTTCTGCCCTGGGAGCCACTGCTGAGCAGTTCTGCTTAATAATGTCTCTGTGCCTTGAACCGTATGTGTCTGATTCATCCAGGCGTTTCTGTTTGCAGTCAGACCGGAGGGGGGATGCAGAAGTCCCGCATGAAGGGACGTGCTCCTTGCCCTCCCTCCAGTGATACACTGTCCCCCGAAGACGCAGATTTTAAAGTTAAAAAACAAACACAAAACCCTTTATAACAATTTTGATCACTGGTGAACAGTGGATTTGCCTAAAGTCTGGAAATATTGGCTTCCACACATGCGCCCTCTGCTTTAAGAAAACCTATCGAACAGGATTTCGTGGGATTGAGAGTGGAAGGGGTCATTGTTTGCTTTACAAGGAGTTCTTCACTTTTCAGAATTCACCGCAGATTCATCGTAAGGAGGCAGTGCCGCAGTAATGCTGTCAATTAGCCAGCCCACGAGGGCACGCCGATGTCACGAAGTCCAGGCTGCCCACGTCGCCGGAGGCAGCACGGGAGCCCTGGGGAGTTTTCCAACGGTGCCCTTCATGGGGCGCTGCGGGCGTGTTTCGTCGCAGAGCTCAGCTCCCGGCAAGGACAGCTGTGCTCTCCCACGTCAGCTCGGGCCTGGCTTCTTGGGCGGCAGAGGCTCCAGGCCTGATCCTCGCACATGGCAGGTCGTGCTCCGGGGCTGAGAGAGAGACGATGTTTGGCTGGACGAAGGGGCCCAGGCAGGAGAGAGGATCAGACACTAGTAAAGAGGGCGTGCTTACCGACATGGGGGAGCACTTCCATGGCGAGTCGACGCAGGAGGAATTGGAGG
The DNA here is from genome assembly GCA_002007465.1 of Ailurus styani. Lineage (NCBI taxonomy): Eukaryota > Metazoa > Chordata > Mammalia > Carnivora > Ailuridae > Ailurus > Ailurus styani. The sequence continues at coordinate 4,043,124 of LNAC01000076.1, read as the reverse complement.
CCCGGGAAAGCAAGAGGAGAGGAGACGGATGTGATCTTTGATCCCAAAACCAGAGACGGGGTGCGAGGGTGCAGGCCCGGAGGCCAGGGGTCTCCGAAGGAGCAAGGGCAGAGCGAGGAGAGGAGGCGGTGGGCGTCGGGGGCTCGGAGGCGCGGGCTTTCTTGGAGCCCGAAGGAAGAGCTGGGCTTGGAGAACAGCTCGTCCGCACACTGAGTCACGCGGGACAGGACGGCCTCCCCGTGCGTGTGCCCGCGGCATCCTCACCACGGAGCTGCTCGGGCCGCTGAGTCCGCCTCCACGACGGAGTCCGGCCGGCCCGCGCGGCCTTCCTGCGGCGGGGCCTTCCGCGGCGCTGTTTGTGAGAAGTTCCTCTGCCCGGGCCGCTCGTTAGCGACGGCGAGCTCCAGAAGCCGGACTCGGGCTTGCGGCCGCGCTCGGACGCCGCCCGTCTGCTCGGACTGGGTCTCTTGCGGGGCTCGCTCCGAAAGATGATGGGCCTTCCCGTGTAACCCAGCTCTGGTTCGGTTTCACTTTATACGGCTCTCAGGTTCGTTTGTGCGCTCAGGGGGAAGGCCCCGCGTGTGTCCTCTGCAGGACTGCAGGCCCCGGGGGGCCCCGTAAGTGCTTCTGTGAGCAACAGCGCTGTGGGCTTTCACCGCAGCTGCTGTGGCAAGGGTTCTCTGAGACGCACGAACACACTCACGTGCCCCGAGTTAAAGTTCTCCCCCTGTCCCCTGTTAGGTTCCTGAGCTAATTCAAGGGGACAAATGTGTTCGATGCTTTCTCGAAGTGCCTCAACCCCAAGGCACCTTTGCTGAACACCCACGGGGCCAGGCGTCTTGTTGGGAGCTCTTTGGTGTCTCCACCTGTTCTGCTCATTAACCCGTTTTACAGATGCATTGATGTCGATTCGATGATACAAAGTTCATGCCCAAGGTCCTGTGTTAGTAAAGGAATCTGCCCACAGTTTGGTCTTCCTTGGGGACTGTCATTGGTGAGTGTTATCCACCCTTATCGTAGTGCAAAGTTCCTATTCCTGCTGCTGTGTTCTCTGACAAGGCTGACGACTACAGTTTTCTGCACGGTGTATTTTTCCTTTTGCTTCCCTGGCGATATGTCAGCCTTTGTAAGCAGCCTATCACCCTCCCAGGAGCACTCGGCCCTCATCCTTCCTGTCACGGTGGTCGTTGCTTGGTTGGGCTTTGGGGGCAGAGTGTATCATTGTCTTCCGCAGACGAATTTGTTCAGATGGCCAATTCTTACCCTCCCACCTTGCTCTGTCCCTCCTGAGCCAGGGTCCCTGTTGGCTCCCACGCAGCTTCCCTTCTTCCCACGTCTACCTTATCTGAAATATCTCTGCTTTCATTTTCTTAACTGATTTTCACATCCAATTGGACATTTTCCTTTGAGGAAGTGTTTCAAGATTACACGTATTTCACCTGTTGGTTCTGCTTTTCATATATATATATATATATATATATGTACATATGTTTTTTTCTTCTTTTTTTTTTTTTAGCAGTCACGGATACTACACGATTTGGGCATGCGTGCCCTTAAGTGAGATCGCATACTGTTTTCATCCACCAGTTCTGTGCTAAGGGTTTTTGTTTTGTCCTCGGGTCCTCACGGTACCCTGCAAGGTGCTATTGTTACCCCACACTATGGGGAGGAGCCTGAGGCTCCCAGACGTCTCGTCCCTTGTCCAGGGCCACGGTGCCAGAGCTCTGTGGATGGAGGGGTAGCCACAGACGAAGACGTGCCTGGGCCCCCGAGCTCAGGCCCTTCTTTGAGTTCACACAGGCCACACCCCGGCATCTGCAAAGGTCCAGCTCCTTCCGTAGTCTCTGAACCTTTGCAGGATTGCGAGTTGAGAAAATTGCCTCCACTTCTCTAAGAACCCTTGACTGGTCATTAGAACCTTCTATTCTTTGTGCTAAATCAGAGGAGATAGAAATTTCAAAGGAGGGGTTAGTGCAGAAACGACGTGTGTGGAGTTGGGGATTGTGGTGGCAGAGACGCGTGGAAACACATGTGCAGCCTGGGTCTGGCCTGAGCAGTCACTACATGAGGACGGGAAGAAGGGGCGGGTAAGGAGCAGGTGCTCAGCAAATATTTGCATGATTGGCCCCAGATGCTGTTGCATGATTCCGTCCCAGGTCCTATGCTGAGGAAACTCCATCAAAAGGGCCCTGACAGCAGGGGTGGGTGGGTAGTGGGGGCCTCTGGGCACAGACCACAGGTCCACTGAGTTTTCTTACGACCACACAGATCTGAGGTCGCTTTCCCCCATCCGCTCATGAAACCCTGAATGTGCTGCAGGGAGTTTATGCAAGCATGGAAATGGCCATCCAGGGCTGTCGCGTATGTTTGGGCTTTAAAACTACCAGGTGGGCAGTAGCAGAAAATGGCACTTTGCTCTACGGAGAGTCAGCGAAGTTCATGCTGCAGGCGGGAGCGTGCGCCGTGCGCTCCCACTTTCCTCGGACGCCTCCCGGCAGCCCTTTCACTCAGACGAAAACAAAATGGCAGCACTCACGTCGAGCTTTTGTTTCTCTGTCGGAGAAATGAATATAGAGTGGTTTTCCTTGGGCAACGCGGTACGTAGCCGCCTTTTGATTGTCACCATGTCCCCAGCATCCCAAGGTTGTGGCACATGCTGCTCCACCGACATCTTTGCCACGCGATGGCCACAGTCAGTGAATGAGTCGACCACACCGCTCTGGTTTCGGAGCGCGGTCGCCATCGTAGGAGAAAGATGGTCCGCGGCTCTGCAGACACAGACCTGCTCCAGCGCGCTGGCTTCGCATGTCACCACGTTCTGGTCGGTCGGAGCCACGTGCGATTTACGGGATGTGCTCTGCTGACGTGTTCTGGAAGCGCTGTCTTCTCCTTTGACAACTGTATCCTGATGTACACATACGGATACCCCGGATAGTCCTCCAGAGTCACAGGACTGTGGGTGTTTGCTGCCAGTTCAATCTGTGGCTTTGTTGGATGCGCTCGCGGAGTGTAAGTAAGGTGGAATGACATTTCATGACCATATTTCCTAAAAATAGGAATGACTTTATCTGAGAAGAAAACTTTTGTGGCACAAATATGTATTTAGAGCACCAGTTAAAAATCGTGGTGGGTGCATAATATGCATCAGGCAAGCAATCATATCGTATTGGTAGCCGAATCTTCTGAAACATTCCCGGGAGGGTGGATCCAGGGGTCACGGTTTGGGAATTTGAATGGCCTCGTCACCCAGTAGGGAAGTCGGTTGGAGGGGCTCCTCGCTGATCAGCGCCAGGGGAGGTTTCCTACCAGGGGCCGTGCTGGCCGCCACCGCCTTTACCCAGAGGCTGTGAGGATGGCGGTGGATGGGTTTCTAGTTGAACGGGCTGGCTCCCGGGGCTCGTGGAGACCCACCCCGCGCGCGGCCTGCAGGTGACAGACGGACTGCTAGGAAAACCAGACAGGGCCCAGAAAAGAGGCACAGAGCGCATTCCGGCTCTGTCCGTGTCTCGTTGTCCCCGTCCGGGGTCCCTCGGGGCCTCTGGCTTCTGTTTGTGCAGGAAAGGGCTTGTGACCTGGGGCCGCGCACCCCCAAATACACCCGCGTGCTTAAGTCTGTGTGTCGTTTCTGTGTTTCTGAGAGATGCCCACTAGCTTCCCTCACAACCCATGATGGGGGACGAGACTTGGCTCCGTTCATTTTTACCCTCGTATTTTTGAGAAATGATTGAAGAAAAATTGTGGGTGTGATGAGGGTCACAGGACAGGCTGAATGTACTCCGCAATGATGTCTCGGTGGCTGGAGTGTGGTGGCCGACTGCCCGCCGACCTCTAGCTGTCGGCCGCGGTGCTGCCCGTGGAGCCGAAACACGGGGCACTTGGGGTCGGTGAGAGACGTCCGGGAGGCTCTGCCCGTTATCTAACCCTCTGGGACTTCCCACAATGCATTTTAGCATTCTAAAGCCCTGATAAGTCCTGCAGCTCAAGAAGCCTCTAGTGAGTGTAATTCTGCCTTTTCCCAAGACGTTTGACATAGGAAATGTTTGTCAGGCAAGCCGCGTTGTTCTGCTGGTTGAACTTGTTCCGTTAAATATCCTGCAGGAAATTTGGGCTGAGGAGCATTTCTGATGTCATGGAAGAGTCCCTTGAGGTATCTGCAGATAATCCCTGCTGGGTCCCCCGCTGTGGCCCCGACAGGCCCTGAGTGTGGGCTTTCCCCTCGCTCTCCCGACCGTGGGCCCTCCCGTGCATCCTGGGTGTTGGCAGCGCCCTGGCTTCTGCCCGCGGGGCGCCTCTCTCCCGGGGCGGGGGTCCCCCCGGGGCTGCAGGTCCTGCCTGGAGGGGGCGTCCAGGGAGCAGGGTGTGGGGGAGAGGCTCGGGTGGCCACCACAGAGGTGGGCTGAGCGAGGAGGAAGGTGGCACAGGGAGGGGCAGGCAGAGCATGGCAGGACAGGCCCGGGGAGGGAAAGGCAGGTGTCTGAGGCCCCGGGGAGCGGGCCAGCTCGGACCGCAGAAGGAAGGTGGCCAGGGGGCGTGGTGGGGCTGAAGGAGCCTGAGAGGGGGCGGCCTGGTAGGCATAGGAGCTGTGCCGGGGCCTGGCCTCGGGGCTCCCGCAGACCGGTGCCTGGTCGGTCGGGCTGTCCTTTCTGAGGGGGCCCGCGGGCGGGGCCGGGCTCCCCGAGCTGACACGGGAGCCCGGGATCCAGCCCAGGAGGCCGTCACCCCTCTGGCAGTCCTCATGCCCGGCGCCGAGGTGAAGATATTGCTCTGTTAAAATCCACAGTGAGAAGAGGGGTGCGGCCCGGGGAGATGAGCGCGATGGGGAAGGCGGAGAGAAACTCCCTGCTGGAGATGAATGATGTCTAGAGTCAAGGAATACTCAGGAGGTGGAATACAGAGGGCTTGGTGATGGGTTATGTCTCTGGGTATTTGTTGACAAAAAGCAGCTCTGTTCTTTGGTGTTCTGTATTGAGAGCAGGCTAGCCTGGTGAAGTTGCTACTTTGCACGGAGGTGCCCCTCGGACCCTGGGCGGGCGGGCGTGGGAGGCGAGGTGTAGGACACGCTTGTCTGGGGCGTCTGTGCCGGGATTGATGGAGAGTTACCGGCTTGGCCTGTGGCTGGGAGGTGGCAGGATGCACCAGCTGGCCGGGCTGCCTGCTGGGGTCTGCAGGTGCCCCTGAAAGGTGCCTGGTGCCCCAGGGGTGAGGAGGCGGTCAAGGCACTGAGGTGGGTGAATGGAGGGGTCAAGCAGGCCTGGCCTGCCTGCAGTGTCGCTCCCTCGAAGTCTGGCCGGGCCGCTCAATGGCTGGGATGCTCTGCAGCCAGGATGCTCTGTGGCTGGGATGCTCCGTGGCCAGGATTCTCTGTGGCTGGGATGCTCTGTGGCCTGGACCTTCCATGTCTGGGACCATCTGTGGCCAGGATGCTCCGTGGCTGGGATGCTCTGTTGCTGGGACATTCTGTAGCCTGGACACTGTGGCTGGGATGCTCCCTGGCCGGGACATTCTGTGGCCTGGATGCTCTGTGGCTGGGACGCTCTGTGGCTGGGACGCTCCGTGGCCAGGCCCGCACCCTGCAGTTGGGGTAGCTCCTCTTCTCCTCCAGCAGGCTCTATCTGTGACCAAGGCCCTGCATGCGGGCATGGTTTTCTGCTGCAGAATTAGATGCCAGCAGTCACCCTTTACCTCCTCAATTATAGTGCACTTACGACATTTGACCAAACATTAATTTTTTCTCCAGTCTCACGATATACGGGTGCTTTTGAGGATAGAAATAACCAATACCTTGTTTTCATAGATGACTTGGCAATGTTTGTAAATAGATAGAGCAGTGACGGGAACCACAGGACGGCCATCCGTTAGGAACGATCGGCAGGGAAGGCGCGTGCAACCTAAGTCCAAGCGTGAGTGATTAGGAATGCCTTTGGTTATGCTGCGTCACAGAACTTGGAAGTTACGAAAAATTAAAATGCATTAGAACGTGCACCATTTGAAAACTTGGTTTCAAGGACCTGACTTAAAGCAATCCTGGAAGACGGGTAACAGCCAAACCGTGGATAAAGGAGAAGCTCTCCATCCTTGAAGTGTGGGTCCTGCCACGTGTGTTCTCCGAGACTCGCCCAACATCGAAGTGTGACCATGCAAGTCAGCGTTCACTGTTGGGAGAACACGATATGAGCCTCATGGAAGAGGTTACTTGGTTCCTATTTTTAGAAAATATGGTCATGAGATCTTATTCACCACGCCCTATGTGACACCGCAGAACTTATTTGTCTTCTGATAGGGGGGTGATACCCTGTAGTGGCCGTCTCCCTGTCTCCCCTGGCCCCTGGCACCCACCATTCTGCTGTGTGTCCACTGGGTCTGACTTTTTTTTACATTCCACGTATAAGTGATACTACATAGTATTTGTCTTTCTCTGTCTGACATATTTAATCTCACCGAATGCCCTTGAGTTCACCCGAGTCCCAGAGGGCACCCGGGTGCCTCACATCTGCCTTTGGCTCGGACTGGGATCTCAGGGTCCTGGGATCGGGTCTCATGTGGGGCTCCCTGCTCAGTGGGGAGCCTGCTTCTCCCTCGGTCTGTCGCTCCCCCTGCTTGTGCTCTCTCTCTCTGACGAATAAATAATATCTTAAAAAGAGCAGGATTCCCCCCCTTTTTTTTTTAAGTATTTTGTCTTTAAGTAATCTCTACACCTGATATGGGGCTCAAACCCATAACCCCGAGATCGAGAGTTCTACGCTCCCTGGACTGAGCCGGTCATGAGCCCTCGCTATCCTCCTTCTACCCCTGAACAATACTGCGGGAGACCCCCTTTCTTCCTCTCTCCGTCTGTTGACAGACACGCGTGATATTCCCGTGTTGCGGCTACACGGCGTGACGTGCAGCACACAGGTGGCAGGCGTCCCTTCCAGATTCTGACTCTGTTTCCATCAGATATACGCCCAGAAATGGGGATTGTTGGATCACCCGCTGGCTCCATTTGGATTTTTTGAGGCTCCTCCATACAGTTTCCAGAGTGGCTGTCCTAATACTATGGCTTCTCAAAATCAAGACTACAGTTTGAACCCATGTCATGTTTTATTTTCACACTGAGGTGTCTTCTCATCCACGTTTAAACCCCAGATTACCTTCCCGATTGAAAAATAAGGTTCCCGTTTCTGAGTTGGTGTGTCCTTCCTTTAATACACAACATATTCATTTAATATTGTGAATGCGAGTGTTTTACATTGTAGGAGCTAATTCCTCAGCACGGGGACCAAGCCCCCGAGTGCAGTAGTTAGCAAACAACATGGAGGAAACGGTAAACCGTTACAAAGGACGGACGGATTTAGAATTGTGCAAGAAGAACAGGTATCGTCACGTTCGTAAGAACTCTCAGCAGCACCCCTGGTGCTGTCTGGGGGTCGGTGGGGGAGGGCGGGCTGGAATGAGGGGTGCTAACGGCGGGATTGGAGTGGGCGAACGCGGCATGACGAGGCAGTGGGATCGTTCCCCACGCCTTTCGTGCGGCGCTCAACTTTCCACATCTTTTTTCAGTTGGCCTAACCACGTTGTTTAATGATGCTAGTAGATATATATTTAAAAGGCCAATTTGGCATGTTCTTATAAAGAGCTAACTTCATAGACCAATATTTTCTGCAGAGGATAGACCCTTGTGGTTCACTTTTTGGTCCATTTCTTCAGTCTTTGAACTTTTGGGAGGTAAGTAATTAGTCTCTTACACGAGAGAAGGTGCTGATGAGGCGGCTACGTGAAGAATTGATTGTTGATGGACTTGCACGCCGACACACCTCAGTCCCCACCGTGCTTCTGACAGTAACGCCGAGCGCGGGTCTCTGAGAGCCGGACAGGGCTCACACACGCGTGGCGAAGTCAAATCAAAGGTCACTGCTTTTATGATTGAGACACACATCCCGTATTTATTTGAAAAGTTAACATGCACAACTTATTTTCCTTGCATTTTCCACTTTAGTAATGGCTTTTGTTCTTTTAGTTTGCTTTTACTGTTTCTTTTTTTATCAGATTGTAGCTAAAAACTTCCATACAGAATGTGTAATATAAAATGCCTATAATGTGAGTTACATAACATATAAACGTGTTTTGGACGTTCTTCGCATTTTTGTGTTTAATTAAGAGCGCAGCCAGAGGCACCCGGGTGGCTCAGTTGGTTAAGCGGCTGCCTTTGGCTCAGGTCATGATCCCGGAGCCCTGGGATCGAGTCCCACATCGGGCTCCCTGCTCTATGGGGAGTCTGCTTCTCCTTCTGAGCTTCTCCTCTCTCATGCTGTCTCTCTCTCAAATAAATAAAATCTTTAAAAAAAAATTAACAGCACAACCATTGAAAAGACGTGTAATTGCTATAAAAATAACTAATCGCTACGCCCTCGCTGGGCCCTTTCTGCGGCTCGATTCACATGGTCGCCTGTTCAGTGCGCTCACGGTACGCGTGCAAGGCTCTGGCACACACGCTTGGAAACTCTAGTTTCTTGCTGGGAACTGTCATTATAATTCATACTGGAATTAGTTGGGATTGTTTTCCTCCGGGTCACGTGGTGCTGGAATCGTACGAAGACTCCACAAACACAAATATATCAACCCTGATATTCCACGTTAAACACACATTGTAGTCATACCAATGCAGAGAGATAATTTAGTTGCTATTATTTTGTCACAATGCACCAATTTCAAGGAGAATTAACGCGGTATCACATTGTGATTTTTAAAAAACTCCACCAAACCTCAAATGTGTTTGTGCAAAGAATCAGCCAAGGCATTTTTTGAGTGGCTGTTTCTGGGCTTCTCTCACTAAAGGCCTTGGCTGTCTCTCTCCCGTGTCTTACCTTTGGGGAGTCAGTGTTAACCGCCGCGCCACCTTAACGGAGGGAGCACGAGACTCGCAGTGGCCCCAGCTCCTTACTGTGCACCCGGCCTGGGTGTCCCACGGAGACACCTGTGCCTTCCAGCAAGGGCCCCGGCAGGGAACGGCCAAGGGGAGATGATCTCTTGAGCTTTCTTCTCTCTGGAGGGCCGTTTTTCCCGCACTTGGGGCTAGATCGGGAAGTATGTGTGTTTCATGTCATAAATGGCCTCCCAGAGTTCAAAGTCCCGGACCAAATGTCCTTCTCATAAAACTCACAGCACACTTTCTTTGGGGGAGAAATCTTTCCAAAATCCCAAGAGAAAGGTTGATGCACGGGGCTTTGCTCTCTGTGAGGTGCACCCTGAGGGATTTGGTTGGTCTGCGTCACATTGACGCATCATTAGGTTTCCACCGTGTGCTGGCCTTGGGAGTGGCTGTGGTCTCCTGGCGCCCACGACGGTGCGAGTGGCCCTGCCTCACGAGGCCCCCACGATGGAGAAACAAGCGTCTTCTAGTACGTGAGAAAGTAAATGGCAGCCACGTTGATCGGAACACAAATCATTAATTTATTTGTAGCTAATCGGACAAAGCTGGTTTTATTCTATATGGCTTTCTCGAGAGATCAAAAGCACGTTTATTCTTGGTGGTTGTGAGCTCATCGTAAGAGTAAATACATTATCTTTGTATGATCAGAAGAGACTAGCGTACGCATTGCCACATTTGACACAGTCGTTACTGGATGAGAGCAAACTGTGGTCGGCTTGGACGACTTCCCTGCCTCCCCTTGGATGACGTCCCGTCCACAGCCACGTCCTCGCTGTGTCTTTTTAGATCCATGCTGTGGCCCGAGCTTGCTGTCACCAGCCATGTTGCCTCCGCCGCCGGGCAGGCCCCACGCTTAGGCCTGGAGTCGCCGTTACGGGCGTCCCCGCGCGGTGACAGCTCATAGACGTCCCCAACTCTCTGCGTTGTCTGTTCCTGGCCCCCGGTCTGGAGCCCCCGGCTGTGTGCTGGGAACGCCTCACCACCCACGGGTGGCTAGAGACGTCAGACCCCAAAATGTTCCTTTGAGGGAATAACAGCGAAACTGTGAGCGCGGAGCGGCCCCTGCGTCCTGCTCCTCGTGAAGGCCAAACAGCCCCAGCACGTTTTACGGTGACAATCGGGTCCTTTGAGGGGGCCCAGGCAGCACCCCCGACCCGCAGTGTGTCCCGGGGCCCTGGGCACCGCAGGGGAAGGGGCGGGGCCTCCAAATCCACCAAATCAAAGTGCCACCCGAGGAGCGAGTTCCGCCTGGAGTGCGTATCTCGTCTTATCTGCTCCACACCGTTCTGTTTCAGCGCGTGTCCCTGGAAGCCACCGTGTCCCCCCGTCCCCCCTCCCGCGGAAAGCGCACGAGCTCTCGGGTCTCTCGGGCCTTGGCGCCCGCGGCGGGGCTGAGCGGAGTCACCCGGGGAGGCAGCCCGAGCTCCGGGGTCGGGTGGCTGCGGAATCCAGGACCGCTCGCGTCCGAGGCGTCGACTTGACTTCTACTAAAGCAGCTTCTCCGGGGGTTCTCGTCTCTGGTTTGGGTCAGTGGGCAGCGTCCCGACTGGCCACGGCCCGCGAGGCTAAGAGCCCGCACTGGCTCGCTGTGGAGACCGAGGCTTCGGGCGGCTGCGGGGCCGCGGCAGGAACGTCTCGTCCTCCTGAGCTCCCGGGCACAGCACCCACGACGTCCTAACTCGCCTGTGAGCCGCGCGTCTCTGCACGGGCGCCGTGGGTCCTGGCGGGGCCTCCGGGGAGCTCTGTGCCCGCGGCCCGGCCCGACCACCCACAGGCCCGGCCACCGATCGGCCAGGGCTCTGCCACATGGCACACATCGCACCTGTTTTAGGAGGCAATTCCTGGAGCAGCAAGCAATATATGTTTTTTTAAAAAACATATTTTCATTTCCAACTTGGTCTTTTCCTTGTAAGTTTAAGAAGGTTACACCTGTCTTACTATTTCGCTAGGTACAAATTCCGGGAGAACCGGGGAGTACGCAGCCAGGATGTTAATTTCTTTTCTTTTTTTTTTTAAGATTTTATTTATTTATTTGACACACAGAGAGATTACAAGTAGGCAGAGAGGCAGGCAGAGAGACAGGAGAGGAGGAAGCAAGTTCCCTGCTGAGCAGAGAGCCCGATGCGGGCCTCGATCCCAGGACGCTGAGATCATGACCTGAGCCGAAGGCAGAGGCTTTAACCCACGGAGCCACCCAGGCGCCCAGGATGTTAATTTCTACTGCAGCTCTGACATCACATTTTTGGTCATAGTTTATTCGGGAATGTTAAAGGACTTTTTTTTTTTTTTTTTAAATAGGAAACAACAACGTATATATTAGTGATTAGCACCTGGTCACAAGGACTCCGCTGCCCTTCTCATTTAGCAAAGTTCCTCTGTGTTTTGAACAGCCAGGATTTCACAGCCGTGTGTCCCGCAGTTTAAGACAATACGATTCCTCGGGAGGGGTCTGGGGGGATACTGGGGACAACAGCCACGGGAAGGGTGTCCGGTGAACGTGGGAGTGGGGAAGCCACGTGCCTTGTCGCCCGCCCTGCCCCTCCTCTGCAGCAAGTGGAGGGCGGTGTGCAGGTGAATTGGGAAACCACAGGCCGGTTGGGACTGGGGGCGGGGGCGGAGGTCGGTGAGAGGAGGGGGCAGGGCCGTCTCTCTGGACGCGGACACTTTAGGGATAGTCATGCCGCAAGGACCCCTTTGCACTCTGTGCCTCTGGGGAGCTGTTCTCGTGCGGGCTTATCTGGGATCTGAGGGTCAAGGTATTTGAAAATACCATAGCTTGTAACTTTTTCTCATCTTAGCAGTTTTTAAGACTTTTTCTGTGTTTGTTGGTTTGTTCATTATTCCAGGGAAGGCGTCTTCTTCCAGAGCAAACTGGTCTGGGGGCCTCATGTAATGGGGTGTTTGTGTTCCTGGCTCTCCGTGTGCGGGTTTCCTTCCCTGGCACAGGTCCGTCTCTGCGACAGGAGCTCCCTGTGGACCCCACACTGGAGGCCGATGTGGCCGCAGCCCCTCTCCGGGCTCTCCGCGTGGCTGGCCCGCCCCCCGCGCCCCTTGGCGGCGGGCACCAGGCATCAGCTAGGGAGGCTGGGTGCTGTGCACGGAGGCGTGGGTCTTTGGCTCCCAGCCTGGCAGGGTCAGAAGGAACCTGCGAAAGTGGAGCTTTCTTGTTTTAGGTGAGGAAGGAGAGCCCGCGCAAGCCCTGGGTTCTCAGAGCGATGGCCGTTTCTGTGGGACCTGTCACGTTAGATGTCCCACGGGATTCGCGTTCAGTGACGTGGACCTGGGGTACAGGCAGCCGTCTCTGTCGGGGGGAGTCCAGTGTGTGAACAGAAGCACATGACACCCATGCTGGGTGGACGTTCTCAGCAGCCACATGCTAAAGTGTGCAGGGATGGTGGCTAGAATCGGCCACACTGGACAACGTGGAACCGTGACAGGTGACGAAGTCAGGGTGATGGGTCCACAGCAGGTGTGTGGTTTTGTGTGGAGGGAGTTTGGTCCTCGTGGGCACACCCACGAGGTATTAGCCAGGTCACATGGCTCCGATGCGGTGGAGAATCCATAATGGGACTTGGGCGCGCGGAGACCGTCCATGCAGATTTATGGTCTCTCTTTTCATCTCAGGTAGTGTGTGGATTCTGCACTTAGCTGAGGCTGATGAACAGCACAGATAAGGAGATGGCTAAAGAGGACAGTTTGGGGGTGTGGGCAGTGGATCAATGTATTAGATATTGCCATAGATGGGGAGAATCGGTCCGATAAGTCACACCACTTCTCCATCTCAGGGGAGCAAAGGGAAGGGACAAAACCCATGCCTATGAGCCTGTTCTCAGAATGCCATGTCCACTGACCTTGGGCTGCCCTTGACCAGCAGTGCTTTGGTGTTGGGGACGTCAGAATAACTCAGTGAGAGGCAAGGGACGAACATGGGGACAGGAACTGGTCTCCACACACTGGGATCTTTCCATCTGTGTTAGGACCTTATCTGGTTTCTTTGGAAGGTCAGAGTAATTATGAAGTTTTATCTTTACTTCCAGCTGATGTTTTAAATCCTACAAATGTGGGAAACTTTTCAGAGTGCAATTCTAATCTACCTTAGATAGCTCATAGCTCGATGTTCTGTCTGCCCGGGACGCACAAGGTCTGATGGGACAGGCCAGCCATACTGTGTGACGGATCCAGTCTGTGTGGATGCTGTGGCCGTGGGAGGTGCAAACCCACCTGCTCGCCACTTCCGTTCTGCCCGTTAACAGGTTAGCTCCATCCTGCGTGGTCTCCACTAAAGTTGTTACTTAGTAAAACGTAGGACATAATTTGGACTCTCAGCCCCAATTCAGAATTGACCGTTTATTGATCTCAGGGGCCACGGATAACAAAGAATACCAGCCTCCTGCCTTACAGGCGAGGAAATCAGAGAGGGCGTTTGCTCAGGTTGCAGCACTCAGTAGCGTGGTCCATTTGCTGCTGTCGACAGTGATGACGGCTGGCTCTGAAGGTCGGCTTCGAGGGCGCCTGGGTGGCTCAGTCTTTTGAGCGTTCAACTCTTGATCTCAGCTGAGGTCCTGACCTCAGGGTCATGAGTTCCCGCCCCTGGGCTCTGCACTGGACGTGGAGGCTCCTTAAACACAAAAACAAGGTGAAAGTCTGCTGCGGACCTGACTCGTGATGAGAAGGCAGAGGTCCTTGCAGGAGCGAGGAAAGGCCCTGTTGAGGGTACAACATTTCACAGATGGTCTTGGGTCCTCCACCAGCATCCCCGTGGCAGACCCACGCCCAGAGCCCGTTTCCTGGGGCCTCCGCTGAAACAGCGCATCCCTCCTCCCACAGTCCTCAAGGACAAGGCCAGGATCCGTGTGTGTGGGACTGGTCTCCTGGAGAGCCCTGGGGGGTCTCTGTCCTGGCCCCCGCTCCTGGTGGCGGCTAGTGGTCCTTGGCAGTCTGTGGTTTGCACGTGTCCCTGTCTTTTCCCCACAGGTCTGCCTCCTCTCCTTCTGAGGGTCTTGGCCGTATGGGACGGGCCCCCCAGTCACCTCCTCCTGATTCGCCCACCTGCAGACACTATCTCCAAAGAAGATCACATTCATGGGCAGCGGGGATTAGGGCTTCAGTAGATCCTTCTGGGAGTCACCGTTCAACCCACCGTGATCACGCCCTTCACAGAGATGACTTTTCCCAAAGCTGTTTACACGGTCCCGGTTGCATAGACACACGTGGTGTGACTGCATGAGGTAGTGTCAAGGGAAAGAAAGAACATGACACACATACACTTGTGAGCAATGACTCGGTTTTGATGAGCAAATGCAGGATTCCGTATGTAAAACTGGGCTGCAGTCTAGGAGCTCAGTGATTTCTCACTCGGGGGCAGAATTTCTCAATAACTGGGCAGTGTGCATGCAGGTACCCGTGGCCACAGGTGACCGTGTCTCTTGCTGGCACTACGTGTTCCTGCCGGGACTGTCCTCGGGCGCGCACAGCTCGGGGGACTCTGCTCACCAGGCAGTCACTGAGCAGCCAAGAGGCTGGGGAGTTGAGGGCGCTGGGGCTGCGGACGGTCCCTCCATGTGACTGGAAAACCAGACCACCAAGGGGTGGTGACAGTTACTCACAAAGATGGAAAAAATAATGAACAATAATGGGGCTGATGTCGATAAGGAGGAGTGGAAACAGACCCTGGGCCAGGAAACTGGGTCTGTGCAGGGGTGAAGCCAGCCAGCACAGGCGGGGAGCCACTGAAGGTGGTTCCTGCTTGTTCACGTGCCACGGAGACTCGTCCACGCTGCATTCTGCTCTGTCCGCGTGGCAATGGGCCGTGTGATGGTGGCAGGTGCCACGTTGCAGTGAATTCAGGTCTTCACAGAGATGACTTTTCCCAAAGCTGTTTACACGGTCCCGGTTGCATAGACACACGTGGTGTGACCTCACGAGGTAGTGTCACGAAGGGGGTGACGAACCATGTGCGGCGATCCCCCCCCACCCCAGGATTTCTGTGCTGCCGGTGGCAGCGGCCATCGTTCAGAGCATCGGAGGGGATTTCTGCCCACCCAGCCCCGCCGTGGGCGGAGCTGCGTCCCCACCGTCAGCTGTGGCCGGGGGGCCTCTGCCGGGAGCGCCGTGCACGTGACCGCAGGGGCAGAATGATGTCCAGGCTGGTCGCAAGCGTCCGACGTGGGTCAGGACCATCCTCTTCCTCTCAGTGCCCACTGTTCTTTGCCTCTGAGTCCCCGGCCCCAGACTTGTCACCGGTGCTCCAGCGTGACCCCCAGATCTGCGTGTGACGTCATTGACCTCTGGCCGGCGAGACCCATCAGTCCATTTGTCCAGGATTCCAAGTACTGGCCCTCTTCCAGGTGAGGACATTCACGGCAAAGCCAGGGCACATTTCCTGCCACACCGCGGTTGATGGTATTTTCCCAAGTATAAGGAATGAGACCAAGGACGCTGCGTTCCTCATGTCAGGTGTTGGCAAACGCGTTTCATTCTGGAAGATGCTCTGTTTGGTTGAGGGTTATGCAGTAGTGAGGTGAAGCTGCTTTTTCGGGTTACTGTTCAGTAAAATGCATGAGCAGGGTGAAAGGCCCCCAAGCCCACTAAAGGGGCGATCACCCTCTCCGTCTGCCCTCCCACTGGGTTCCTTCCATCCTTTGGTGTGTGTGCAGCTGACAGGATCCATGGAGGGATCACTGATTATTATTTTCTGTTTCATAATTCACCACATACGCCAAGGGACAAACAGGGTTTTACAGGTGGAACTGAATTTAGTGCTTTTCCTATAAAATAATTTCCACAAATTTAGCTTCAGGCTCTCTTCTCTGATATAGGAGACTGGATTCAGAATACATTTTTTTGGACATCCATAAAACGCACACTCCTTATGACCCACAAAAACCTCCCAGCCGGAGTCCACCCTGCTTTCGGCGTCCACGGCCCCTTCCCAGCGGCCTCCCCTCCACACCTCCTCCTGCACACGCCGTTCATCACGGAGACGCCGGTTCCTGTAGCTGTGAGACGGCACCTGTCTGTCCCCACAGCGCGTGTGCCTCGGGTTGTCCAAAGGACGGCCCCTCGCGACACTGTGGGCCGCTCGGGGGCCGGCGTTAGTCCATTTCTGTGTCCAACCTTGGGCTTGGGGAGCTGGCTGTGCACATCTCTGAAAAGAGACTTTACTGTGAGCAACTGCCCCTCCCGCGTCCTCACCCCACCTCCGTCCTTCCTCTCCCTCACTGTCCGCCTCTTTCCCTCTCTTTTTGCTCCTCCTTATCGCTGAAGTTCCATATAATTTAAGGATCATTGAATATAATAAAAAAGTCACAAATACAAAGTTAAAGGCAATGCGTTTGCTTTCTTTAATTTTTATCCCTAGGTAAGGAATGATGAGTGGGAAGACAATGGGTGATTTTGGGTTTCAATTAATACAGAAGTAATTTTATTATCCCGAGATGAATACACAAATAAATGTGAAAAAAATAAAATACAAGGGACATTTAGACTCAATAATTCAAATGACTCAAAGTGATTATATTTCCGTCAATACTTTAATCTGTAATTTGAAGTGCAAATTTTTTCATATGGTCAATTTTGTGTCTCTCCCCTTACTGTTTGGGGAATAATGTAAACAGTTGGCCTCCAAAGTGATCAGAAAGTCTCCCCCACGATAGCACGGATTGTTCCTGTGTAACGGCTTAAACACACGCGGGTGTGTTCCTGACTAGCCAGCCCTCGTCTGTTTCAGAGGGATGTGCATTGCTGTTTATCTACATGCCTGGGTTCGCTCCTACACCCCTGGCTTTGCACTAAGGGGAAAGATTAAGTGACTAATGGCTCCCCGCTGGGCCAGCCTGAACATTGTTCTGGGCTTTGCTTCAATTCTACTTGTTAAAGAAAAAATCCTCTGCAACAATGTTATTAATGTGATAAAAAGAAATACTTGTTAATAACCAGATAATTTAAAGAACTTGGGCTCATCCATCTGTTAATCTCGGTTGTGATTAAGGAGGAAATCCTAATGCCCATTATTTCTAATGACAAGACCAAGCAGGCTTAAAGCATTAGCTGGCCGAGGCCACGGCGAAGAGGCGATGAAGGATATCAGCAATCGCAGCCACAATTGAGGAATTGGCCCGACCTCCACACAACAAAAGTGATACAAAAGAATTACACCCTCACTAAAGTCTATTTCCTCGTATAATCACACAAAATGATTTTTCTTAAATATGATAATAAATCACAGCAAAAAATCAATGTGGCAGGGCCCAACTGCTATGGCCTGATAACGCATCAATCAATATTTAGTATTTAGATTTTAATTAATACATAGCTGTGCAGAGGCTTTTTAAGAGAGAAATATTATCTCAGATAAAAAATCCAGCACTGGTAGCGTGCAAAAGCTGTTGCTCATATCCGTCATTGATCAATCCTCTGGCTTTGTGATTAAAAAGCCTGGAAAATATCAGACAAGAGGGTAAAACAGATTGAACCAAGAGGAGAACGTCGTAGGCACGTCCGTCCGGGAAACTGCTGGCACAGGACACAGGGAGAGCGAGCGCGCCCATCGGGGCCGCCTGCCAGGAGCGACCCCTCCAGCAGCCGCGCAGACACGGGGCGCCCAGGGGCCCCGTCGCCGCCTCGAAACCACAGAGCCCCAGCGTCCCGTGCCTGGCCGCCACCGTGCTCGCCTTGCGGACTGCAGGTTCTGCTGAAAGTTTCTCTTGATGACGAAGTATTTTAAAATCATCTAATGCTGGGGAATCCGTGTTGGCCTCAGTAGTACTTTTAATTTCCTACATTTCCCTTGACGTGTGAATGAGACGGGCTGTCGGAACAGAGACTATAGAGCAGCGTAGAGCTTTTCCTTCCCAAAGATCTGCAGGCGAGCAGTTCATTCCCGAAATTCTGTTTACAACCTGTGCTTCCTCCGCCACCACCTGCCCCTTCCTTCCTGCAGGGTTATCTGCACCGCAGGCTTGCAAAGCCCATCCGTGAGCACAGGACTGTTCTCTGGGGGCCCTCAGCCCCCGAGGCTCCCCAGGCTTTCCAGCAAGTACGTCTAGCACTTCATGCAACACACACAGACAGGCAGGGAAGACGGAGTACGCATTTCTGGGGTTTCTTAGGGAATCTACGAAGATGCTAGCTTGCCCTTTGGGGAGGACTTAATGTGGCTTTTTACAGTATTCTTATTTATTTATCCATTCATTCACTTGTTTAATTTTTAGAAGGAGAGAGAGCGCATGCTCACCAGGGGGGGGGGGGAGGGGCAGAGGGAGAGGAAGAGAGAGTCCCAAGCAGATTCTACACCCAGCGCGGAGCCCGATGCAGGGCTCGATCTCGCGTCCCTGGGATCATGGCCCGAGCCGAAATCGAGAGTTGGATGCTTATCTGACTCAGCCCCCCAGGGGCCCCCACAACGTTCTTTTCCGTCAGTTCCCTCACGGGTGTCCTGTCCCTGCTCCTCTGCTTCTCATCGCTCTTGATACCTCCTTTCCCTTCCCTGAGAGAGTGCGGTGTAAGCTTTCGTGGAATCTTTCTTAATACAGGGTTCCTTGGGCGGACCTGTCTATGCAGCAAATACCTGGACATTTTGCCTACGTGGGCAACACTGTTGGGTGTTGTGAGAAGAGCCAGCCTCCAGGTTGTCCCCCTTCCCGATGTCTCACAGGGGACCTGGTCTGTACCCGGGTTATGTCCTGGCTGCATGTCGTTCCCCGTTGAATTTGGTGCCAGCCAGAGAGATTGATGCGTGGACAGTGTCTGCAATGTCCCTCTTACATGGGGTGGACGACGGGGGTGGACGACGGGAGTGGACAGACGGGGGTAGGCACCAGAGGTGATTCGGTAGGACTGCGGGCGGGAGGGTGCGTCTCTGCAATGTCCAAGCAGAGTCTACACAGGAAGCTGTATATTGAGGATTTTAGCAAGATGGAGGCTCTTGAGCGAGAACGTATCCAGTCTCCTCAGCTGAGAATGGTTTCTCCAAGCCGCAGCCTCATGGGGAGGCACAGATTAGCCAACAGACATAAGAAAAAGTGTCCAGAGATGCACGTGTCCCTGGGGGCATGGGACAATTCAGAGTTTCCCGGTCTTTTCTGATCACCGGCCTTTACTCTGGGAACTGAGACCCTATCCTATGTTGAGGTCAATGGCCATGAACAAATTAAATTTTCTGTTAGTAGAAGTTAATGGGATTGTCATCTGGGGGTGGGGTATCATGGGGGAAATTGTGGGTTCAGGGGCTGCCAACAGCTCTAATCCTCAGGTTTCCGCCAAAGTCCCAGTGGAATCTTCCAGAGTGGGGATGCAGCCAAACCAGGGTCACTGGAGAAGGAGCTCGGACACCAGGCTTTGTGCTCACTAGGAAAAAGCTGGGTCATTGAGGAATTAGGGGATGATTAGGTTTTCACTTACTACAACCATATGGTATCAAATGCTAACCACATCCCACATTTTGACCTAATAATTCCACCTCTAGGACTTTATCCTAAGAAAATAATCAGATAGACGTAGAAGTTTGCATATCAGGATATTTGCTGCAGTAAAGGACAAACACGCAGGCCATGAGGGGTCTCCGTGCCACTGCGTGGAATGCGGCCCCAAGGGACCTGGGCGTTCAGGATATTTAGACATTGCAAAAGGGGATCTTAATTCTGTTACAAACGAGAGAACGAGAACACCCTGAAACAATAAAAAATTTTCGTCTAGACGTTTTGGATGTGTTGTCCTGTTTTATTGGAAGCAGAGAGGGAGAGGTGATCTTGGCGGTTGTGTCTGCCATGACGGTGTCTCCGTAGCTCGCTCCTGCTCACACGCGGCCGCCGCGGTCTCCGGGTGGACCCAAACCACTTCTCTCACTGGTGTCCCGCCGTTTCCCAGCCCCATCATCAGACAGACCTCGCTGACTCAGACGAGGCCCACAGGCGAGGGGAGGCTGGCGTGAACACGGACTGCGAGTTTCAAACCGAAGACGACGATCTGTAGTTATGTCCTCAACTCATTACAGACTCACCTTCTCAGGACTCCTGAGCACTCGCACGGTGTGAAGAAGGGGGTGGTTCACAGAAAGGCCTGTAGGGTCCAGAACTCACAGAGGGGGTGGAATGACTGTCTGTTTGTGTTAGAGATGGCCTCTTCTCTCTCTTTCTTTCTTTCTCTCTCTCTCTCTTCCTTCCTTCCTTCCTTCCTTCCTTCCTTCCTTCCTTCCTTCCTTTCTTCCTTCCTTCCCGATGATCAGATCAAAACAAATTCATATGCTTAGAATGAGTACATCTTTACAAATGTGAAGCAATGGAAGGAAACACATTTATTTGCAAAATAAAACCAGCAATCCCATTCACGAGATTTATAAAAACAGCCATTTTAGCGCACGTTTCCGAATCTGATTTGTGAGGGGTTTATGACGTCATTATCGAAATAACCCGTTAACACGGGTGGAAGCCGAAGGTCTGTGGGACTCCCGAGCTCGTCTGCGGTGACGCCGACCCTGCCCCTGCGTGTCCACCTCCGTGTCCGGGGAGTGGACGCTCGCTGCGAACCCCAGGAGGTCCTTCCTTTCCTGGGACAGGAAAACCACCCTCTCAAAATGTGAGCCCTGGAATTCGGGCTCTCAGGCCCCAGCGCATGGGTTTCCGCAGAACGTTCTGGATGCTGCTGGGTGAATTGAATGACTGAAAATTCGGTCTTGTCTAGGGCTGCGTTCCTGACTGAGCACAGCCCGGGAGACGTCCGTGAACAAGCAGACCGAACACAGCCGACTGCTTCTCTCCTCTCCGGGGACACAGAGGACGTTCGGGGTCATGTACGCTGACGTTCGGTTCCACAATGGGCGTGTCCAGCGTGGGGCAGTCGCGGTGGGGCTCCCCGCGTAGAAATTCGCGGCGCCGGCACTTTGGGGGCCGGAGGGGGGGTGCCGTGCCCCGCTCCTGCGCCTCCGGGGGGCACACAAAGCCTGCGGGGCCGGCAGCTCGGCCAGAGTGTTCTGGGGGAAACGTGAGTTTGGGAGAACTGGTGAGCAGGCCTCGCCTCGATCCTTCTACACCAGGACACAGAAGGGCCACGCCGGGCGGGGCGGAGCTGACTTCGGGGTTTTCTCCTTTCCATCCTCTGTCCCGTGAGGCCGCCGCGCAGCCAGCAGTGGCCACTGACTGTCACGTCGCTCATGCTCGCCTCTCTGTATCACAGGTACGTTTTCAATCATGCTTTCCTTCCCCAAATAGACAATGTTCCCTGGATTTAGAAGCTAGACAGTAAGATTATAGTTGTCGGGAGTGTTAATTATTAATTGACTTCTGATAAGCCGGCTGTAAGAATCTTTCTGAGGAAAAGCCTCAGGCTGGGCTCCGAAGCTGGGGACACAGGGCACAGCCAAGGCCGAGCGGCTGTGGGTCGGCGCCGAGGCTGCAGCCTCCCGGTTCCGTCCCTGCAGAGTCCAGCCTCCACCGGGGCGGCGGTGGGGACGCTTGCAGACCCGGCCTTCTGGACCTGGAGTTTTCCTACCTGGGCCCTGACGCACGTGTGTGCCGATGACTCACAGTTACACAGACAAGAGTGTGACCTGCTCCTGAGCCAGACGGGAGGGTCAGGGTAGCATGCTCTGGGGGACGACGGTGACATAAAACGTGGCAAAGAAGCAATGAGGTAAGTTGGACTCAGGGCTCCCATGTGTCTAGAGAGGATGTTTCTTTTTAACGAAAGGTGAGAGAGGGGATCACAGGCTTCGGAGACGGTGTTGAGAGGGCAGCACCCGCCAAGGTCCTCAGACGGCTGCGGACGGAGGGAGAGCTTCTCATTCTTCAGACATGGGGGGGCTGCTTCTGGTGCAAAGGCCGTGTGTTGCTCAGACAGTGACTCGGGGCCACACGCAGGAAATGGGAGCCTTGGGAGGCCTGGAAATGCCTCGAGCTGCAGACGGAGGCTTTGAGGTCCCGGGGAGTCGGCCTCAGATAAGACAGTGAGTGCTCTGCTCCTCACTGTCCCCCGACTCAGAGGAGACGCTCCCCTGCAGAGGACCGGGGGTCCCCAGGGCCCGGGCAGGTGCAGGCTTGCAGCCGGAATCTGTGCGCTCCTGTCCTGGCCTGGCTGCTGCGAGATCGGGGGAAAGATTCCAGGCTCTGCACGGAGTGTGCGTGTGCGATGTGTGTGCGCACACAGGTGCATGTGATGTGTGCTGTGTATGCATATGTGTGCAATGTGATGTATGCAGCGTGTGCGTGCTGTACATGAATGTGTGTGCATGCGTGCATGTGTGTGCTGTGTGCTGTGTATGCATGTGTGTGATGTGCTGTGTATGTGTGTGCACATGCATGTGATGCATGCCGTGCATGTGTGTGCATGTGCGTGATGTGTATGTATGTGTGTGCTGTGTGCTGTGTATGTATGTGTGTGTGCGTGATGCATGCTGTGTGCATGTGGGTGCATGCGTGTGGTGCATGCATGCATGTGATGTGTGCTGTGTATGCATGTGTGTGCGTGCATGTGATGTGTGCTGCGTGTGCATATGTGCATGTGCGTGATGCATGCTGTGTGTGCATGTGTGTGCATGTGTGTGCTGTGTATGGATGTGTGTGCATGTGTGTGATGTGTATAGTAAGCCCACACCCACGGCAGCCAGGCGCCCTGCACAGACCCGCTCTGTCCCGTCCACAACACCGGTCTGTGCCCGTGGACAGGCTTAGGCTGGGAGGTCCCGCACCTACCAGCATGGGTTCAGAGAGACGCAGAGCCCGACATGCACCGGCCTGGCCTCCTCTGGGCCCCTGTGGCCTTCCTGGGAGTTGCCGCCAGTGTGGGCGCGATGACTCCCTCCGTGGCTTGCCCACACACAGATCTCAAAACTCTGGAAGGAGTGAGCATCCTGCTGAGGCGGTCAGCTGGGGGACCTCGGCTTCAGGGCTCCTCTCTCTGAGCTCGTTTGGGGACCACCTTCCAGACCTGGAAACGTGCATGTGGATCCGGGCTGGAATTTGTCCCGGTCGTTTGTCCCCGTGCTCCTGCAGCGGCTGGCTGCTGTCCCGCGACTGCCCTGTGTCGGGCCTGGGCAGGCGGACGTGCTCCCTGATTCCTCCTGCTTTGCTCTGAAGGTTGTTGGGAGCTGTTAGCCCATTTGCGGTGTGGCCGCGTGTCAGTTAGTTAACAAGGGTCATGGGTTTTGACGGGAGCGCTGGGCTCCGAGCAGCGGGCCGCGGTCTCCGGCTGTCCTCACAGCTCCGTCTCTGGCTGCGGCGGCCCCGGACTTCAGCTCCCGGGCATCGTTCTCACGTTAGGGGGAAGGCTGCCTTGCACGCGGGTAAACTGTATGTGAAGCGCTGCTGAGGAATCCATGTCTTCTCATAATTTGGTGGCTTCAGAATATGTACACTCAGTGTTTATCTATCTAGATGGAAAATTATCTGTGGGATGGAAAGCATATTGAATTTCAGTTTTGATGATGTGATGTGTGCGTGTGATGTACGTGTGAGTGTTTGCACACCAAGGGGGAGAAAACCTGTAGTGTGTGAGCACGTGTCCCTCTGAGATGCTCCCTGCCTGGGTTGACACTATGATTCTGAAGTTATGACGGCCGTTTGCACACAAGACGCTCGGCTTCCTCAGGGCAAGTCCACGGCCTTTCACCCCGCCGCGTGTCCGCCATCCCTGCACGGCATGCTACGCTCGCGAGTGTGGACACACACGTGCTCCCGTCTGCATGTTCCTGGGCACCCACGGCCCGTGGCTCCGTGGGAACGTCGCCCCGTCTGCAGCCCCTCCCCCCGGGCACACGTTCAGGCCGGAGATGGAGCCCCCGACACGGGCACGTATGTATTCATTCCCAGGCGATCAGAGCCGCAGATAAAGCGAAGCTGCCAGTTGACGGATGCCCGGTGGACAGGCTGTTAGTTTTTGTGGGTGCAGCCGGAGCCGGCTGGGAAATTTTGATCACTTTAATTTACTGTATCCAGCACGCCTGCTGTACTCGGCCGGCACTTTTATCAAGCGCTGTGAGGCGGTATTGATTTTTTTATTTTCTGTGTAGGATAAGAAGACAGAGAGTTAGGGCAGGAGTGAATGAGGAACCTTCCTCCGACAGCCGCTACTCTGCAGCTGACTCCATCCTGTTGTCTGTGCTTTGCATGATGTCCTGGGTGGCAGGGCCGTGTGGAGCCATCAGCCGGCCGAGTCGCGGCGGGAGCACTGGGTGGGGAGGATGCAAACTGCGGTGGGAGGCCAGTGGCCGCCACAGCGAGGAAGCCCACGGGAGCCGCGCACGCGTGGCGGAGGCCGAGGCGTGTCCGGAGAAGGCTGTTCCAGCTGCCCCGGCCCTGTGGGCCACGCCGGACCCTTGCCGGACCCTCACCGTGGGTACCGGGAACAGTCACGGCCTTTGTCTAGGGATTTTCTTTCTGAATCTGGGAAATGAACACACACAAAATCACAACAAAACACGCAGGCTCCCCACGACAGCCCCTGAAAGGTTAAACCTGTCTTCCTTTTGCAATCGTGACGGGATGTTGCGGACGCACGCGGGAGTGGACGCTGTCCCTGGCGTGAGCACTGTCCCCGGTGTGAGCACCGTCCCTGGTGTGAGCACCGTCCCCTGGTGTGGACGCTGTCCCCGGCGTGAGCACCATCCCCGGTGTGAGCACCGTCCCCTGGTGTGGACGCTGTCCCCGGCGTGAGCACCATCCCCGGTGTGAGCACTGTCCCCTGGTGTGGACGCTGTTCCTGGTGTGAGCACTGTCCCCTGGTGTGGACACCGTCCCCGGTGTGAGCACTGTCCCCGGGTGTAGACGCCGTCCCTGGTGTGAGCACTGTCCCCGGGTGTAGACGCCGTCCCTGGTGTGAGCACTGTCCCCGGGTGTAGATGCTGTCTCTGATGTGAGCACTGTCCCGGTGTAGACGCCGTCCCCGGTGTGAGCACTGTCCCGGTGTAGACGCCATCCCCGGTGTGAGCACTGTCCCCAGGTGTAGACGCCGTCCCCGGTGTGAGCACTGTCCCCGGGTGTAGACGCCGTCCCCGGTGTGAGCACTGTCCCCGGGTGTAGACGCCGTCCCTGGTGTGAGCACTGTCCCGATGTGCACGCCGTCCCTGGGAGTGGGTGCCGTCCCCGGGTGCAGACACTGTTCCTGGGTGTGGACAGTGTCCTTGTCTGCTGCAGTCCTGGGAGGCAGATCAGGCCATGCAGGGACCCGGTGACACACACACTAAATCCCTCAAGTGACTGTGTGCCCCACACTCCTTGTTACTGGAAAGCCCCGTCCAACATCCAGACTTCTGCTGAGCAGAATGAAGGTTGACAAAAGTAGAAGCTGAGGGAGGTCGTGTTCATGATCTGATGGTGGAGATGGGAAATGGCAGGAGGAACAGGATCCCCGGAATCCAGCTGTCAGGTGTCCTGCTCCGGGGTTCACAGCTGCACCGACAATTCGCCCAGTGAAGACGTACACTCACCCTGCGCCTTCTTTCTCCACCACTGGGGATGTGCTGACCGCACGGTGTGCTGCAGGGGCTCAGACGGGAGCGCGGCCTGGTCCCGTCTGGGTCCGGCCTCTAGCATCCTGCTCCTGGTGTTCGGAAGCACCTCACACATCTGGGACCAATGCTCATCATTGCTGAGTAATAGGAGTGCCCTTACCGGCCAGGCGTAAAGACGTGGGGTAGTGAGGATGAAACAGCACATGCAAGACGGTGCTGAGATTCCTACAAAAATAGCCTCGGAGCCACAGTGGAGCAATGTGCAAGTCTGGCTTTTCAGATGGCGAGGTGGGGCCGGGGGGACTGAAGGCTGGCGGAGGGTTGTCCACACCGTCCGGAGCAGGGTCAGACCCTGACACTCCCGGGATGCTGCGCGGCCTCCTGAGACATCTCAATGTGACGGCAAGGACAGCAGCGCATGGGCTCTATGGCAGTCTGATTTTGGAGGGACCTGGAAATCAGAGACCATGGCACAGTCATGAGCCGGTGCCACCGTGCTTAGGTTGTCACAGAGGTAGGGACGGGGGTCTCACGACATTTGAGTCCGGTGGGTAGTGCAGTAGTGGGAGAGTCTTCGAAAATGGGACAAAGAAGGCATTTTCTTAAACACATGCACTTCTCTCATTTTTAAATTTTCTTAGTTGAAGAGTGATTCCAATCCCAGCCGCAAAGCGAGCGCTGTCTGTATGGGATTAGGTTGTTTTTCCGAAAACCCGAATCATGTCTTCGTGTCGAATGCTGTTCCAGCCGATGCTGCTCACGGACACACGCAACCCAAGCGCTAGGTTTAATTTTACAATAGTATCGTTATCGACAGAGGAGTAGTGCTTGGAGGGTGCGTACACGGGCACATGCGCACACGCACATGGACACACATGCATGCACACACACGTGCACGCACACATGCCCACCCACACATGCACATGCACAGACGCACACGTGTGCGCACAGAGGCACACACGCGCACACACTGTGCACACACATGCGTGTGCGCGCACACACACACTGTGCACACACATGCGTGTGCGCGCACACACACACACAGAATAATCTGGGAGCCGAATCTCTAGAGCTGGTTCACTTTCTAGGTCGGCAAGTTCCGACTTTTGACTCCAGGTGTTCACGTCCCGAGCTTCATCCATGCAGGGGCGGCATCGGCGGCACGTGGTGCGACGGCTCACGGTCGCTCCTGTTTGTCGTGCTGGCCGTCACAGTGTGACGCTCCCAGAGCAGGGGCCTGGGGGTACTTACTGCATCAACAGATGGAGGGGAACGGAGTGTGAAAATGATTTGTAAAATCAGAATGTAAAAGTCCCTAGAAAAAGGGTTTTGGTAAAGTAAGAAGTTGAGTCAGAAGTGGCACGAATGAAACTTTAAATTAGTCCTGATGTTAAAATCCTCGTGGCCAAATATAGTTGTCAACCTCCGGCATCGTATCCATAAGCTCCTGAAACTTGAAGTCTAATAATGTAATTTGATGCTTAAAAAAACAAAAGAAAACAAAATTTTAATCCGAAGGCTCTACTTCCTCTGTTAAAATCAATGAAAAGGGCCTGTTACAGACCAAGTAATTCCTGGTGGTAACTCACAGAAGACACATATATGGAGAAAGGCCCTAACTTGATTGGAGTAAAGTTTCGGTTACATAAAACTGATACGTGACTTCAGAAAATGGGGTTTGCTAAAGCTTTTATTCTGCAAAGAGACTGATGCCTTATCAAGCGAAGTCGAGGCAAGTCAGACTCTCCCCAGTTCCGTTGGAAACCTAATCATGTCAGGCAGGAGGGGACAACGTTCACGAGCGCTTTGTGGGCTTGGCTACCGACCTGCTTTCTGAGTGCCTGCAACACGGTCTTAGAGCGCCAAGCAGCCCAGGTGAAAAGGGTTTATTCAACCCCAAACACGTTACAAGGGAGCGGGTGGGCTCTGTCCGCCGAGGCGAGGCAGCCTTCTGTCCGGGCTTTGTGCTTGGTGCTGCTGTGGGGCTGTGACCGGCCGCCACTTGAGGCCCCTTCCACGCCGGCCCCGTTGTCCCGTCCTGTGGCTCTGGGGCCTTTCCCTACCGGGCTGAGCCGCGAAGAACACACCTCGACTTTGAGCAGTTGTATTTGTTTGTTTCTGTGACACGAAAGGCGTGGACAGCAAAGGCAGTGACCATGCGGGAGAGAACCACCGCGAACCGTCTCTCTTATCGGCCGGCGTGTTGCTGGGGACGGCGGCACACCGGCCTCCGTGCAGGTGGGGCGGCCTCAGAGGGGGGGACACGTGTTCTCGGATGACGCATGACACACGGTTGTGGCCACGTCTCATGTGAGACACAGGTGGGAAGTAGGTGCGGAAATCGGGGAGGCAATTTGCAAACGCAAAGAAGGCTCCTTCCACTTTCGGTGTTCTGGTGGGTTTGGTGCGTTATTTCCCGTAGGGTGATTTATTCTCGTTACTGTAAAGGCTGTTCTGCAGTTGAAATAACTTCCTTTATTTATGCGGGGAGGTGGCTTTCTGAAAGACAGCAGGTTAGGTATGAGTGACAAGTGCCACTCCCGGGCGAGTCATCACCACGGAACCTTAAAAACGTGGACGACTCGGGAACGCGTGCGGGCCAGATGGCCGGCTAACTTCTCGGTGCACTTATTTAGAAATCAATTTCATTTTAAAGTAGAAAAGCCTCATTAAGTGAATATATTATCTTTTCTCTCCCCCCCATGCTCCCACCACATTAGGTGATATCGACGGGAAGGAAATCGGGTCTGCCTGCGGGAGGGGGCATCCCCTGGGCCATGGGTGAGGGTCGGGTCTGGTCCAGATGGGGCAGGAGCTGGTCCCGCTCTTTCCTCGCGAGGGGGGCTGGGAACCGAGCCCGGCCCGCCTGTTGGAAAGGATCTCGTGTCGGGTGAGCTGACGTTTCCAACGGAGTTTTGAAGACCCCACAGAGCTGGGCACATACGCGAGCTGTGGCCCCGTCCTTTCCTCCTGGACTCTGGCGGAGCCCGCGTCGCCCCCGGCCCACGGGCCTCGGTCACACCCGCAGGCGACGGTTCTTCCCGGAAGGAGGCCCACGTGTGGCTGTGGGACGCTCCCGGAGGCAGTAACGATGGTGCAACGATGGTCACAGCAGCGGACGGGGGGCGCGGGATGGTGGAGGAAGAGACACGTTCTCTCAGACGCACCTCTCACCCCGCAGACCGCGGGCCTGAGCACGTCTCCGGGACGAGCGAGGCAGAGACCGCGGGAAATGGGGCGAACCGCTGCAGTTCGCCCGGGTTATTTCCAAGCAGCCACACAAAGGCGTGATGGAAATAATTTAGACATATGGATAAGAGCCTTCAAAATCCATAGTGCTGGGAGAGATGGAGCATGTGCTGATGCGATCAAACAGAATTGAATCTCATACAAATGTTAGCAGATCTATATCGGATTATCACAGCAAAACTTCATTTTCATTGATTTATAATGTATTATTATTGCCTCCACCAAACTGCCACAGACAGCCGTTTAGCAGCTGCCGGTGCCTTAAGGGTAAATAAGGGCTGTCACTGACAGGGAGGCACGGAGACGTGCGGGGCGCCAATGACTCACGGGGACGGCAGGTGTGACACTAACGGCTCTTGTTCCTTCCGTCGTGTCACGTCCTTCTTGGAGGCTCTGGGGAGCGTGGGGCTGCTGGTGGGTCTGCACGCGGTGAGCGAGGCGGAGGGGAGGGCTGTCTCGAAGCGTGTGACACGCGGCAGCGGCGCAGCCCACGCGGACGGCCGGGCACACGCATGTGTGTCTGTGCACACTCCCCCATGTCCGTGTCTATCTGGATGATGTGACAAAGTCAGGGCACCAACTTCGTGTCCGGAGCCGCGCCGCGGCCGTCTCTCGGGCGCCGGGATTTCCTTCCCGCGGCTGCGGCCCCGCGTCCGAAAGCTTGGGGGTAGTCGTCTGGGTGGTGGAGCAGGAAGGCTGTGCCCCTTGGAGCCGAGGATGCGAACAGTTACTTTGTTTCCTAACACGTAGAAACAGAGTTAATGACCAGTCATGATGCTAAGGCTTTAGCGCCTGGTGGTAAGAAATAAACCAGAAATTTGTGTATTAATTGTATTCCTTCATTGAAAGTAGTTTTTTCAGCGGAAAGTGAAATAAGTGATTGTGTCTTGAAAGGTCACCTTCTTTCATCTTTTGGATCATCTGTGTGGATAACTCCATACGTAGTGCCTGTGACAAAATCCCGGGGTCACTTCTTCCCTTTGTCCAGTGACTCAGCGGGGGTAGGAGGTTGGTTTGCCAAAATTCCGTCAGTTCAACGTCCCTACGAGCTCGCTCGTCATTTCTCCTGTGCTGCGGTGAACGGCGGCCCGTGCAGACGCGGGCACGGTTCGGCTCCCGCCTTCACAGGCGCCCAGTGCCCAGCCCTGCCCCGTTCCCGCTCCGTGTGGGCGCGGCCGCAGAGGTGGTGCCCGTGGGGCGGCGGGGCCCTCGGCGGCCGGGGGGGGCGGTGCGCAGACACACGCTCCTCGGTGCCGCCTGTCCCTGCGGCGGCACCACTGTCCCCGGGGGCGGTCTCCACGCGGGCTCTGATGGTCCCCCCACGGCCCCGTCCGGGCGTCGCTGGGTCAGCACGTGCGGGGTGGACACGCGGACGCTCCACGGGAACGTTGTCTCTGGGTGGCCAGCCGGTCCCTCGTGTGAGCCCGGGCTGAGGGTGAACAGGCAGGTCCCAGGCCCAGCCCCGGCGCCCCTCTTCCCACGCCCCCCCAAGGAGAGGGCGCCGAAGGACACCACAGTTTCCAGCCCGGCTCAGCCAGTTCTCACCTGGAGGAAGGCGCGAAGAACACAGACACTGTCACACGCGCCACGCTTGGTGCCATAGTGGTTGTCTCGGGCCGAACTACGCGCCACAGGCGCCGCGGGCAGAGGGTCGGAGTTCCATCCCGGGCACTCAGGTGCTGTGCTCAGCGCAACGTGCCCTTCCCGCGGCCCCGCCGGCGACGCGCTCCGCCCGGGTGAAGCGGGGTGGCCCCAGTCCGGTCCTCGGGACTCGGCCGTTCTAGGCTCACCTTGCCCGGTCTGGGGTCCCCTCCCGTCCCGCCCGTTTGTGAGTTCCAGGTGCCTGCACTGCCCGAGCACAGGCCCCGCCGCTCCTGGCGGACCTGATGGAGCGCGTCACGGGCCCATTTTGTGCGCGATGGCGCTCCTGTCCCGGGCCTGGCCGCTGCGAGCCGCCCTTCACCGCTGCACGCGGGACCTGGGGCCAGAAGCAGGCTTGGGGTGCGGCCTCAGCCCTCGGCCCTCAGGATGCAGCTCTGTGACTTTACAGGTGGGGGAGGCCTGTCCTCGGGCTGCAGATGGGCCCCCAGCCCCCTGCCTGCGGGGGAGAGAGCGGTGCGCCCTGACGTGGCTCCCTCCACGTCCTGCCTCCAGAGCACCGAGAGCACTGCGGCCCCTGCTCAGCCCGATGCGACTTCCCCAGATCTGGTGTCTGTGCAGAGACCGCAGCCATTGGGGGCCCCAAAGTCACAGCTTGGGTTATTTGCTTGGTTTCCGTGTGTCAGGGTAAGACTTACGTAGAGCAGAGGGCGCAGAGCTCAACTGATCCATCTGGAGAGTTTTCACGATTTCACGGGATCCGCTCAGAACAAGGATTGAACCTTCCCGCAGCCCCAAGAAGCTCCCATAGGCAGCTCTCCAGAATCCCTGCCCCGAACCACCTCCTGACTTCCGCATGGGACCGGCCGGGCTGCCCTCGGACCTCCGGCATCACGCACGTCCTCTCCTGCTCTGACGTCTTACATGCGGCATGTTTTCGAGCACCGTCCTTGGGGTTTTGTACCTCAGTGCATGTGCCTTTTTATTGCCGAGTAATTTTCATTCTTTTCCCATTTTTCCCCTCATCCGTGGCTGGATGTTTGGGTTGTTTGCACACTTGGGTTAGAATCAATCACACTGCCGTGAGCATCTGCGGGAACTTCATGCCAGGACATCAATGTGTTCCTCTCTCCTGGGTTACTGAGTTGAGTGGCAATTCTTCCTGTAAAAGTTATTACTCATGTGTTAACCCTTTAAGGGCAGCAGGGATGAAAGTAGACGCTTGGCCTACAGAACTTGAACAGCCAGTCGTGCGCTAACCCCAGGCTTGACATTTCGAGGACCCGCCAGACCGTTTTCCAAAGCGGCTGCACCATTTCACCTTCTCGGGGTTTTGTATAAACTGGTCTGACGGCGTGGCCGCTGCGGGGGCCGCTGGGTCACCCTGTCCCTGTGACTGGCGGCCACTGCGGGCGGGTGGGCTGCGTTGAGCCCGTTCTCAGCTGCGGGCACGGGCGGAGCAGCGCATGTTCGGCAGCACGGATTCTCGCCTCGTCTCGGGGCAGAGCCGCCTGCCCGGCCTCCTGCCACCGCCCCCGATGCGGGGCACAGGCCCCCTGCAGTGGCCGGCGAGTCCCCTGCGTCTGAGGCCTGAGCTCCGGGGCCGGGGGTCTGCCCGCGGCCCTGCGCTGTCCTCGTTGGCATCGTCGGCTGGACGCCGGGAGCATCTGCCGCTCGGCGCCTTGAAAGGGACCCGCTCTCAGGTCCACGAAACCCGCTCCTCCTCCAGAGTGTCCCGGGCGGCGGCCGGCTGGTCCCTGCCCGACTCCCTGCTTCTCGCTGGAATGAGGCCGTCGGGCCGGAGGCCCAGCTTTGCCGGCTGCCAGGTGGGGTTTGCCCCCCGCCCCGGGGCTGGCAAGGAAGCCCGGTGCGAATGCGGGCCAGCGCAGGGCACGGGGAGCACGGCCCGCGGACGGGGGCCCCGCCGCCCCCTGAGCTGTGTCCCCGGGAGCCCGCGCTGCCGCAGCTCCGGCGAGCCACCCAGGTCGGGGCCTCCTTGATCCAGACGGTCGGTCTTTACGGCGCGGACACGCGGCTTGGCGACGCATCACCGAGCAGCTCGCGGCCGAGGCTGGGAACCCGGGGTTCCTCCTGCCTCTCGAACCTGACCCTTGTCACACGACTTACTCGTTTGGCGAGGAGAGCCACCTCGGGGACCGAGGACCAGGGACGTTCAGTGTGGCTCTTCGGTCTGTTTCAGGTGACGCTCTACCAGGCGCTGGACGAGGGAGGCACGACTTTTGGACCCGGGCACAGGCGCCCGAAGCCCCAGGCCGGCTTAACACCCCCGGCCTGCCGCGAGTGTGGACGGCAGGTGGTTGCACCAGCTCTGACGGGCCGGGCCGCCCTCGACCTACTGGCGTGTCGTCTGTTCAGTGGGGCCAACGACAGCGGCATTGCACGCAGGCTAAAGGAAGCGTCCTCGCAGGAGACCTCGAAGTGGGACAGACAGCAGGGACTCGGGGTGGGGGCCGCCTCCTCCCCTGCGCGGCTCCTCCCTTCCCAGCCCCCTCCCTGCCCTCCCACCGCGGACTGCCGACCCCCTGGGCTGGGCTGAGTCTTCAGCGGGGTCGTCCTCGTGGAGCCCCGCAGGAGCTTGTCCTTCTCTGCGCTCTGGCCTGTGCCCTCTCCGCCTCCTTCCCCCGGCCCTGTTTCTCCCCAGACGTGCGGCACCTTCCTTGCCGGGCTCGCGGCCCTGGTCTCACAGCTCAGTGCATCTTCCCACGCGGCCACGGTGGCACTTCGGGACTCCAGATCGCATCGCACTGCTCCGGGGGAGGCCTGGCCGTGCGGCTGCCTGGGCCCCGCGAGGGGGGGGAGGCTCTGGTCCCATCCTGCTGCCTCTGCCTCTGCTCCTCCCGCCAGCCCCGGAGCCTGGCCCAGCCTGTGACTCTCATCCTTGGGGCTTGGTTTCAGGGCCCGTCTGTGGGAGCCTGGCCTCCTCCGCAGACTCATCCTCAGACACGGATTCAAGCACCTGCTCTGTGGAGCCTTTTCCTACAGGACGCAAGGCCCTGTTTTGTTTCTCAAACAGACTCGACTGCCCTCCATGGCTTCCCTGTCCGTGGTTCCTGTCTCTCCGAGCCCCCTGAGTGAAGTCCAGCGTGCGGCGGACGTCTGGTCTGTCCTACGCCCCCAGGACGCACGGACGCACTTGCGTCGCTTGGGGCGCCCAGGACGCACAGTCCTCACAGCAGGTGCCCCTGCAGAGCATCAGAGGACCACGTACCCCTTCACACACTGACATCTGAGGGGTTTTTATGATAAGTGTAAGTAATTGCAAGAAAGTAATTTCTGTCATATTGTTATAGATCAGCCTTTTGAAATTAGACTCCCCAACGCTCTTAGAATGCATCACATGGAATCAGTAAAAACACAGGAAACAGATTCTTAACTCTTGGAAGTTTGATATTATTTCTTTTTCTCTTAAGTTTGTGTTTCTGTTTCTCTTCACAGTAGGAAAATACCTAATAACAATATCACGTTTGAGAATTTTGCCCCCTACCTCATCAAAGCTCTCTGTAAGAAGAATATGCTTAAAGTGAAAGTGATCGAAAAAAACGTGTGTCCATAAAGCTCTGATTTTTTCTGTATTTATTAGTATGATTATTATAAGTACATAGCCAATTAAAACAAAATAAACAAATTGCAAAATTTTGTAAGTGATTATTAATCCTTTCAAATAAATGTTAATAATTATTAAGCGTGGTCATCAGAGGTATATTTATTAATGAGATGGATACAGCTTTTCCCCTGTTTGTTTATGCATTTGTGGGTGAACCTTACTCATGGCTACGATGGGCTGGAGTCCCCCCTCCGCACCTGTTTTCTGTCTTCACAGACATGAATACTGAGCCGATTCATGCAAACCCGCGGGTGCGAGGGACGCTGTTCCAGCAGTGACCTTCCGTACTTGCAACTCCTTTGACTCAACGTGTTGGTGAGCTCACGGCCACGTCCTCCAAAGCATGTTTCATGTTCTACCCACTCGACACGTGGCTCCGTCCTCCTCCCGCTTCGTCGGAGGCAAAGCCCTGGAAGCCATCAGACTTGCCGATGGTCTCGGGGTGCCAGCGTCCCTTGCTCAAGGACGCTTCTCTAGTGAGAAGCCCAGCAACGAGGGAGTCGGGGAAGACCTCCCACCCGTCCGAGGGAAGGGCCTCGTGGTCCTCACCTCCACAGAGACTTTGCCCCCGGCAGCCGGTTCACGCATTTAGAAAACATCTGTCCAACCGCTGTGTGTCAGGCGTGAAGCCGTGGCCAGAATCAGAGACAGCGTGGTTCCAAAGCTCAAAGTCTAGTGAAGGGGCAGGTACAAATGTCCACAACCACCATCGGACGCACAGGAGTCGTGACACGGAGAGTCAGGGAGCCCGCGTCCTGGGGAGCCTGCGGCGCAGCTGTGACCTGCAGCAGGAGGCCTGGCGGCACCGTCCACCGGCACGACCCCTGCTCTGACGCGCAGACCGCAGCAGGCGGGCGGGTGAAGCGGGGCGGGAGGAAATCGGCCGGCTTACACCGGAGCAGGGGCCCAAAGCAAGGACGGGGGTCCCTGCGGCTGGGACGCCAGGCTCAGGGCGGGGAGTGTCCTGCATGGGGTCGGCCGACAGGGCAGCGCTTGGCCTGGGCGGTGCCCCGGGTCCTGGAGTCTCCCCAGGGGTCCGAGGGGTCTAAGAAGGGCGACGTGACAGGACTGGCGTCTCAGTGTTGGTGGCCACGGAGGGGCTGGATGGGGACGCGATCGTGGGCGGGGCGCAGCCGCGCGCTCTGCGGAGGCACAGCAGAGGCCTTGGGAAGGGGCCGCGCAAGGCACGGAGGATGGAAGCGGGGCGAGGGGTGCGGAGTCTGCAGGGCCCCGAGGGGAGGTGTTTGAGGCCGTGGCCGACGGACATGAAGGTGGCCAGCCACAGGGCGGTCGTGGGCACTCCGGCGACTGGGGCAGGAGGGGAGGGGAGGGAGCCAGAGGCCGAGCCCAGGCTCCAGGGCGGGTTCTGGGTTGAGAGGGATGAAGGGAAGGCGGCGGATGTGGCCCGGAGCCAGCCGGGACGGGCGCCACGGGGACCCGCGGCCGGGGACGGCGGGACCGGCGCCGCGGGCTCTGGGGGGTGGGGGGGCCTGGGAAAGGGATGACCGGGCCACGGTCATTGGAGGCAGCTCCGGAGAACCGCGACTGGAGAGACGGAAATGTGAAGAGCCAGGCCTGGGTCGGAGGGAGGGGACCAGGGGAGGGGCAGGGCGATGCTGGGCTTCGCCGCTGACATTCTGTGCTTTTTATTGGTTGGACCAGGAGGGCGTGGGACCTGGCAGAGCTCCGTGGCCTGCGGGCGGCAGAGGAGGGGTGATGGGGAGTGGGGCAGAGGGGGTGCCCAGAGAGGCGAGGGCAGGGCAGAGGCGAGGGGTGGGCACAGGAGCAGAGCTGGACCAGAGCCACCAGGACGGGGTGCCGAAGGGAGGGATGGGGACCTTCTGACTTAGACGGGTCTGCCGGTGAGGGGTGTCCCGGGCGAGGAGGAACAGAGGAGGGAAGCCGAACGCCCAGTCAGCGCCATCGATGACTATCTGGGCTCCTCCACACACGCATGGTATTGGATGCTGTGGGAATAGCGGGCATTCAGGCATGAATAGGGAGTTCACTTTAAACATCATTGTGCCAAAAAAGCCCCCAAAAAACCAAAAAACAAAAAACCCCCACAAATTTAAAGCCACTGTCTCCCCCTCGCGGGAGCCTTTGCTTCCGTTAGCGTGTGTGGGCGCACGCGCCCCGTTTCGGGATTCAGCTCCCTGCACATGTTCCCTATCAGCTCCGCGTAGCCAGCGTTTGTGAATAAAGCCGTGATGGGCGGAGGCGCGGCCAGAATCGCTCTGGATGGAGCCCGGTTGGCGCACTCGCCGGCACAACCCGCGTGGATTTCAACTCTTGTAATGAAACCAAATCCACCTGAAAGGCCTTTG
Source organism: Ailurus styani (assembly GCA_002007465.1). Taxonomy (NCBI): domain Eukaryota; kingdom Metazoa; phylum Chordata; class Mammalia; order Carnivora; family Ailuridae; genus Ailurus; species Ailurus styani. The sequence goes on along the minus strand of LNAC01000076.1, from coordinate 4,006,975 downwards.
CCTGGGTTTGGTTTGGCTGCCGGGACCTCCTGCCCCTGCGAGCGGAAGGAGGCCGGGGACCCTCTAACGGCTCGCGCGGAGCACTCCTTTGGCTAACGGGCATCCCAGGCACCGCGGAGGGGCCGGTTGGGCCGAGCAAGCGTGGTGGAAGGCGTGGGGCCGAGCAGGCGGGCCTCGGAAAACACAGCCCGGGGCTCTCGTCTCTGGACCAGGGCTGCGGCCTCGGGGAAGGAGGCCAACCTCCGCTGGGAAATCCCGGAGCAGACGCCTGACCAGGTGGGTGTGCGCCCCGCTGTCCCGCTGTCTGCAGGGAGGGCTGTGCGGTGCGGACAGACGGCGCGTTTCTCCTCGCATCCCCGTCTCCACCCTTGGAAGGGGCTACGTGCGAACCCCCCAGAGGCTGCGTGGGGTGCTGCCAGGTTTCGGGGCTGGTTTGGGGCTGAGGGGCTAGTGCTCTGTCCCGGGGAGATGGAAGAGGTGGGACTAGTTCCGGCGTAACTCAGCCGCCTCTGCTCGCCTATGGTGTGAGTCTCCAACATCCCTAATCAGAGGGAATATCCGCTTTCTGTGATGGTGGTTTCTGCATGGCATCAGTCTTAATCTGATAAACAAAGTAGGATTTCTTTGGGATTTGGACATAGTTTCATTTTAAAATTGCACACACTGTCCTTGCGATGTTGTATTTGTACACCAGGAACAAGTGGTGGTTGCTCTGTGGTTGGAAGACAGGAAGAAGGTGATTTTTTTGTTTGTTTGTTTGTTTTTAAAGATTTTATTTATTTATTTGACATAGAGAGAGGGATAACAAGTAGGCAGAGAGGAAGGCAGAGAGAGAAGAGAGAGGAGGAAGCAGGCTCCCTGCCGAGCAGAGAGCCCAATGTGGGCCTCGATCCCAGGACCCTGGGATCATGACCTGAGCCGAAGGCAGAGGCTTTAACCCACTGAGCCACCCAGGCACCCAAGAAGGTGATGTTTTGAGGACAGATTTGGATTTTATTGTTATTCATCTTGAGTCGTAGTGGATGAAGAAATCGATTTGAACTGGTTAAAACTAGACATTTTTGGACATTCTTTGGCTCATTCTTGGGCAAATGGCTGAACTCTAGCCTTCAGCTGATACTGATGTGCTTCCATCTATTTCTAGAGCAAAGGAAGACACACCATGGTGCTTGCTCACGTGGCCCACCGCATGGAAGGCTCTTCTGCTGAGATGGACTTTTCTGCCCAATTGAAGCTGACTTTCTCAGGGCAAATCTTTAAAGGAACTTTTAGAAATGGTAAAATAAATATGTCTGTTTTTGTTTTTTAAGATTCATTTATTATTTGTCAGAGAGAGAGAGAGAGAGCATGAGCAGGGGTAGGGGCAGGCAGAGGCAGAGGCAGAGAGAGAAGCGGATTCCCTGCTGAGCAGAGAGCCCGATGCGGGACTCGATCCCAGGACCCTGCGATCATGACCTGAGCTGAAGGCAGACATTTAACGAGATGAGCTACTCAGGCCTCCCTGTGAAATAAATATATTGTACATTACTGACAGAAAGTTCCCTCCGATGCACTCTGCACTTCCCGACCCCTTGAAATGGAGACTTTGGGAAACTTGGGTGTTCTCAGGATGACCGTGGTGTCCTTCGGGGTTGGTGCTGGCCTCGGCCCAGGTCTGGCCACAGGGCCACCTTCTGGCAGCCTCTGAGCCTCTGCTCAGCCCTGACTGCTGGCCCTGTGGGGTCATCACAGCCGATGTGATGTGTGTGGCACCTGTGCCGGGGGAGGGGGGATCAGCCTGGCCACCACAGACAGGGCACTGGGGCTCGGGCACTGCGGGCACTGAGCTGGCACAGCTGGCCCAGAGCCACCGTGGAGCCGGCGGGAGGACAGATGCTGAGGACCCCTCAGCGGGGACTCGCGGTCGTGAGCATCTGTCCTGCACACTTTCCTTCCTGGCCCGAGCGGGTTATCCTCGGAGGACAGCTTTTGGCTCTAACGTGTAGATGTGCGAAGGTCAGAGGCGGCGGTGGGTGGCCCTGCCCCCACATGTCTCTCCTCGTGGGGTCACACTTGCCATCAGAACGGCACGTGGGTCACAGCACCCCGTTTTTGGTGAGGAAGGCAGGGTCCTGGCGCGAGTTGACGTTACCTGCTCTGGTTTTGCAGAGCGAGGGCTGGTCTTCTGCAGACCAACGCTTGCAGATGTTGGTTTGGAAATTGCCACGAACCAGGCCATGTGCTGCTTTTCCAGCTGCGTGACCCCGTGGGTTTGCCGTGGCCGGGGCCTGCTGGTGATGGGAAGGCTCCAGGAACGGCCCCGGGCCGGTGGCAGGGAGTCACCTGAGCAGCAAAGCAGATGCAGGTGCTGATCCGGAGACGCTGCCCGAAGCGCGGAGACGTTCCAGCGGCGCCGCGGGGGCCTGGCACGGACGCTGGGACGAGCAGAGCCCGCAGCGAGCGCAGGCGAAGGAAGACAATAGCGCGATCGAGGAGGCGGAGGCGCAGTTGTGTGCCGGGCACATCTGCAGGAACCTGGAAAACGCTGGCGCTTGGCTGGAATGGCTTTGAAGCCTGCCGCCTCCGTCGGGAGCGCGTGCCAGCCTGGGGGGCACTGGCAGGAGCGCAGGACGCTCTGAGAGCCCCCGTCAAGTGGAGGGGCACGCAGCTGGCGGGAAGATGTGGGCGGAGGGGCCCCGGGAGCCGCTCCTGCCCGGAGAGCTGGGGGGGCCTCGCGGAGGAGGCACGTGCTGGCACGCGAAACGATGCCTCTCGGCGGCGGCAGCCTTGCAAGGAGCAGCCCGCCCTCCGCGCTGTTTGTTCCGAAAGGGAACGGCTGGCTCGTGGCTTCTGGAAGTGCCGAGCTGCACCTGGTGGAGAAGTCGGGGCGCCAGCAGGGCGTCCGCGGAGCAGCTGGGAGAGCAGCGCCCCCACTCCCGCCCCAGGAACGAGGCTTGGCCTGGGCTTGGCTCTGGAAGAAGAGAGCAAACAGCCTCGCCTGCTTCTGCGAATATGCGCCCGTGTGGTCTGTTGTAAACAGTTTTACCCTTTAGACCCGAATACCCTTCCCCGGGCCTTGGGGAGCTGCCACACGAACGTGGGGGCTGTAGGGCAGGGTTCTAAACCCTCCGTGTGCTTCGAAGCCCGGGGCTCTGGCGAAGCTCTGGACCGCCTATCACAAGAAGGCTTTGAATGCTCGAAATAAAATACAGAGGCATGCAAAGGAAACGAATGCTACTGAAACACACTTATCAAAATCCTGGAAACCAGTTGATATATGCAATGCAGCTTATAAAAGCACCGGGCTGTGTGTGCATGTGTGCACATGCATGTGTCTGTGTGTGAGTGCGTGTTCACGTGTCTGTGTGTGCCTGTGTGTGCGCGTGTGCCTGTATGCATGCGTGTCTGTGTGAGTGCGTGTTCACGTGTCTGTGTGTGGCTGTGTGTGCACGTGTCTGCGTGTGAGTGCGTGTTCACGTGTCTGTGTGTGCCTGTGTGTGCACGTGTGCCTGTATGCATGTGTGTGTCTCTGTGTGAGTGCGTGTTCACGTGTCTGTGTGTGCCTGTGTGTGTGCACGCATGTGTGTCTGTGCGTGTTTATGTGCCTGTGTGTGCCTGTGTGTGCACGTGTCTGCGTGTGAGTGCGTGTTCATGTGTCTGTGTGTGACTGTGTGTGCGCGTGTGTCTGTGTGTGTGTTCATGTGTCTGTGTGTGCATGCTCACGCATGTGTGTGTGTGTTCACGTGTCTGTGTGTGCATGTGTGTGCCTATGTGTGTGCGAGTGTGTATACATCTGTGTGTGCATGCGCGCGCATGTTTGTCTGTGTGTGTTCACGTGTCTGTGTGTGCATGTGCGTGCCTGTGTGTGTGTGTGTGTGTGTGTGTGTTTGCACGTAGGCTCTGCTCCCAGTGTGAGGCTTGAACTCACGACCCTGAGATCGAGGTGCTCGCGATCGGAGCCAGCCAGGCGCCCTCCCCCACGTGCACGGTAATGGTGATTCTATAACAACACACAACAGCCACAGCCTGGTGGCCACACGAGCATCAACGACCCTTCTGGTGATGGGGACCGGCTGCGGCCGCGCTGGTGTGAAACCAGCCGTGGGACAGACTGGCCGTTTCCTTGTCCGACACGGTCGTGGGCACTGCCATCGCGCCCCCTGGATGTTGGCCGTCTCAGCTGGAGGCTGGAGAACATGAAGACAAGTCGCACCCCACCCCCGGCCAGTGTCACTCGGGTTATTTGGGAAGCAGACCCCGAGAGCATGGCTGGGGGTGCAGGTGAGCTGAGGGTGGAGAGGCGGGACAGGAGAGATCAGCACCGCGGGGGCCCGGAGCGGAGCTGGCCCGTGCGAGGGTCCTGTGCTGGGCTAGACGGATGCCTCCCGGAGCCCTGGGCGCAGTGGCCGGCTGCGGGGGGGGCAGTGGCCGGGGGGCGGCCAGGCTCCTGGTGGGAGGGCTGGTGATGCCGCTCTGCGCCCCAATGCGGCTCGCCCTCTGCGCTGGGGGCTCTGGCTCCAGGCCCTTTGGGAACCCTGGGCCCCAGGTGAGGAGCTCCTGGCCCCGGGACAGGTCGGGGGCATGTGTACTGAGGCCCTGGACCGCCGTGACTGCCTGCTGGGGACGGCGCCCGGCTGTGTGGCGGACAAGGGACACATGCGTCCGGTTGGTTTCTCCCGTGGGCAGACTCTCCGAGGAGGATCCAGGGCCCTGTGGGCTCAGGCTCAGTCTAAGATCAAAACGTCCCTGCTTCGGGCTCGTGTCTTTGGGGGCTGGCTGTGTGCGTGGGCTCTCAGCTGCCGAGTCAGCAGCCGCCGCTTCGAAGGACCGGCTCCACGGAGGACATGGAACTTTAACATGTGCTCCGAAGCCACGGTTTGACTTCTTCAGTGAAAGAACGTGGGACGCGCCAGATGCTTACCGCTCACGGTTCTGGAGCCTGGAGGTCTGAGGTTGGGGCGACGGCCCCCCTCTGGGTGCCAGATGTCCCGTGGTGACCGCTGGGTTGTCCTGTGACAGCGGTGAAGGGTCCCTCGGGCGTCTCCTTTGCGAGGGCGCTAATCCCTCCACCAGGGCTCCACCCTCAAACCTACTCACCCCCGAAGGCCGGTCCCCCGACACCACGACCCTGGGGGTCAGATTTCAGCGCACGAACTCTGGGGATGCGAACACAGAGACCGTGGCACCGTGCGAGCCTCCCTGCGAAAACCACGCACTTTGTCAGCGAGCGAGCTGGCCCTGGGGACAGTGGCTGCCAGCCCGTGTCTGTGGGGTCTGGAGGGCCGTCCTGTCATATCCCAGGAGGCGGAGACCTGGGGCCATGGGGAGGGGAGCACACAGGGTGCGAGCCCTGAACGCTGTGCAGAAACACCAGCTCAAGGCCCTTTCCTCCCGCCCGGCCAGGGGCTGGGAAAAGCAACGCTTTCTCTACAAGGAGGCAGCTGCTTGAAAGAACCCCAAACCCTGAAGATTTGGAAGGGTCAGACATTTTTCTGGCTGGTTTTTGCTGCTATCTGTTACGATTGCAGGGTTGTTTGGAAACGTACTTTTACTGGCTTCTGTTTTAGGAATGTTTTGGGCAAGTATCTGTGTTATTGTGGCAGTCAAATAAGTGTTAAAAATGAGGCTTTCTTTTGCCACAAATTCCCAGGCTTGGTTCTGCATCACGCAGGCCTGGAGTTGTTTCAAGAAGGCTTTGGGGCTCTGTCAGGAGGGGCTGGGGGGATGGGAGGGGCTGGGGGGGAGACAGGAGGACCTGGGGCAGGACGGGAGGGGTTAGGAGAGGGTTGGAGGACCTGGGGCAGGACAGCAGGGGCTGGGGGGGAGACAGGAGGGCCCGGAGCAGTGAAAAGGAGCAGGAGGAGCTGTCCAGATAGTGCTTTCATGGCGGGTGGCAGGCATGTAAATATTTTATGCTCTGATTTGCCGATTTTGGGGGTGTTATCTCACCGAGCCACGGCTTTATTTATTTATTTTTTTGCCGGTATCAGGTTCTGGTCCCTAGAAATAACAATGTTTTAATTTGCAAAGATGTGAGGGTCCATAATTTTTCAAAATGTAGTCACTGGCTGAAATCATAATTGACCAGCTTTCTTGGCAAAGCTGGAGTGGGCTTCGGAATTCCTGGGCGTGAGGACATTTAACCACGTCCGAGTTGTGCTCAGAAGCACCGAGACTGTTATGAATACCCACTGGAACAGTTAATGAGGTGAGTTGATATTATGTTCTATAGATAGCTAATTAAATATTTATTAATTTAGATTATTGGTATTTTGATGTATTGAAATGAAAACCTGGAGCATCTAGTTAATCAAAAAACGTAGCCGTTCCGTAGTGTTTATGTACATGGCACAGATGAAATAATGAACACTTAGAATTTTATTTAGCTGATTGAATATGTATTTAGATTGTGAGTTGTTCCAAAAAAGGATTTAAGGTTTCATATAAAAGAACCAAACATTAAAAGCCAGAATGAAAAGGTCAGGATGGGAGGAGGGAGAGGCAGAGGTGGAAGGTGGGACCCAGAGGCCAGAGGTGCTGTCAACTCCCCAGATGCCTGAGAACCTGGATGCGGGCCCCGAGCTCCTGGCCGTCAGCACGAGCCCTGTGTGGCCACTCCCCAGGTTCACCAGTGTGTGTGATCGGGCAACTCCCTCATCTTCTGTGTGGCTGACCTCGGTGACATTGGTCTGCACATCTAAATATATGACTATGATGACGTCCCACAAGTGACGTGATCGGCAGGGTTCCAATGGCTGATGGACGTGCAGATGTTGGAGGGCGGAGAACCTCATTCCTCAGAGAGGTCTGTGGGAGCTCGGTCAGTTGAGCATCATACTCTCCATCTCAGTTCAGGTCTCGATCTCAGGGTGGTGAGTTCAAACCCACATTGGGCTCCATGCTGTGTGTGGAGCCTACTTAAAGGGGAAAAAAAAAAGAAGATACTGTGTTGTCTGTGTGTGGGTGTGTGTTTTAAAGACTTTATCAACTTATTTTACAGAGAGAGAGAGAGAGAGAGAACACAAGCAGGGGGAGCAGCAGAGGGAGAGGGAGAAGGAGGCTCCCCACTGAGCAGGGAGCCCGATGTGGAGCTCGATCCCGGAACCCCAGGATCACGACCTGAGCCAAAGGCAGACGCTTCACCGACGGAGCCAGCCAGGTGCCCTGATGCTGTGGGGTTTTTGTTGAATGTTTATCTTTCGCGGGTGGCATCTCCCAGTAGCTGTAAGCAGTGGCTGGTCTCTTACCCTTACTTCCGGGGGCCATGCGTGTGGCAGGCGGAGAGCGCAGCCCCGGCCGTTCTGAGCAGGCCGGCTTGGTTCCTGGGGTGGCCTGGGTCAGGACAGGAGTCGCTGAGTTGTCGTCCCTGCGTCTTTTCTCAGAATTGCTGTGAGATAAGCCCTCTTCGTGACTATGCCCAGGACGAAAATGCCCCATCGCACGTGTGTTGTTAGGAACAGAGGACACACAGATATATCATTAGGAATCTGATTTGAACTAAGTTAAGCAATACATTCTATTTTTAGCTTCTCAGCCCAAACGTAATAATCATGACATCGAGGGACCCATGGCGTGACCCGTGGGTTAAGGAACTGTGCACTTTTCCCAGCATCTTCATAATAGTCTGCGTTTTATTTGCCAAAGGAACAAAATTTATTTAAGACAGCCCCTAAAGTTTTAATATTTGCATATGAAGAATGGAAAATACCTTATTTTCTATGAAGTTACAGCCTCTTGAATTTTACTCTTCCCCCTCACTCAATGGGAAGCTGGCAGAGGTCATTACGAACCGTAAGCACATATTTTTAGGTAATCTTGCACTTTTGAGATAATCATTTTCTCAGGTTTCATGTGCTATATTAGAATTATAAGAATGTCTAAATTAAATTATAAATCTGCAGCATCGGAACGATCTCTTCATTAGGTCTCCTATAAGTGGGCACATTGTCGAAACCTCATTAACTAATAATAATAATCATAATGGTAATAATGGCGTGGCAATATTCGGCTTCTGTCTGGCCGCACATTCTGCACATACAGTAACCGTAAGAGCTCGTCGTCCCTTACGTTAAGTGCTGTGCTGGGAAAGACCGTGTCATCATCATGGAATCAGAGTTAACGGCAGGAAGGGGCCCTCTTCGATCGGCTCCCCCAAACCCCTCTCTACACCTCTTAGATGCACCTCATTATGAATTCATTTTAAGCTTCATTGAGTCCCAGAAATTAATTTGACATAAATTTCATCGTAAGCCTCCGGAAACTTTAATCTCAGAGGAAATGTTACAGTAGGACGTGTTTCTGCTGGAAACGCGTCATACGGACACAGAGGTAGAAACGGGTTCAGGAGGCCGGCAGCGAGCGTCTTCCTGGAGGCGCTCTGGCTCCTTAGCGAACACTTTATTTTGCATCTACTTCTCACCTTCGTTTCTAACACTCGCAGTGCTTTCTGACTCTGGCCTCCTTGGCCCGGCCGCACCCGAGGGTGGCAAGCGGAAGGGCCGGCGGTGGGTGGGGCGGGAGCAGGACCCCAGCGCGGCCTCCGGGTGGGTGTGAGCGCGCGCTTGGCTCTCCGCCTTCAGCAGGTGTGGGAGCTGCTGTTCCTCCCTCCCCCGAGCCTCGTCCTCACGCCCCAGGCTGCAGCTCCTGGCAGCGCTTCTCCCGAGTGTCCCGCCGACGCCGGCCCGGCGCGGGCACCGAGCTGCGCCCCCAGTCCCCAAGCTCCCTGCTTCGATGACAGCGCGGCCGCCCCCCGGCCTGGGCCCTGCTCTCGCGCCCCTTCCCTCCGTGCTGGATGCGCTCCGGCCGCCCGCTCGCCTCCCTGCGGGCCTGGGCTCGAGCTTACAGAGGCTTCTTTGTTTCCGCACGTCCTGCCTCCCTTCCCTTCCCGCCCGAGCACTGGGCCCACCGGAAGACTTCCCTTGGCGGCTCGGCTTCCATCCTCCTGGGAATAGAAGCTGCTGGAAGGCGAGCCTCCTCCAGGCCACAGAGCAGAGCCCGGGGAGGGAGTCTCCCTGGATGCTCTGCGGGCACCGTCTCACCTGGGGACGGTCGCCGGTCCCCGTGTGGTGCGACTCCCGTGTGCGGGTCAGGGAGGGGCGCTCACGGCGCCCGCCAGCCCGGCCCTGCCCACGGCCCCGCTCGCGGCCTCTCCAGCGCAGGCAGGACGTCCTGCTCTGTCACCTGTCACCGTGCCCTGCTTCCGCCCCCTCCACCCCGAGACAGCACCCACCCTGGGTCCCAGGTGTTGTCACAGGCTCCTGCTGCCGGTCAAGGTCGACCCCCGTCGGGCGGCCCGCCTTGCTGTCCCGGGCTACGTCGCTGCTGCGGCCAAGGACCAGCCAGCAGCCCATGGCGGCCTCTGGGGCTGTCTCTTCCAGAACGCTCTGAGGTCCTCAGAAGACTTCCGAACAAGATTATACTCTCTCTGCTTGTGAGAGTAACTGGTGAGATTCGTAGCTGATCACCGCATAAACCCGTCGAAGCCCTGCAGGCGCAGCCCCGGCGGGGGGAGAGGCAAGGAAGCGCGAGTGAAACACGTGATGGCAGAGGGTGACCGGAGCGGGGACCAGCCGAGCCTCCAGCGGCCTCCCCGTCACCCACACAGCAGCCCCGCTGTCCGCCCTGGTACTCACATTCTCCCCGGGGGAGGGGAGGGGGCCGGTTCTCATGAAGGTTTTGGACATGTTAAAGGGGCAGGCGTAGAGCTGCTGTGTCCCTTGTGTTGTGGAGAGTCGTTGCTGGTGCCCCCAGGAAGGTGAGCGGCCCATGAGGCTTTTAGGGGGCGAGGCCGGTGAGAGGGGGGCGTCTGGAATCAGGTTCCCCTGCCAGGAAGGTCTCGAGAGGCGGGGCTTGGGTTGGAAACTATGCAGACACCCAGAGAAGCACAGAGGAAGAATAAGGAGAGCGATGACGAGCTCTCGGTCTGGACACAGCCCCGCCCAAGCTGTTGAGTGTCTCTGTTTGTCCCCGGCGCAGACAGCGCTCAAGCTTGCAAGTGAATAGGGTCAAATCGTGCAGTTCTGTTTTGTTTCCTTTAAAGACATTTTTTAAAAACCAAAGACCTCTTTCTAATTCAGTATCCGGAAATTTTTAATATGGCCCCAAACTAAATTCAGTAGCATGGTTAGCTGTTGATATTTGTCTTCCTGATGTAAAATCTAATGTAAGGATATTAATTTATGAAATTTACAAAGACAGTAACCCTTTTCTTAATACATGCAGTAAAAATTATCCCGAGTATTCTCTTTGCATTTTCATTTTGTTTCACTTTGTTTTTAATGCAGTCGATTTTAGCTGTAATGCACACTGTTCCGGCTTCTGTTGTCCTGCTTGGAAAGTCCGTCTCCAGCCCGAACTTAGGAAGAGGCACTGGAAGTTGTGCGTGAGTTGGTGAAACGAACAGTGTCCCCTCAGGAGAGCTAACCTTGCCCCATAACCCAGGGTGAACCCCTTCTCAGGAGAGGAGCTAACGAGAGCCAGGGGGCGATGGGCGGGGAGCGGGGAGGGGAGTTTGGGGGCCGCCGGGGAAGGGGCAGCACCTGGAAGAGGAAGAGGGTGCCAGACGGCGGCCTTGCTTGTGTGGCCTTTCCGCCTTTAGTCTTTGGACTTGCAGCAATTGATGCGGAAGTCGGGGGAAGGGTCCAGCTGTGGGGCTGTGGGGTGGTGGTCTGAGGCCCTGGACGTGGAAAGTGGAAGGGGCCTCGCCTCACGCCATCTCCCGAGAGCTTGCTGACTGCCGGGACGGGCCGCAAGAAGAGCTGCTGTGGGCTCCTGCTGCTTCCCATCCAGGGTAACGGAAAGAGAGTCCGAGATGACAGTTTCACGATACTGTTACACTTGATGACCAGATGTAGCGTATACATTCCAGATCCGGTTTCATCTGTGAGCTACATTGTATCAGAAACCATCAACAAAGTCTCAGGATTATAATATGGAGCTGAGCTATGTTAAGACTGGAACACACTGATGGACATTATCAGAATGTATTTCCCCTACTTTTTAGGACAGAAAATATTTTTTTTTAGGGGAAGGAGGGGCGGGGTGGGGAGAGAACCCCAAGTAGGCCCCACGCTCAGAGCCTGACATGGGGCTCAATCTCCCAACCCTGAGATTCATGACCTGAGCCAAATCAAGAGTCGGATGCTTAACTGACGGAGCCACCCAGGCCCCCTGGAAAGTATCTTTTAAACTCCGTTTAATATCAAGAAAGCCCAATATTCTATAAAAAAGATTCAGTAGTGTAGCAGGAATTAAGGGAAATGTTACATTAATAAAACAGATTTGAATTTGTATTTTATTTTTTAAATTCTGTATGACTTGAATGTCTAATTGTAGACCAACCACACATGCATTCATCAAATATTTTATTACCATCCCAGATAGAAACACCTTGAAAGGACACATCAGGTACTAAAAAAATGAGTAGATGGAAAAGACATCTCGTCTTTAAATAGGGCACTCCCAGATCCACTATTTTGTGTCATTAAGCACGATTTGCAATACCTGGTACGTAAGTGTGGGGTGTACTGAGCTGCGGGAGGCAGAGAGGTTAGCATCATAAAATAATAGCGAGGAACAGAGTCATTAATGGTGGAAAGAACCTGTAGGTAATTGGGTCCATCCCCTGGGCTTACATGCCCTATTCTGCCAGGGTCTATTTTTAGGGTTTTATTTAGCTGACTTGGAGAACTCTAGGAGACGGTGGGGCTGCTTTCTTTTCTCCTCGGAAGACAATTAAATGGACAACCTGCCTTTCCCAAGGAAAGTTTCCCGATGTTTGGTGCCCACCCTGGTGTCCAGTGTCATCCTGTCCGGGTCGTCGATGCTCTGGGGATTGTGCCGAGCCTTTTTGTTTGGTTCGGGTGTCTCCTCTAGAGATCCCTTGCAATTATGAGGACAGAAATTTCCTAGTTATTATTTATTGTCACCAAGTCAATGTCAGTATGAATCAGCTAAATTTTAGTTTTCTTTCCCCTGTTTTGTTCTTACTTGAATGATGATGCCAGAAGTCACTGAAGCAGACGGGACTGGACGTGGACGTGGACGTGGCTCCCACGTTGGTGGCGGTCGTGGGTGTGGAGCGCCATCCGGGCTGGGCGCTCCTGCCTTTGTGTGCCCCGAGGGGCTCCTTCGCCCCTTCTCATCCTGTTTTCTCCACAGAGTTTTCATGTTTAAGTAAACTCTGTTCGGCTGTATAGGCTCACACGTGCCTTTCGGATTTCTGGCTAAACTTTCACCATTTGCTTTATGTCTCCCTGATTCACGTGATCCTCAAATTCCATGTCGTGCGCTGCTCTTCCCCCCCCCCCCCCCCCCCCCCCCCCCCCCCCCGCGCCCCCCGCNTGGCCCCTCCTCGGGTGTGGATGGACCAACAGGCTTGGCCTCGAGGGGCCCGGGTCTCTGTTACCCTGAGAAAACGTCTCCTGTTTGAACTGTATGGAGTCTTGAGAATTGAATTCTTCTAATTTTTACCTCCTGAGGTCGGTGAAGAACCTGGTGTGATGCGGCATTTCAGTGCCCAGGCCCTCTGGTGGCCTTCGGTGTGGCCACTGTGGGCAGGCCCGCTCACGACCCCAGTGCACCGACTGGGCAGACACCCGCGACCTCATGGAGCTGCTGAGGGCGGCCCGGGGCGGCCGTGCAGACGCCCTCTCCAGCCTGAGGCCCGGCTTGCCGCTGAAGGTCTCCGGGGTCGCCTGCTGTCCTGGGTGTCCGCACCAGGCCGTACAGCACTCTGCAAGCACGGCGACCACATCGGGGGCTCGCGGGCCCTGCTCAACTGGCTGTGAGCTTCCGTCGGCACGGGGATGCACTGACCAGACTCGCGGTCGGTGTGGGGTGGAGTGTGGATGACAGGTGTGGTGCTTCATTCATTCATTTGTTCACTCTTTCATTCATTTATTTTTAAAGATTTTATTCATTTAACACCCGGAGAGAGACAGCAGAGAAGGAACACAAGCAGGGGGAGTGGGAGAGGGGGAAGCAGGCTGCCCGTGGAGCAGGGAGCCCTATGTGGGGCTCGATCCCAGAACCCTGGATCATGACCTGAGTTGAAGGCAGATGCTTAATGACTGAGCCCCCCAGGCATCCTGGAAATAGTGCCTTAATGTTACAAGAAGTGATTCTTGTCTCCCCTCCCCAGCCCCTCAACACACACCCCTGCATCTTTACAGAAGTGGAACAAAAGCAAACCCATACACCCAAGATGCAAAGACAAAACAGAAAGTTTTGGACTGTTTCACCAGGCCGGTTCCTTTCTTTGCTCTGCTACGCTTGCAGGTGTCCGATGATGAGACTCTGGAAATGCACAACGGAGACGAGCTTTCTCTTACTTTCTAGCTACGTGGCCCCTGGATGCACAGGTTGTGAGCCGGTATGGGAATCTGGGATCCGAAGATGAGTTAACTGGAATCCACAGGTGGGCAGGGCTGCAAAGCTCTGCAACGTCAGAGATGTTTCTCCTCTTTACAGCCTCGCCCTGCGCTGTGGTGGGAGCTGCGGTAAGTGCGGCTCGCCAGGCAGGAGCCCCGGGCCCGGGGGTGAGGGGCGCAGGGGTGAGGGGCGCACCGGCACAGGTGAGCCGGGAACTGGAGGAGGAGGGGGCGGCAGGCTGGAGAGTTACGAGGGCGCAGAAGGCGTTGGTCTCAGGTGCTGATCTGACTGGGAGGCTGGAGGAAGGGACGACTCCAGGATGCCTGGCACGTTCCTGGTTTGGGCACAGGAGCAAAGCTGGCAGAGCCCCGGACTCTGCTGAGAGGGCCTCGTTCAGATAAGCAGAGGGAGGCTGGGCCTCACCCGACAGCCCACCTTCAGTCAGGAAATCGGCATTTCCCACGGTGGGTTTGCCCTTGTTGGGGTGTCTGTGTGCTGACCGAGCCGTGCTCCCCGAACCCTCGCTCTCCTCCTCGTCCACCGAGTCCTCGCTCCTTTGTTTGACATCGTTCGTCTCCCCAGAGTGTGTTTCCTGCGGGCGGAGTCTGCCGGTCTCTCTCGTCGTTATCCATGGCAGCGGCTGGCCGTCTGACTGGCTGCCAATTTAATGGTAAGTGACTTTGAGACACGTGTCTATGACCTGAAGTTAGGCACTTCCTGCAGGTGGAAAGTGGTGACGTGCCCCTGGCCAGGGGCTCAGGTGCCGACACAGTGCGCGCACCTTGTGGGTCCGGGAACAGCGGGGACCCCGGCACTGGGCGAGGCCGTCGGCCTTGTTTACAACTGCCCCCAGCCCTGGACCGGCACGCACGCGCCCTGCAGGGGCGCAGCATGAGCCACTCTGGGGAGCACTGAGCAGACAGTGAAGATGAGTTCCAGACTTGATGGCCTACCCTTCGACTTCCGCGATCCTGAAGCGCCTCGCACTTCTGTTTCAAGACAGTCGAGGGCTTCTTTGCAATACTTCGCTGCGGGCATGATGGCAGGGGTACTTCGATGCCAAGGAGAGTAATTTGCAGCATGAATATGGCATGAGATTTGCAATCGCTTACATTTTAAAGCCTCCATATAAAAGTGAGCATTTGGCAGAGGTAGTCGGGGAATTGTCGTCTCCTGCTTAACTTTCAAAGAAATTGAAGTTAAATGTCTATATTAACGTTTATAAAATTTTAAGCGTGACTCCCTTATTCCATAATGAGCCTAAGGGCTCGGCTGTGCGTGCGTCTGCTGCTCTCTGTTCGCCAGAGCGGGCGGCACCGCTGCGCCCCGGGCAGAGGGAGAGGCGACAGGACCCCCGGGGCCAGGCCATAAACACAGACAAAGGTGTTCAGGGCGCACAGGCATTACAATCCCAATTTGTTCATTTTAGTAGAACAGGTGTTTTTGTGAATACAAAAAATCCTAGGCAAACTCTGCTGACAGAGGTGTTGGCATTGGCAGAGACAAGGTGGTATTTAGGTGAGGGGCCAGTCCGCAGGGCTGGGGAGCTGCACCCAGGACACACAGCTCTGTCCAGCGGGCAGGCCGTTCCACGCTCGGCGCTGGGGCGCGGCCTGGGCCTGGGTTGTCCTGATTCTAGCACTGCGGGGTTCTGGCTCTGCAGACAGCAAGAGAACCCAAGCTCCCAAGTCCCCAGAGAAAGGATGGAGCCAG
This sequence comes from Ailurus styani, assembly GCA_002007465.1. NCBI lineage: Eukaryota > Metazoa > Chordata > Mammalia > Carnivora > Ailuridae > Ailurus > Ailurus styani. Next base: position 3,991,912 of record LNAC01000076.1, on the reverse strand, counting down.
TCAGCGAGGGCAATGATGTGGTCGTGGCTTCACGGCTGCAAACCCTCCCGCGTGGATGCCGCCGCCGCAGACGGGACCTGGAGTCTAGACGGGGCCTTAGGAACGACCAACATCACGCCGGCACTTTCAAGCCAAGCAGATGCTAATTCTAGGATGATGTTCCCATCCTGAGCAGAGCCTTTGGTGTAGGAAACTGAGCGCAGGTCCCAGAGACAGTGGTCAGTGCCGGGGAAATTCACTCAACAGGAGACTTGGACTCAAATGCTTAGAACAGCACCAACCGGTCAATTTTAGAAATCTTGAGACATACCTTATCAGGATTTTTGAAAAAGGATAATGCTAAAAATAAAATAGAAATGGACAGCATGGGGGCAAATTGCCAGTGACGCTGCAGAGCTCACCGCTGCCTCCTGGCCTGTAGCACCCCCTGCCCCCCATGCGCGGCTGCGGCCAGGCGGGCCCCGGACGCCGGTGAGCAAACCGACTTGTGCCTCGCGCAGGCAGGCTTTGCAAGAAGCAGGGGCTCCGTGGGGCTGACGCGGGGGGTCCCAGGCTCTAGGATGGGGCCCATGGGACAGGAGGAGGTCTGCCCAGGAAACACTGCTTTGGATGGTCATAGGAGTGACAAGAAACTGCTAACATGTGGACTCATTAAAATGTGGGGCTAGTGTTTTTACAGCAACTAGTATTCCGTGACTTCCGTGGGTAAAAAGCAAAGTACTTAAACCCAGAGGAAGCCAGAGCCACGCCGCGGAGGCGGACACGCGCGATGCAGGGAATTCCCGGCCGTCCCAGCTGCAGGCGTCTGTCTCCTCAGGGGGCCGCAGACGGAGGCCCAGGGCTTGCAGTGCGCAGCTGCGAGGGCGGCGTGGCTGCCACCGTGTCCCCCCGCTGTCCGGCCGGGGCCCCGCGCACGCGCCTTCAGCAGCCGTCCCGCAGCCACACGGCCGCACGGTATCGGAAAGCGCACGATGGTTAGACGCGAGTTTGTCTCTCGTGAACCGGATTCCATTTTGCACATGGAAACATTGACTGCATTGGCTTGGAAGCTTAGAAAGAAGGATTTTGTTTGCTCCACTTCTGGTGAGGGTCCCCTCGCCGGCCTGGCCTGAAGTGGGGAGCACACATCCCGCGCGAGGTGACGTCCACCTGCTGGGGCTCCGCGCTGTCCCGCCAGCGTTGTGGGGGGGGGCGGGGGGCGGCGGACCGGCCGGTCATGCTAGCTCCCGGGGCTCTGGCGGCTCGCACCCCGTCTCTCCTGGCTTCCAGATCACGTCCGGCGTGCCTGAAACGATTCTGTGCTATTCCCGGGCTGGAGAGAAATGGTGGTGATGTGAACCGAGTGCAGAGGAGAGTGTGGGCTCAGGACCCCGGGGGCTGCCTGGGCCCTGAGGACCTCCCGGCAGCCCATTCACTGCTGTTATTTTAAATGCAAAGGAGGGCATATCTGTGTCCCTATGCTTTATGGGAGAAATTTACGTTTGACAACCAAAGAATAAATGAGAAGTCTATGCAGTCTTGACATTTATGGGACTTCATTAATAGATTTCTCTCTCATGTTTCTAGAATATTTTATTTGATTTCTGCTTCCTTGAAAAACATGTTAGCCAATTTCTAATACCTCATTACATATCTGGGAGATGTCTTTGCTGCTTAGAGTAGTAGCAATCTCAATTCACTCTTACAAAGCTTTGCACACTTTTGGCTTTTAATTTCTGACCTTATTTTGCTTGTATTAGGCACTTTTGTGAGATGCATGAACTCTCTGGTCGGTTTGAACCTTCGATGAAGTCAGAGACTTGCTCTCTCGGTTGCCAGCTCCCTGCTGCCACAAGATACAGGACAGAGTGATGGAAGGTTCTAAATTTTCTCCTTTTTCCATTGTAGCTTCTGCAAAGAAAGCTTTTCTCTTGGTAGGCAGGAGTGCGTCAGGAAGTAAGCGTGGGCCTGATGTGTCTGCCTGGCACCCCAACTTCGACGCAACTTCAGCTGTAACTTTAATTCTGGCAGTGGGTTGGGGAGGCCGCGCAAGCTGGGATTTTTTTAAGCTCCACATTGAACTATGTTTTCATTGAATACAATTACAAAAGAACATAATATCTCAAATTTTTGAGTCACAATCTTAGGCTTATTACTGTCAAAAAGCAATTACAAGCTATTTTTATGCAGAGCTCAAACATAAAATTAAAGACTCAGAAATGAAAGAGAAACATTTTTAACCATACTATCCAGTGCTCACAACAATATCTATGAGCCAAATGCAGAGCATAGAAAATATGCATATTCTGCAAACATAGAGGGTGTTTACAGAGATAAACTGGAAGAATAATTTGGGCCAGCTGTTTGTAGTAACTTTATTTCTATGCTTGCTGATATGTTAGAGTACAGAAGAGTCAGGAGAAAAGATCGTATTGAAATGTTTAAAGTCTTGAAATAAACTAACTTTTTTTCGAACGCGGTTTTTAAAACCAGAGATGGGACTGTTTGATAATCCATCTGAGCAACCCGATGGTAGAAGGACAGCGATTTCTGGAATGCTGGGTTCTGTGCTTGCTCATGGCCTCCACGTAAGCTCAGGGTCATGGGGCAGCAGAGCAGGAGTGGCGGATTCAGAAAAGTGCCCGAGAAGGCTGAGCTCTTGAGGACGTCCACACACAGGCACTTGCCTCCATGGTCAGGCAGCCCCGGTGGTCAGCCAGCCCCGGTGGTCAGGCAGCACAGCTTATAGTCTCTGCAGACTGGGAGCCTGTCCATGTGGGGCCGGTGGGAGGGTTTGGAGAAGGTGGTGAGCTCCCTGGATGAGTGGGAGGGAAGGACGGTGGCAGTTTAGTGCCAGTGTTTGGACTGTGACAATTTCAGCAGGTCTTACTTTGCTGCTACTAAGTTCTGAAACCCCAAATACCTGGTGGATTTGCCTCTTAACATCAGGGCGTTCCCTGTGTCTCTGAGCTGACATTTGACTGGGAAGGTCTGTTTCTCAAACTGCTGCCCTGTGGTACCCACCATCTCCTGTCCCCGACTGTCAGAAGGTGGGAAGCAGACTTTCCTCTGGATTTCCATTCCCAGAACCCACTCTGCGACACATAGCAGGTGCCCTGCTCAGAGTTCGGAGGAAAGGCAGGAGAGGAGAACCATCCCAGGGCGCTGGGCCAGAGCTCATGGCCCATCGGCCAGGAGAGCACGGTCGCAGTGTCCTGAGCAGGCAGGGGCTGGGCCTGCTCCGCCCCCTCCGCGCTGCTCCCTCGGACGGGCCCAGGAATGGAATTCTTTCCAAGGGAACCGTAATAGCCACTGTTGTGTCCCTGGTTCCCGCAGACCCTTCACAAAGCTTCCCTGGAGTCTCTGCTCCACGTGTCTGCAGAGCCTCGGCCAGCCTCACCCCTGCTGTGGACGAAGACGCCAAGACTGCGCCCACGACGTGTGGCCATGCCCACGATGAGCAGACACAACAGTGGAGGCAAGTTCTGGTCGTCCGCGTTCCCTCCCTCGGCGGCGAGGAGCCCCGACCCCACTCATGACCTCACATGCAGGCCTGCGGGTTCCGTGGAGGGTTCGGGGGGTGCGGCCGAGCTGACCTCCATGGGGGTCGGGCACACAGCACCCATGTCTGCTTGAGTCTCTGGGCTCGCCGTGGTGCGGAGGTCGCCCAGGGAGGCCAGACCGACACCTCCCGGAAGCTGACGGGGACACCGGGGCTTTCCTGCGTGTCTGCCGAGCTCCCCGCCCTAGGTCTGTCTGTCCTACGGGCTGATGCGGACGCGACGCGGGGGGCCGCGGGGGCCCGGGGGGCTTGCCTGTGGCAGCGTGGCTCTGGACCTCACTCTCAGAGTTTAAGAAGTCTTTCCCTTCTGACTTTACGAAATGTTTATGGCCCACAACGCTGGGAACCATCCTGCGTGGCTGAAAAGCTTCACGCGCACAGGGCCCGGAAGGCAGCTTCTGTTTTCCCTACTTAGGAGCACCGGTGGGGAATCCGGAGCGAGTCCGTGCTGCCTCTCCTTTGTCAGGTGTCCGTTTTGCTTTTCAAAAGTGAGTTTTATTCCCAAAGTTCCAGGGCTCAGCACCAAGAGAGGGTCTTAAAAACCAACCCACAGACGATGCGACCACACTGAGCATGTGTACTTGTGGCCGTGGGCCTGGTCACGCTGTGGCCCCCACGCGGGAGCTCATCCGAGCGCGTCTTCCCCCCGGTCCCTCCAGGAGCACGCCGGGCTAAACTCAGGGAAGAGCCCGGGAGCAGCTGGAAACACTGTCCCAACACCCCCACCCAACACAGTGCGCACGCGTGCTGTACCCAGGAGCACGCCAGCGCTGGTGTGCAAACCGTCACCACGCAAACCCACTCCACCACGATGCGTGCAGGGGACACGCAGAGTGGCCAGCCAGGCGGGTGCGGCCGTGCCCGCTGTGGCCGAGCCATGCCCCCGCGCGCCCGCTGGCCTTGGGCCAGGCCGTTTGCCGAGCCCCGATTTCAGGTCCTTAGAAGCACTTACAGTGCTGTTCATATGAGCCGTAATTAGCAAACAAGTATATGGATAATCACACGCACTCCCACAAAGATTTCCTGTGTTTGCAGACCAATCCATTTCCTGCTTCAGTGAACCGTCCTGTTGTTAATTTGTGCAGTCTCACCCCTGGGTGATGGAAATACTTGCCCTCTTTCCAGGTGCCCATTAGTATTGTTTTAAGTTACATGTATAATGCATGAGAAGAACCTGTTTGTCAAACATTCCAGACAGGCTGCGCAGCCCTGCATCCGTCGGTAACGGTCACCCCAGCAAGGCGGAGGGAGAGAGAGCCGGAGTTTGTCTTTATTTACCCCAAGAACAGCTTCATGAGGATGCAACACACGCTGTGCCGTTCGCCCCCTGAATGTGGTGAGTCCGTGGTCGGCACACTCCCAGGGCTTGCGGCGGCCCCTGCACCCACGCTGCACGTTCTCGGAGCCCAGAGAGAGACCACGTGTCCTTTGACGTGGCCCTAGGTCCCCCAACCTCCCAGCCCCTGACAACCACCGTTCACTCTCTGCTGCGTGCAGTTCCAATAAACGGAATCACGTCACTTGTGGTCCTTCTGTGATGGACTTTGTTACTTCGCGCCCTGGTTTCCGAGTGCATCTGTGTTGTGGTCGCATACGTGCTCTTCCTTTTCCATCTTTGGCTGATGCGATTGATTCCCTCGGATGGATATATACATGTTATTTATATAATGTACCGCTTTTTTAATCCACTTATGAGCCGGTGGACTTTTGGGTTGTTTTCCCATTTTGGCTCTTGTGGAAAACGAGCCACAATTATCCTAGCTTTTTGTAAGTATTTAAAGTGACTATGAAGATGACATTAGAGAATCTTGAAGCTGGGGGAATCCTGTGTTCTTAGGACGGAGTGAAGTCACCTGATTGGTTACCAGTGAGGTGAGCCGGCGGCTGCGGGGCCTCCTGGTCTTTACCATCTGTCCTTCTTGTGACTTGCTGATCCCCCTAAGTAAAGGCAGGTTTTGAGAAGGGCTGGGGTCCCGGGTCCAAACTGCGCTGGAGGAGGGGTCGGGCAGACGCTGGATCGGAAGCCCCTGCAGAGTCGGGTCACAGGTCAAGAGAGCCGAGCGGAGGCCCATCTCCGTGCCGCCTGCGGGGCAGGTGGGCTATGAACTTGGGGCTTCTGTCCATGCCTGGGCCCCAGACGGCCTCTGCTTTGCGGCTCGCACTTCTGGGGTCAAGGAGTGAGGCGAGTCCTAGCAACGTCACCTCGAGCAGTCGTGGCCCTGCGGTTCCACTTCCCTTTCTGATTTTGACACGGGTGTCACGCCGTTCGCAGGGACGGGGAGAAGATGGCCGGCGTTTCCACGAATCCAAGCCCCTCGGGGCCGAGAGCCCGCCCGCGCTCCGCCGCCGTCCCGCCGCTCGCTCCGCCAAGCTGCC
>LNAC01000076.1:3939813-3985789 GCA_002007465.1 Ailurus styani | reverse complement strand
CTAGCCTCGCTCTCGCTCGCCACGGCTCCCAGGTTCCTTGTCGCTCCTGCAGGCGGACGCTCTGGTCGTTTCCACACCCGGGCGACCGCGCTCGTGCGAAGGAAAGGGCCCGGCGCGGGCGGGAGGGCCACACGAACTCGCGCACACGGGGTCGCAAGCCTTGGACCCCCGGACGCGGGGCGCGGGCCGGCAGGGAGGGGGCGGACGTGGACCCAGACTCAGGAGTGAGATGAGTGAATTCCAGGCTCCACCGTGCAAGACGGTGACTGTGCAAATGACACTCCGTCGCCTGCCTGAGGCTTTCCAAGAGAGCAGCTCGCGCGTGTGTCACGGAGCGGTAACCGGGGGACAGAACGGGGTGTCCCTGAGCGTGGCCGTCCGGCTCACATTGCCGTGTGGAAGTATTTCAAACGTCACGTTGTGTACCTTAAATGCGAACCCTTTTTTTAAAAAATGCCGGCATTTGCACTGAGATGGATGCATCACGTATGGAAATAGCCCGCTTCCCATGGTTCATGGGCTGTTCCCGTGAGCACGGGCGGGTGCGTTTCCTCAGATGCCTTTGCAGCACCGTCAAGCTGCTTATGTGATTTCTGTGCTTAGGTGCATCAGTCTGGCTAGTTTTCCAACACCGAGGAAAAGGAACGGAGGCTCTGAAGGTGCGGAGCGGGCAGCATGGCCCGTCGCCGTTGTCCCGTTTGCGTTCACCAGCACCGTTCACACACGCTTCCTGAGGGCTCTTGATCTTGGGTATATTTTATAGTTTTCTAATGCTCGGAAAATTGGTAACTCAGGTGCAGTCAATCCGAACGAGCCAGAACTTTTCTTCACTGGGCCAATCATTCTAAACATGAGAAACCTCCGTATTAATTAGCTGGCTCCTTGTGTATGTAACGTGACCGGGGCTGTGGGGTTGCATAAGTACCAGTAAGGTGAATGCTTGTTTTGACAAATTCCTACGTGCATCAGACATGGAGGGAAACAGGGAAAGAAGGTTGTAGAGTGTGGTCTGGTCCTCGGGAGGTTGACCGCGGTCATCGCAGGATTCAGACGCTGGAAAGGGGACAGCTGTTCCTCCCTCTATCCGGTGCTGGCTGGATAGATGCCGGCAGGTGCGCATGCTTCCTTTCCGAATGGAGTTTGCCACCCATCAGAGTTTCTGTTTGTTTATTTTCTGCTTGGACTTCCTTTTAGTTGAAGAATAACATGCATGCATAGAAAAGAGCAAAACATCAAAGCGTCAGTAAACTGTCCAGAAGTTGAAATCCATTTAACTACCACCCGGACAGGGGAGACGATCCTAGAAAATCTCTTCATGGCTTGAGTGCCAGCTTTGTCTTCCTGAAAGGTAAGCCTCCTCGTACCTCGACTGTTGTAGTTTTGTGGGACTTCGAACTTTATAAGGTGGACTTAGACAGCATGCAGTCTGTTTTGTTTGGCTTCTGTGTTCCACCTGATGATGACCAGACTCACCTCTGCCATGGAGTCCCTGGAGGTCACTCCCTTTCAGCGCCACGCAGCGTTCCTAATGTGGATAGAGTGGGATGTCCTCTTCCGTCCTACCGATGGCATTTGGGTCATTCCTCACTGTCTGCCTCTCGTGAATGCGTACGCCGGGGTCCAACCACACAACAGAACCGCCAGGAGTGAATCCAGGAAGGGTCACTTTACAGGAAGGGACATGCAGGAAGGGCCCTACACAGTCGTGCATCTGATGAAAGGGTGTCCGAGCACTGCTGCCTCTGTGCCTGGAACCAGAGCCCGACATCAGCTGGACGGAGTGGCGTGGGGACAAAAGGAAGACGGGAACTTGCATGTCCAATTCGGAATGCAGGAGGATGCACTCAGACCCAGTGGTTTCCCACCACCTCCGAGCCTCCAACTTTGCCATGCACATGACCTTGGAGAAGGAGGACCCTTTGTCGAGGACTCAGAGGATGAGGGAGGAGGTCAGCTGGCTGCAGGTGCGGCTGTCCAGCTGTTGCCACGGCGACCAGGTGACGCAGCAGAGCACAACAGCCTGCCTGACCTAGAGTCCAAGCAACCCTGAACCCGTCTTCTGCTTGTGGATCTTGGAGGTCTGTGTGCATCGCAGGCGTGGCCCCTTTGTTGGTGAGTGTGTTGCAAACATCTTACCGTGTGGCTTACTCACCCTTGCATGACCTTAGCGGTTCTGTCTGGTGGGCAGATCTTCGTTTCAGGGTCGTTCAACTTCCCAGGGTTCCTCTTTGTGGACGGAGTTTTTATATCCTATTTAGGATAGATTTTCCTATTCCAAGATCATGGGGTTTTTTAAATATAATCTTTTAGAGGTTTTTATTATTTAGACTTCTGTGTTTATATCTCGAATCCCTTGGAAATCACATGGTGTGAGGCAGGGCTCTGTTACATTTTTCCACATGGAGACACGATTGGCCAGACCCTCTGCTGGCTTTGTCCATTGCTGTTCAGCATCACACCTTCAATAATCCGTTAAAATAATTGTTTTAACATCACCTTGTCTTCATGACTGTCTTTGGACAAGATGACCTTCTCCAGAGCAGGTCTGCCTACCTTGCTCAGAGCCTTGAGTGTCCATGGATGTTCTAGAATGCATGTTTTGAAATGTCTTCAAAAACTCTATTTAGGCTTTAATTGGGGTTGCACTGGACTCACAGAGCAACGTGAGGACTTAGAGACTTGACATCTTCGTACAGTGACTCTCCCTGTCCATGAAGTGGGTGTCTCTCCTCATTTACTTAGTTCTATAATTTCTTCTAGTAATGGCTTGTTGGTGCCTTTTCCAGTGAATCTAAGTGTGTGCACATGTGCAGAGGTAGAGATCATGCATTTACTAGATTTATTTCTTATCCTAGATGGCTGCGAAGCATTCGGTATGTTTGATGCTAATATGAATAGTGCCTTTTTACTAAGCTGAGTCTTAGTCAATGTTCCCTGTGTACCGGAAAATAAGGTGTAGTTTGCAGTTGTACGAGTGAAATTTGTTGTCTTGTTCTAATGTTTAAAAAGAATCTGCCTCCTCCATGTTTTAACCATTCATCCTCTCAGTTATGAGCAGGAGGAACTCAGGTCTATTATAATTGTGGGTTTGTTTGCTGGTAACAAATTCTCCTGGTTTTCGCTTACCTGGAAACATCTTTATCATAGACCCCTTCCTGATGGTTATCTGTGCTGGACACAGGTGTCTGGGGGCCAGTCCGTCTTTTAGCAATTTGAAAATATCATTTCATTGTCTTCTGGTTTTGTTTGTTTGGAGGAGTTAGCCCTCCTTCTAATGCCTCTTCCTTTGAATATAATATGCCTTTGTTTCTCTTACTGCTTTTAAGATTTTCTCTCTTTTTAAAAAGCAATTTTGGGGCAGCTCAGTGGCTCAGTCAGCTAAGCATCTGAGTCTTGATTTCAGCTCAGGTCGTTATCGTAGGGTCCTGAGATGGAGCCCTGCGTCGGGCTCTGCTCTTAGCGGGGAGTCTGCTTGAGACTCTCTCTCTCTCTCTCTCTCTCTGCCCCTCCCCCTGTGCTCTCTCTCTCACAAAAAAGCAATTTTATTATAACGTGTTCATGTGTAATCTTATTTTCTAACTGGTGTTCAAAGGACTTCTTGAATCTGTGGCATAACATCTTTCGACATTTTGACACTCTTTTCTGATAGTATCTCCCCAAATAGAGCCTCTGGAGCATTTTTACTCTTACCTCTTAGATTCCAAGCACGCATAGGACATCCCACTAATCCCTCCATTTTCGGGCTTTCCTCTTTATTTCCTATTCTTTCGTCTCTCCGTGCTTCACCTTGGACGTTTCCTTCTGGCCCATTCTCCAGTTCTCGATGTGTCTATCTTCAACGAGATCTCATGGGAAATAACAGATCTCATACTGACACTGTCTGATTACATCAATCTGATATCTTACCTTCAGCTTATCTGCCCGTATCGGTATCTGAATTTTAAAGGTTGTCCTCTCTATTTTTCTACAATTTTAAGCCATCCTCACCCTCCTCTTGTCTCTTAGCCTCTGGCTGTGCAGACGGTGGACGTGGCCAGAAGTTCTCTGTGGCTCTCCCGTCCTCTCTCTGTCCTGGGAGCCAGGGCCGCCCCGACTTGCCCTGACCCGGGGAATCTGGCGGAAGTGACGCTGGGTGGACTCTTTGCCTGCACCTTCACGTGTTCCACGTCACGCCGGAGGCCCTGTAGCCACCACGGGAGTGATGTGGCCAGGCTGAGGGAGGATGAGAGGCCCCGTGGAGTAAGGCCCGGGCATGTGGGCGCTTCCACTGACCTCGTCCTCCTGAAGGAGGTTCCGGACATGAAGGAGGCCCCGCGGGGCAGAGCAGAGCCTGGCGGGGACCAGCCAGGCTGCCCCCGAGGTTGTCCTGACCTGCGGGGCTCAATAAACCTGCTCTTGTGTTCAGCCTCGGTGCATGAGGTAGTTTGTCACATATTCCTCTGTTTACATTCTCAACCATTAAAAAAATTCTTTAAATATACTGGTAGTGTAATTTGAATCTATTCACGTTCTCTACGCAGACTCCTTGTGGGTGTGGTTGTACCGCTCATCTGTTCTCTTACTTTTGGTCTTGATTTCTACTTTTCTGATGAATCTGCTTATTATCGATATAATGATGGACGTTGCCTGAGAGAAACTTAGAAATATGTTGAGGAGATTAGATTATGATATCTTTTTTTTAGACTACGTTTGCTTCTGGGAGACAGTGACAGATTTGTGGGAGCCCCTTCATCTGGTTTCATGGGTCTAGAGTCTATGAAACTTGCCTTTGGTAATACGGTTAGCCCTTCAGAATCCCAACCCAAACGGTGGGGCCTTCACCAGGCTTCCCCTTCAAAGCTAGATTCCAGTTTTTATGCACGAGAGCAGGGAGGCTGTTAGAGGCCTTGTATGTGGTCGGGTCTCCCTCGGGAGCCTGGCACTCTCAGGGGAAAGCAGTTCCAGATCCTCTGCTCCCTTTTCCCATTTCACCTCCTCCTTGACCAAGGTGGGCAGGGCCCTTCACGACTGTGTTCTTTCTTTGTGACCTTTATGCAAAACTAGTTGTTTGAAAAATTAGATTTTCTATCTGTTAGCATGAGAATTAATTAGAATTGTCTGGACCTGCCTTACCAGGAACAGAAATACACAGGACTTAAACAATTAAAAAAAAATTTAAGCATAGAGAAGTAAAAAGAAAAACATAAGAGCCATTCATACTTCCACGCCCAGATGGTAGCACTTTGGTCAGTGTTGGGACACTCCAGAGAAGCTTCAAATGTGGTCAGTTTTCAGCGCGAGGCTGAACATGACCAGACAGAAGGTGAAGAAGAGGGACGTGGATCTCGGCGCCTTGAGGATTATATGTGCATGCGGGGGACAGGACACTGGCCTGGGCTGGACGTGGTGGTGCTTCAACCTGGTCTTTGAATAAATTTCCAGTGAGTCAAAGGGTTTGACAAGGAGGAGAACCTAAAGATGGCTTCTTGTTTGCGGAATGTTCTGGGTTCCACGATTGTTTGGCTTTTAATAGAACTGTAATCTTTAAGGGATCTGTGCCTGTTGAACAGAAACTATTCACATAGCTTCTGTTAGAGAATCACGGCGTGTTGTTTCCTCACTGGAAGGGCAAGAGGTGATAATCAAACCAGTTTACATGAATACATTTGCTTTATCCACCAATTTACTGAGTGCCCGTGGACCTTCTGAAGGAAAAATCCATTCAAATGAATACCTAATGAAGGGCTCAGGATGTCTGGTTACACAGAGTACTTTGGCCACGCATTTCTGAAATTTCCTTTGAAATCCCAAGGATAGCGTTTAGCTTAGAAATGCATTATTAATGTTCCAATTAATATAAAATTCTCTGTTGTATTTTTGGTGACTTGAATAAGAACCGATAAATCTTACAAACTACAATGCAAATTGCAGCAAAAATACTTTAGAACATTTTGAACTCTAGAAGGACAAGCTCCCTTTATAATTTTGTATGCCTGGTGTTACTTTTTCTTACTTGCCTTTGTTACTAAATGTAGGCGCATGTTTTCTGAGTTCACACTGAATCCTAAACCAGGCACCTCTTATGACGAGCTCCACAGTTTCCCCTGCAAACGATGGCATTGCTCCTGGGATTATCATCATTAGAAGCTGGAGATTAATGGAGCACCTTTAAAGATTGCTCGCGATGATGCCAAATATTTGCACAATTCCCTGAAATTTGCAAACTGTGTACTACTTAGCATTCATGGGTGCAAAGTGAGTAACTTCTTGTGTGCGGCCACAGTGGAAGCTCCGTTTAGTGTACGTAAACCAGAGAGCTGAGGATTTCACTGCAGGTAATGGGTCCTGTGATGACACTCTAGAGAATTTATCCTTCTGCATTAAGTAACTAAGAAATCGGAGCAAAGTCAGGGGCTTCCTTTGAAATTCTTTGAGAAAACCGGTCATATGGAAGCACATCTGTTTCTAAATGAACGCTTTGGGGGGCCTTGGATGAGGAGAGCGTATTACAGAATCTTGCTTTCCGCACTTTTCATTCATCTTTAATTTCTGAGGTTTCCTGCTTTCCGCCATCAGATGCGCGTTCCTGTTTGACTGCTGTAGCTCCCGTGCATTCTCCGGCCAGTGGCGCACTTGGCTCTGCCCTTGGAGGGGAGCGGGGCCTCGAGGAACGGGGCCCATCCCTGGGTGCGTCCCCCGACCCCACTGCCCGGCATGGGAGCGTGGCCTCGGGGAGGGGAGGCCGGGTCCTCCTCCCCATCTCGCCGCCCCCTGACACGCGCAGATCGTGCCCGTGGAAACAGTGCTTCCCGTGGCACGTGGACACAGAGTTCTCTCTTCAGGGATTACTTTACTGGAGACTTTTTAGATGTTGCGCAACCCCAGCCCAAACTCCCGCGACAGTGCGTCAGGACTCCGTGGCCGTCGCGGGGGCTTGCTGAGCGCTCACAGCCACCCGACAGAGGCAATCCGTGGCAGGTGCTCCTGGCGGGGGGCCGTGGGAAGAGCTCTGGCTGTCCGGCTGGAGGGGCCTCCCCACGGCCGCCGGGGTCTGTGTGGGTCCCGAGGCCTCCCGGAGACGCAGTGACGCCGCGGGTCTGCCTGTGGCTTCAGGGGTCTTCACGGTACGGATAGACGACTGTCCACGGAGCCACCAACAGTGCAGCGCTCGGTGGGCAGCCTGGAGGAGGTGGGACTGACCGGCAGGAGTCAGAGCTCTTGCCTGCGCGAGGCAGGGGGGCGCGGGCTCCTGGGCTCCTAGGGTGCGACACGTGGGGGCGCACACGTCATCCGTGTCCTCTCGGAAAGTGGAGACTTTCTGAGCCCCCACGGGGCGCAGGCAGAGAGACCCCGGCCTGGGCTCGGCGGGAGGACACAGACCTTGGCCGCCCCGCTCAGGCCGGGCCGCGGCTCTGGTTCTCCAGCGGCGCGTCCAGCACTGAGCCTGCGGGAGGTTGTGCGGGGCTGATGCCTTCACCGTAGACACCTCTGTCTTCTCTTCTGGCTCTCAGCTCTCCAACCCTAATACAGGTTAAGATCTTCCAACACCAGCCAACCAACCAGCCCACCGCCCAAACTCCATGGGCTGGGGCCCCCGGTGGCTCCACTGTTGGCGGCCCCAGAGACGCTCTGAAATCAGTGCGCCCTCTGCGGGTGGCGGAGTGTCCTTTCGTTATACAGAGCCGTCCTGGGTAGGATTGGCTATAGAGGGATTTGACGGAGTTTCATGAAACCGAAGGCACGGGGTCGATTGCACGAAGTTGCGTGGGCGCCTCCCGAGGCTGGCGACCCGCTTTCTCTGGGGGGAGGGCTGACATCTGGGGACTATTCTGGCGTCAAGCACACTCTCGTTTTATACGTGTTCACTGAACGAAGGGTCTCGCTCCCCTGCCTGTGACACGGTCCGGAGCTCAGCGGACGGCGAGCGGGAGAGCCGTGACGCAGTTCTGCTGGGAGGTCTTTCCCTGAGCGCCAGGCACTGGGCGGTGCGCCCCGCTCGGTCCGTCTCCTGCCCGCTGCCCGGAGAGGAGAGGGGAAGGGCGGGAGGCAGCCCGCGATGGCGTTTTCTTGGCAAGGACTCGGGCGGCAGATGCTGAGTCCCGCAGCACACGCAGCTAGGACACGGTAGGAGGACGGGACCACAGATCCTCTCGTTCTGAAGTCACCGTCACGCTACGCGGTGCCACGAGGACCCGGCCTGCGGGGCTGATGCTCGCCAGGTGCACCGCGAGCTGTCCCGCCGCGTCTCCTACCAGCCCGAAGTCCCCGTGGCCCCGAGCTCCTGCATGCGCCTCCACGGGTCCCTGGTGTTGGTCGTTCTCAGCTGGCTGGAGCTGAGCGTGGCCGTCGACGGTGGCTTCAGTCCACCCGTGTGCTGTCTCTGGGGACTGGCAGCCCCTCGGCGTGGCGGACATTCAGGAGAGCAAGCCCGCACGCTGGCCAGCGACCCCCGCTCTGCGGACCCTGTGGAACCGTGGTCAGCAGGTGGCTGTGAAGCTGTAGGACACTGGGGTCGAGAGGGACCCCTCACCCAGCACGGGGACGCCCGGTCCCGTCTGCGGGGAGCCAGGGGAGGTGAGCACTGCCGCCCAGCAAACAGCCCCTTTCACCCTGTCCGTCTTGGTGACGGTGCACTGCGGAGTTCAAGGGACCACGGAGAACAGGCTGTATGCTCAAGGGGGCTTGGGGGTGGAAGATTCTGAAAGGCCCTGTGCCCATTGCTGACACCCACTGGACACAGTTCCGGCCCGCCGTGGAACATGTGTGCCAATAGCCTCTCAGCCCTCCGTGCCCTGACCCTGCTTTACACGTCATCACGGCTGTCCGCGTGCTCCGGCGTGACGTGTACCCCTGCCCACGGGCTCCCGTTCTTCCCCCACCGGTGCATCAGCCCACCGCCAAGGGCTGGGCACGGCAGCATTCCCTCCCTGCAGGCCCTGGTGCAGGGCTGGCACACGGCTCTTGCCCGGGCACCGAGGAGGGGGCGTAAGGCCACAGTGCGTGGCTGCGGGTCTGCACCTTGCAGGGAATCCAGAGCTGCTGTCTGGCTCTGTTGCCTCCAGGTGCCTGAGTTCGGGCAAGTCCGTTCACCTCTGTTTCCAGTTTTCTCCCCAGAAACCGGGGAGCACCGGGGACTCTGACCTCATGGGACTGCGCCAAGGATGGAAACCTTCTGCGTGCATTCTTGTGTGAACTGTTATTTCCATCGTTAAGAATAAAGCTGCCAGGAATGGCACATATATACAAACAGTAGTTTAAATCTTGGCGTGGAAGCAGGATGAACCCTTTGTCTCTAGTGTCTAGGCCTCCTGAAGGTCCATAAAACACGAGTAATAAGAGGCTGATTTTTCAACAAGTGTAAGAAGTTACGCATTCGGTTAAGTCCTCTTGAGAAAGTCACTCCCGAGCCTGCTGGTATGTTCGATCCAAAGGCAGCCCCGAAGCTCACGGTGTGGCCCATTCCTCCCCCCGCCTCCTCCTTCCTGGCGGAGACCCTGGCGTCTGGCGGAGACCCTGGCGTCCGGCGGAGCTGACCTCCCTGGAGCCACCGAGACTCCTGACGCCAGGGAGCCGGCGCACGGCCGTCCCGTCCAGTCGAGCACAGTGCCCGGGGGAGGCTGCCTGGGTTTCTGGTGTGCTTCGTGGGCTGGGTCTGAAGACAGCTCTGGAAGGCGGACCCTGCAAGGGCTTCCGTGATGGACAGAGGCGTGCAGAGGACCTCGCGGCGTCCCCGGGAGGCGGCCTGACCGGCCGGTGCTCACCTGCACGGGATCCCCCGTCGCCTGTCAGAGGGGTCAGTCTCACGGCTTCGCCCTCCCACTTCCCACGTAACACACACTGTGGTCACTTCTGTGGACGTGAAATATGTTCAGATAACACACATTAAGCAATTAATGTCTTCTAACATTAAGAAAATTGGTTTCTGTCTATTGACATTCTGGTTCTCAACCCAGTGGTTTCTTATTTAACTTTCATTATTAGGAATGCTTAGCACATCAAAACAATGTTAATTATTAGCTTCAGGCAGGAAAATAATATACACAAACAGAGCATTTATCATTTTGTCGGGACCAGACCTTCTCTCGATGTGCTAACTACCCCCAGTGATGATGGCCACCACCAGTTGAGGAAAGGAGCATCGGTATCTGGTCGTCGAAGCCGGGCTCGCGAGGATGTGTGGAGGTTCGCCGGACGCCCCGACGGGTGACCCTTGTATGCACCCTGTGCTCTGGGTTGGAACTTTCTCGGGTGATTTACAGACGAGGGTCCACTTTCCGTCCTTACCCTTGTAAGTCTCAGACAGTAATGGTCCCAACCCCGTTATCTCAGAGAGTGTGAATTATTATTTATGCCAAAAAGTCTTGGAGAGAACGCTGGTGTCTGGTGCCCAGCCCTCGTGGCACATCACACCTGTTCCTACGTGTTTGCTGGTGGCTTCAGAACTTAAATTTGTCCTGGGGAGATTTGAATAAAAAAGGGACTTTCATGGCAGGACACCACATAAGTGGGGACAAGAGCCAGGTTCTCCTCAAAAGGCTCCCAAGTCTTGGAAGAAAACATCTTCCAAAAAATCTTGGAAGAAAACACTTGAAAACATCCCTATGAAGCACAATAAATATTAGTTTTAAAAATAGCAAAGTAAATACGTGGGGAGTGAAGTCAATGTACAGAGATCTCTGAAATGTCTCCAGTTGCTTCAAACATTTTTAAAATTTTTATTTATTTTTAATTTTTTTATTTTTTAAAGATTTTATTTATTTATTTGACAGAGAGATCACAAGCAGGCAGAGAGGCAGGCAGAGAGAGGAGGAAGCAGGCTGAGCAGAGAGCCCGATGCGGGCCTCGATCCCAGGACCCTGAGATCATGACCTGAGCCGAAGGGAGAGGCTTTAACCTACTGAGCCACCCAGGCGCCCAAACATTTTTTTTTTTAAACGCTTTTTATTTAAATTCAATTTAGTTAACATACGGTGCCTTCTTAGTTTCAGGGACTCATCGGGTGCAGAGAACATCCCGTGCTCGTTCCAGCAAGTGAAACATTTTCTTAGGTTGCAATTTTCATCCATAGTTTTCCAGGTCGTCAACCTGGACTGGAGATCAGGCCTCGTCTCCGTGCCGGCGGCCGAGCGGGTCCCACCCCGGCACCTGCCCCGGGCGCGGCGCGCGGAAGGCACGGGGCACCCACAGCAAACCCGACTGAGGCCGACGGAAGACCCCTCCGGGACTGGAGCGCTGCGGACGCTCGGAGCTGCGGGGGTGCCGTGTGGACAGAACGCGGCGGCGCCCTTCCAGAACCCGGAGCGTGGTCTGGGTCCGAGGGTACGGGTGTCGAGAAGTCTGGGGCCGAGCTTTGCGGCAGGGTCGACGAGGCTTGTCGGGAGGGCCCACGGCCGGGGAGGAGGTGCGGGGGGCGCCCGGCTGCGGGGTCGGGGACCGGGACGAGGGTGTGTGGGGCGCAGGGCGAGGCCCCCGGGTCGGCAGCCGCTGGTTGGCAGCCGGGCGCGGGCGCGAGGCCGGCCGGACACACACGGGCCCGGTCCGCTCTGGCACCTCCGCGTCGGAACCCCTGCGGCCAGTCACCAAGGGTCCGTCTAACCGCGGCCGCAGAAGCTACTTTTGTCTTCGCTTTCCATCTGGCACCCGAGGAAGCCGGCGCCTCTTGGCCGCTTCCACACACACAAAGGGCGCAGTGTCCTCAGAGTGTCAACACCGAGAAAGGACACCAAGCATTTTAAAGGAGTTTAATCTGACAATTGATGCTCTAGTTAATTCCTGAATGAATAACCGATTAGCTCCACATTTTCCAGGAAATCCCAGCACCATGCATCATGGCGTAATTCACGATTACGTATCATTGCATTTTATCTCACAGAAGCAAACACATAAAAGCGAGCCATCCCCCGACTTGGCACCCGTTCCGCGTCTAGACTGGCGGTTGGACTCGCTGGGAGTCAGGGGACAGCGCTGGGGCGGCAGGGAGACTGGCTTCCCTTTCTAGAGACTCTCTAAGCGCTTTGGGCGAGGAAGACCCCGGTGGCAGGACACGCGCCCTGTCCGTTCCCAAAACAAAGATGGAATCTTTATGCCGCAGCATTGTTACTTTTAAAGGGGAAGGGAAATCCACTTATTTGAGTATTTTTCCTTAAAATGACAACAAGGATGCCAATTAGGAGCCGTTAAACTTGGTTTCATACGGCTGGCGCACACCCAGGAGGGATTCTCTGTGGAGACGGCCTCCGGACACACAGATCTCAGCTTGGTTTCCTGGAGTGCACGTTCATTCTTTATTTTCCTCTGAGTCGGTTGGCCCTTCCGAACACGGGGGTTCTAGATTTTTTAAGGAGAGAGAGCATCGCTTGCGGGGACGTCCGCCAACATCATTTGAACCGCAGATGCTGAGCCCCCACGCGGACGGAGCCCGAGGGCCGAGCTGGGTCCCTTTCTTCCCCAGCAGGAAACTGGACTGAGTCACGGGTGGCCTCGCCCATTTCTGGGCTGCGGTAGCGGTCGTTCTAAACTGTGTAGGACAGAGTGGTCTCCCGGGATGCCCATGCTGCCCCTCAGCCCCGTCACTGCAAGGACTGTTCTGGGTGGTTCTTTCCTTGTTTTACTGAACACCTGGGTTCTTTGCTTCTGTCCCCCAACCCCACACCGCCGCGAACTGTTGCAACAGGACCTAAGAACAGACGTGAAGTGAATCAGCCAGCGTGTCACTGGCTCTGGACTCAATTTGGGTGGTGGGACGGGAGGGGACACAGAGAATGAGATACGTCCAGCGACACTCCGGGAGCCGTGTGGCGTTCACCGACGGTGGAGGGCCCGTGTGTGCTGTGGGAAGGACAGGGTGCAGGCTGGTTTGGCGCCCTCAATGCCGACAGGGAGCGCCGGCGTGGCAGACACTTGCCTGAGACCTCTGGCAGGGCTCTTGACCTCTGTGCTTCGAGGGCAACGGGGGGACCGTGTGCCTGACACGTCGAGTCCTGGTGGAGGTGGATCAGCCCCGAGCGAGGCTCCGTGGACCGGCAGCTCTCGTGGTCACAGAGGAGGCCACGTGAGGATGCCACGTGGCCGTGCAGGGGCCCACCTGCCCCTTTCTCTACGTAGACGTGGGGGAGACGTCTCCCTTCCCATCGAGTTTCTGAGGACTTGGACAACTGCGTAATTAAGTAAGCTTCAAGAAAAAATGAGATTAAAATGATGACTATATGACGTCACATTGTAAAAATACATAAAAGGAGGGTAGAAATATGATCACCTCTGGATGCTGGGTTAGACATGGTCTTAGAAGGGACCCCGACTGACACTTTCTCGGTGGTTTGAAGTAGTTGTGTGCCATTTTTGCCATGAGAAGCGATCCTTTCCCAAACCCCAAAAACCAAATGAGAAAGGAAAGTTCTATGTTTCATTTATTGAAGTGACACTGAAACACACCATGGATTGACAAGTTGGAGACAGATACGTGATGGAGCAAAACCATGTGGACCACCGCATCCTGGAGGCCACGCTGTTATAACCCAATAATTTGGAAATTCAAGTCAGTGACAACTAAAATGAGGGTCTGGACAAGTGAGAGGGGGCTGTCCTGTCACGGCGGAAGGCTCCGCTGAGGCACCACACTGGCTTTCCGTGGGGCCTCCCGTGGCCGCGGCATCGGGACGGGGTCCCGGCTCTGCGCCCGGGGCCGGGACGGTGGGCGTGCGGGATGAGGAGGGTTTGTAGAGGGCAGGCGTGCCCGAGAGAGGCCCGGGCAGGTTCCTGGAGCGCGGAGGCAGCAGCTTTATGCTGGCGCCAGGCACACAACCCCGGAGTTGCTCATTAACTAGTCCTGTGACTACAGGAGAATTTAATCGTTCTTGATTTTGTATCTTTTTAGCCAGAGGACTTTTCTCTGTATCGATAAACATTACATTAATTTTCCATTGTGCTGGTTAGCTCTAAGATACTGTGGGTCAAATAAAGTCTCCTTAATCCCACTGGAAAAATCCCAAACTAAGCAAAACCATCAAAAAAACTCTGAGGTTTAATCAGGAAGTGATGTCAGCCACTGAGGCTTTGCTCCCAAACTTGTGTGTTTTCCTGCCTGTGTTTCTGTGTTTGCGCGAACGGCTGCGCCCCGACGGGGATCACTGGTCCCCGGCGCTCCACGGGCTGCCGGCCTCCGGGGGGGGAGGGCCGTGTCCTCAGCACCCCCCATAAGGAGGACACAGCCGCGGGGGTGCTGGGTGGCGGTGCGGGCCGCGCACACGGCCGCGCAGCACGCCGTCAGCATGGGACCCCGGACCGCGGGTTTCCGCCGCTCGGGAAGTGCTCGGCCGCTGGTGACACCGAGATAATCGCGGACGCCCCCACGGCGACAGATCACGCCGTGGGCCCCAGGCCTTTGAAGTTGCAGACAGTTTCAGGATCGCTGATAATCTAATCTCGGCCCAGCCTGCAGGGTTGTCTTTCTTCCTCGGCCTCCGGCCGCTGGGCTCAGACGGGCTCCTCCAAGCCGTGTGGTTGGCCTGGCCCGGTGGCCGCGCCCGGATCGGCCTGTGAGCCGCAGGCTTCCGAGAGGCCCCATCCTGGCCAGACCCGGGGGGCGGGCAGTGGGCCCCGCGGCCGCGGGGAGGCAGGAGGGAGAGAAAGGGGTTTTTATTCCTGCTACCTTAGGGCGATACACGGCAATTACTACCGCGGAGGCCGTAAAGGGCTGGTAATTGCAGGTTTGTGCCCCTGGACCGGAGTAGGAATGAAGGGACTAAAGGTTACAAAGTGGCACTTAAAAAAAAAGTTATGGGTGATTTCTTTTCTCCTTTTTAGTGGAATAACTTAATTAATAGTCAGGTTTGGGCCTGATGAAGAAAAGAGCTCTCAAAGAGGCATCTCATTAGAATAATTAAATTTTTCTATACCCTCCAATTTGCTTTTCTTAACCGTCCATTCTGTTTTTATTTTCCCTAATTATCTCCTCAAATCCTTCAGATGTGGGACCAAGAAAGCGAGAGGTATTAGATGTGCCTCCCCGCCAGCGTGGGTTATGATATTATAATATTCACAGAGACCCGACGCATGCTGTCACTTATTAACCGACTTCCCTCTGGAACCCGGGCGTCCCGCAGGGGCCCCGACGTGCCTGGGAAAGCCTCACACCCTCGTGCCTCACGCGGCGGCCCCCTCCTTGGGGGAGGCCAGGCAGACCCACCCCCGGCCCCCGCCCGGCATTTCCACCAGGTGGGCAAGGCTGGCTCTGCAACTGCGTCACCTACAAACTGCCACCCTCCTTCACACCCTCTGCATCTCCTGCGCTGACGACGAACTCAAAACCAAGGTCAGGAGCTGGGTCAGGAGCCTGGGCTCGCGTCCCACGGCACGAGGGGCCCCCGGACCCTGGGGGCACATGCTCCCCGTTTCGCGCTTTGGAGGGCGTGCTCCCGGCCCTCACTCTTTGCATTACCAGCACAGCGACCGCACACAGCAGGTGCTCACTGAATGCTCGACTGAACCAAAGGCAAGTTCAGCTTTTATTTTATTTTATTCATTTATTTTTTAGAGCGCAGCTTTTAAAGATTCTTATAAAGATAAAAAGGTAACAGTGCAAACATGTATCTTAATAATTCCTCCTAGGTTCTATTAAGTTACGACTACAGTTACCATTACTGTATTGCAGATTTGAAAGATGCTGAGAACAAACCTTCAACGTTCTTGCAAGAGAAAGACCATCTTGTCATTGTGTGTGGAGACGGGGCTGCCCAGACTTGCTGTGGTGACCGCTTCCTGGACAGACGCATGCGGAGCCACCCGGCCATGCCCCTGAAGCCACGGCAACGTTGTGCGACCATTGTCACTCAGTTTCAGAAACGATGCCTCATCCTTACATTTGGATCTCTTGTCAGGTCTGTTTCCTCTGCGGCTTCCGTGTGTCCGGGTTTGCCGGGCAGCGGTCCCCTGCGAGCGGCCGACACGCCTCCCGGCCACGGTGGGTGCTCGGGCGGCTGAGCCCTGGGAACAGTTACCTGACAGGCGGGTCTCTGTTTCCACACACCGTCTCACACGCACCGTAGTATGAGCTCCTTTTATGGTCCAATTTTTTTTTAAAGATTTTATTTATTTACTTGAGAGAGAGAGAGAGAGAGCAAGAACGAGAGAGAGACAGAGAGCACAAGAAGGGAGAGGCCAACTCCCCGCCGAGCAGGGAGCCCGAGGCGGGGCTCGATCCCAGGACCCCGGGATCAGGACCTGAGCCGAAGGCAGAGGCTTCATGATGTAGCCACCAGGCGCCCCTACGGCCTGGTATTCTGAGTGGAATGCGTCCAGCACTGTGGCCTTCTGTGCCTGGGCAGGTTTCCACGATGGCTGTTGGCCGACGATCGGGGGCCAAAGTCATGTGAGAAACCAGAGACGCCTGTTTGGAAAAACGGGGCAAATTTGGAAACAGTCTATGGAGAAGCTTCCTGCTTGCCGAATAGGTATTTTCTGGTTTTTTCCTCCAAAGTGGAGCTACTAACTTTTTCCTAAGATCACAACTGGGTTGCAGGGAAAGGCGTTAACTCTGCCTTAAGTCAAGAAGCAAACGCGGGCAGATTTTCGACCTTCTGTCGGCGGGCATGTAGCTTATCCACGGCTGTCTCGACGGGCAAGCTTTGTTCCTGAGATTCTTCCAGGAAATCCCCAGCTCGGGTGCTGGCAGCGTGGTGCACGCCGGCGGTACTAATCTGCTAAGTGTGAGGGAACGGTTTTGAATCCTTTGAAACTCTGACCCACCCCCTGGAACTCACACGCGTGTTTTCTGATGCTTTCATTTCCGTCTGTTGGAGTCCACCAGCAACTCATAGTTGAGAATATTTCTTTTTTCTGCATTTTTTGAACGCCAAATCGAATGTGCCCTGATCAGAAGTGTAAAGTTTAATGTTAGCAGCTGTTCGGCTCTCTGTTGGGGCCGAGGGGCATCGCCAAGGGTCGCTGTGACTACGGCGTCACGGGCCGGAGAGAGACTCATCCCCGCCATCAGTCAGGAAAACACACAGAGCTTGGCCTTCTGTAATGGAAACAGAAAACTATGCCTCCGACACAAACCCGAGCCACGAGGAAGGCAGCTTTTGTTCCCGCTCACCGTTGGGAGCATGAGGCTGGGGCACGGAAGCGGCTCCCAGCTGTTGCCAGGGGCGAGGAAGGATGCGGCGAGCACATCTGGCCTGGCTCTCTGTGGAGGCACTTAATCTGCAGGCCGAGGTATGCTAAGCCTCTTTGCTTTTCTTTGCTGCCTCTCAAGCTAATGCTGCATCATAGTGACTTCATGTCAACGGGGGAGATGGGGGGACAGTTACGGACAGTGATACCAGAACGCACCGTGCACAAAAACAAAGGCCAGGACAAAAGTGCCAGTCCTTGATCAATCCAGCAGCAGATCTGCTCGACCCGGCTTGAAAAGTGCAGGACCCCGGCCTTCAGAGCCGTCGCGGGAGCCCCTCGTTGCTGCGACTGCCTGCGTGCGTGTCTGTGTGCGAGCCGGCGGGCCGGCGAGCCGGCTCCATGCAACGGGTATCCGCTCTGATTCAGACCCGTCGCTCCCGACGCCCGAGTTCTCTGGGATGTTACGTGAAATGAGAGCTCGGCCCAGGAATGAAGAGTGTAGCTCGAGAGATGTTCCTTGGCTGGTGTTGGGGATGGGACTTGCCTTCTGCCCCGTCGGGGGGCCACCTCGCCAACGTAGCTTGGCTTCCTCTCGAATTCGGACCATTGCAGCGTGCAGGGGACGCCACGCAGGCCGCGTGCTGAGAGCGGCGGTCTCCCGACACCAGCACCTGCTTTAATTTAATGATGCGCGTGTCCGGCTGCGTGGGGCCGGACTCGCTTCCATTATGTTAACGTCGCTGCTCCCAGCTGTGCTTTGCAGGAGGCCGGGGTACGTGGGGCGTGTGGTGCAGGCTGGTCCCAGGCATAGCTTCTCCTGGGAAACTCGGGCGGCCCGTCAGCCTCCTCCTCGGGGTCCCTGCTCCCAGCCTCCCCCCACGCTGTGCTCAATAACACCCCCGTCCAGAAGGCCCTAGGCCCCACCGTACCATCCATGATCAGCCTGTCCCCAGAGAACCCGAGGGAACCCGTGGAAACTTCCCCGCCCACCCTCTGGCTGGAAACTGTTCTGCTCAGACGCCACGGGTCACTCTTCCTACCGCTGCCCCACTTGCCGCCTCCAGCACACTTGTTTAGGAACCTCCTGTTTTAGGTCCCAGACAGTCTGAGAGTAAGAACCAGGGGTTTTCTGATTTCTGCCTCCAGCCCAGACAGGTGGCCCCGTGTGCTCTCGCTCCAGGCCGTGTAAGGTGCACGAGGGGCGCAGGAGAGCGGAGGGCGCGCGGCCGTGTGATGGCACCGGGCCCTGGAGGGCTCCTTTGCGGCCGCCAGAGAACTGGTGTTCGGGAGTTTCGGCTCCGGCAGCCTCGGGCAGAAGCAGAGTCCTTCGGACCGAAGCGCAGAGCAGTCAGGACCCGACCACAGGCCGGTCTCGGGTGTTTCTCCGTCTCTCAGCATTGACACCTGTTGCATCTGCGAAGCGCCCCTGGGACCACGCTCCGTGCCCCGGGCTCCGGCGGAGGGGCGCACCGGCCCTGAGAGGCGCTGTGGGGCAGCGAGCGAGGCTGTCTCCCTACTTCCTGAGCACAGAATGGCCCTCTTTGTGCAAGTAGACATTTTCAGGCCATCAATCCCTAACTCGGACTGAGGGAAGGGCTCACCGTGGGGAGAGTGGGCTCAGTGGGCGTGCGGCCAGAGGCCAGGCTCCAGGGCCCCACTTTCGCTTGTGGTGGGGAGGGCGCCACGCTCCTTCACGCCTTCCCGCCCCCAGGACAGCGATGAGGGCCCTGTGTGGGGCCCGGGGTGCCAGCCCTCCCGACGAGATGGGCGCCTCTCTGGTTTCCCGGGACCTGGAGTCTGGTGATGGCAGCTGCTGGGGCACAGAGGCCGGACACAGCCGCAAGCGCCCAGACGAGGAACGGCAGGGCCGGGTGGTCCTGGGAACGAGGCCCATCCAGGCAAGTGTGTCTCAGACCAGGTATCCTGGGGCGTCTGTGGGGTCTTCCATCCCAACACCTGGAACCGTCCAAAAGGGGAGATTCATAGACTGGAAGTTTGTGTATCTTCCCTGCGTGTCCTGACTCAGAGCATTTGTCCAGTGCAAGAGGGAGGGGTGGAGGTGCGTGCGGGACCCCAGCAGCTGGCGGGGGGACGGGGCGGGCAGGGCGCCCCTGCGCGCAGAGCGAGGGCGGGCCGTGGGGGCGCGCGTGCCCCCTGCCGTGTCCTCCTTAGAGGCTTCCCGTGACTCCTTCTCAACTCCGAGAAACATAATCTGTTAATCAAAATTTTATTTTCCTTTCATAGGTAGACTTCTGTTGTTATTCTTCAAGGAATCGTGTTTGAAAGACTCTCAGTTTTCAATTTTGACGTGAGAAATATTGATAGGGTGTCCATCGGCATGAAGAGAAGCTTGCCGGGACCCTCACTTCTCTTGAAGAGCACGAAGGGTCTCCCCGGGGGGAGAGCTGCTGTTTAGATTGTGCGGGAAGCTCCGGGCCATGCAATAAACTGGAAACGCACTGCGGGTGCCGCTGAGAGTTGTTTTTATTATTTTTTCAGAGAAGAGAGGCCCAGGAGCCCTGAGATACGTCATGAGGTGTCAGAGGGGCCCCATCCTGTCCCACCGCAGGGCCGACGGGGCCGGGGGAGCAGCACACCACCCGCGGCTGTGAGCCTGGCTGGGCGTCCCCTGCCCCACGCCTCCTGCTCCCGCCCCGGGCCTCTCCTCTCCTGCGTCTGGCGGTCCGTTTGAGAGCCTGCCGGGGACAGTCCCTCTGCTTCCACCACCCGCTCTCACAGGCACGGCGAGTGCTGAGATGCAGGGGCGGAGGGACAAGGTCACCCCCACACGGATGGAGGCTCGCACTCCCCGACAGGAGCTCGCATACTCACGGACAGGAGCTCACACACAGACATGGATTCACAGACATGAGCTCACACGCACACGAACTCACACACAGACATGGATTCACAGACATGAGCTCACACACACACACGAACTCACACACAGACATGGATTCACAGACATGAGCTCACACACACACACGAACTCACACACAGACATGGATTCACAGACATGAGCTCACACACACACACGAACTCACACACAGACATGGATTCACAGACATGAGCTCACACACACACACGAACTCACACACAGACATGGATTCACAGACATGAGCTCACACACACACACGAACTCACACACAGACATGGATTCACAGACATGAGCTCACACACACACACGAACTCACACACAGACATGGATTCACAGACATGAGCTCACACACACACACGAACTCACACACAGACATGGATTCACAGACATGAGCTCACACACACACACGAACTCACACACAGACATGGATTCACAGACATGAGCTCACACACACACACGAACTCACACACAGACATGGATTCACAGACATGAGCTCACACACACGCACGAACTCACACACAGACATGGATTCACAGACATGAGCTCACACACACGCACGAACTCACACACAGACATGGATTCACAGACATGAGCTCACACGCACACGAACTTACACACAGTCATGGATTCACAGACATGAGCCCGCACGCACACGAACTCACACACAGATGTGAACTCACAGACATGAGCTCACACACACATGAGCTCACACACACATGAAATCACACAGACATGAATTCACAGACATGTATTCACAGACATGAGCTCACACACACACGAACTCACACACGCATGCATGAACTCACACACAGACATGAACTCGTACACACAGATGTGGGCTTACACTTGCAGACATGAACTCACACAGAGATGGGAGCTCACAGACAAGAGCTCACCCCTGAACTCATACACATGAACTCACGCACAGACTGCCCACACACAGACAGAAGCTCACATGCATGAACTCACACATACAGGCATGACGTCACAGACATGCATGAATTTTCACACAGGCATGAACTCCTTCACAGATATGAACTCACACACAGATAGGAGCTCACACACACGAGCTCACACACAGACTGCCCACACACAGACAGCTCACATGCGTGAACTCACAATACACGCATGAACTCTCTCACACACACGAACTCTCTCACACACACGAACTCACACACTCACACACACACTCCGAGGCGATATGCTTGCTCATCGCTCTTTTTATTTCTTCAGAAAAGGTTGAAACTTATTCTTCACAATTTAAGTTTCAGTTTAATTCTTGTCATAGTTTTTTTGATTGAAGTTTGAGCGTTCGCGCTTCCCTTTCATACCAGTTATTCGATGTCTAGAAAAGCAACACCTATTAGCAAACCTTTCTCAACGTTTTCCGAGTTTAAGCGAGGCCACCCTAACGGCTTTCCGAGGTGGCGGTGGGAGTCCGCACACAGACGGCGGCTGCTGCGAGACCCGCAGACATCCCTCTGCGTGTGCGGACGCCCGCCCCCCAACCATGGTGCTCTGCGGCTGACACGGGCGACCGGCCCGGCATCGCGGGCCCGCGTGGCGGGAGGGGCTCCCCGTGCAGCCGGGAGGGCCGCATCACCGGGTGTTAGGGATGGGATCTGGGAGGACGGGCCAAGGCCACAGGACGGAAGGCCATGGAGCTGGAGGCGGGAGGGCGGCTGACTTGCTGAGTTCGAAGCTGCTCTGAGGCCGGAGAGCCTCGGAGACTCTCCCCGGGCAGGGCCTTTCCTGCTTGGCCTTCGAGCGTCTGGAGGCCAGTGTGCCCCATCCGGCCCCTCCTGGCTACCGCACCGCCTTGCACTGCACTCCCAAACCCCTCCCTTGTGAGCTCAGGAAAAACCTGGACTTACATCTCCACCACCGGATCCCACAGATCCGGATCAGAACTCATTTTGTCCAGACAGGAGGTTTGCATATTTGGGGTTGTTAAACTGATAACTGAGGTTTACAGCAAGACATTTCAAATTTTTAACATGTAAATTGACATTTTCCACTCATGCAAATGTGAACTGGGAATATTACGGAGAATCTGATTAAATACTAAATAATCTTCTAGATTAGTGATCGGCACACCAGCTGGCTGCTTGTGTTTGCCTGGCCTGCAAACTCAAAATGATTTTTACACTTTTTTAATAGATGAAAAAAATCAGAAGATGAATTGAATTTCTGGGCAAGTGATAATCATATGAAGTTCAAATTTCAGTGTCTATAAATAAAGTTTTATTGGCACACAGCATCCATCCATCCGTCCGTGGGGCACCTGTGGCTGTGCTTTGCTTTGGCAGCACAGTAGGGGAGCGGGGACCGAGATGTCTGGCTCACAAAGCCAGAAATGCTTAGAGTCTGGCCCTTTCCGGAGAAAGTTCTGAGTGAACCTACATCCTATTGCTTAGTTATAATCCATCGTAAATTTTAATGCCTGGAAATTTCACTTTCTGACACTTCTAAATATGCCCCCAAGCTATAAAGATCTCAACCAGATAATGCACAAGGTAAAAACATTTTAATCACATATTACAGCATTCTTTGCCCAGTTGAAGGAAATTTCCTCTGACAGAGCATTTCTGCAAATCTTCTGCACACACACGGATATGATTTGCAGAGTATCTGTGAATGCGCGGAGTTTCTTTCTTTCTTTCTTTCTTTCTTTTTTTTATAGAAGATTTTATTTATTTATTTGACGGGGAGAGAGAGAGAGAGAGAGAGAGAGAGAGAGAGAAAGAGAGATATCACAAGTAGGCAGAGAGGCAGGCAGAGAGAGAGGAGGAAGCAGGCTCCCTGCCAAGCAGAGAACCCGATGTGGGGCTCGATCCCAGGACCCTGAGATCATGACCCGAGCAGAAGGCAGAGGCTTTAACCCAATGAGCCACCCAGGCGCCCCATGCATGGACTTTCTAACTGCTCTGATTGCTAATGAGAAATGCAGCAATGGTGTCCTTCCTTCCACTTCATGTGAGTGTAAAGATGTCAACATGGTCAATTTTGAAACTGCCCCCAGTTGATAGGAAAACAACATCTCAGACTCAGGCAGCTTGGTTTTGTGTTTTGATAAACATAATCAAAATAAAAGAATGGTAGAAGTCCCTGCTTACATGAGTAACATGTACAGCTTCTCACCCTCACCGTGGCCTCCCCAGGGGAGGAAGAAGCCCGTTTACTGCTGAGGCTGGCAGAAACTCCGGACTTTGTCCAAGGTGTGAAGGGCAGTCGAAGGTCAAGGCTGGGATTCCTGATCCCAAAACATCTGCTTTTGTCAATTATCCCGTGCTGCTTCTCCCAGATCACTTTATGTTCCTATAGCTTTTTAAGGCAAACGCGGAGCACCGGAAGGGGGAGTTTTTCTGGTCTCCGTGATAGAGAGCGCACCATGTGATTTGTGACCTCATCCAGTATCAGAGCTCACGCTGACCATCAGACACCGTCACCTTCGAGGACAAAGCTTCCCCGGAGCCCGAGCTACTGACGAACGGGCCTGGGGACGGAAAGCTGCTGCTCCGCAGGTCCCGGCCCAGCTCCCTGCAGCCTGGGCGGCCATGAAGGGGGCGGCGGGGTCGGGGTGGGGGCAGGAGGTGGGGAGAAACGCTGGTCCCTAGGGAGGCTGAGGGTATCAGCTTCCTGTCCTGTGAAGGTGCTGGCCACTGGGCCAACGAGGGCTTTGGAGGCCAATGATAATGAGACACAGGCCACACTGGTTTGGAAAATGTGAGACCCCATCCTGCCGGCTTCTGTGTGATCTGGCTGGCCCGACCCAGCGGCTGATCGCAGGACTTTGCTGGCTCTGAACCTAGTGGGAGGAGCTTGTGGGGAAGAGGTCTCTGGGCCCTGGCAGGTACCTACAACCTCTGCAGAGCTCCTCCCATGCCGTCCCCCTCAGCCCTGCCCTTTGCAGGGGCGGCTGGCCGAGGTGTCCTGGCCTGATCGTCAGGAGGGTTCCATCAGCCCAGCTTCGAGCGTGGTGTTCTCGAAGCGAGAGCGCGAGCGAGCATGTGGTTCACCCGCCCCCCCCCCGCCCCACGGCGCGTCCCTGTCGGTCAGATGGCTCAGCAAGAACGGGACCTGCTCTCTGCTCTGTCCCCGGGCTCCTGCCGGGGGCCGCACAGCATCTGGGATTGCCCTGTGGTGGTGGTGTCCTGCCCTGTCCCTCAGGGCCTCCGAGCTGCTACTCTCGGCGACCTCCCATCCCGTCCACACGGCCGAGCACACTCGCGGCCGGTCCCCGCAGCCCCGGACGCTCCGGCTCCTGCAGGGCCAGCTTCACGGAGCGCCCTTGATGGCATCAGTAGGTGGGGCCTTTGGGACGTGATTAGGTCACGAGGATGGAGCCCCCGTGATGGAATCCGTGCCCTTACAGGAGACCCCACAGGCTCCCTCGTGCCTTCTGCCATGGGGGACACAGCAAGGAGAGGCTGTCTGAGAACCAGGAACTGGACCCACCCAGGCGCCGTCTCTGCCTCCGGAACCGTCGGGGCCTGAGCTTTAGATGCCCCGCCCGTGCTGGAAGGACGGGAGCCCACACGGACCAGCCGACATGTGAGGCTCGCCACCACAATACCTGCAGCAAAGAGAAATCGTAATGCGTGTTTTCTGAATGACAAAGGAGGTTTCATTCCTTCTTCCCTCTCCTTACCATGTCTGCAAATATTTGGGGTTTTTAACCATTAATTATAGACAAAAGAGAGAGGAAGACATTTTTTCAAAGTTGTAAATTATTATTAACCAGATGGCAGTAGGCCAGTCTGCGATCACTGGGCGGGAAAGTGCCAGCCTCTTTGGAGGAGCTCCGTTAGGAGTCAGTGCGCCGGGCGGAGCCCAGGGCAGCCTCTGGCCACCTGCTGTGTGACCTCGAGGGTGTCATTGCTCTCTGGGGTCCCCGTCCCTGTCCGTGAGATTGATGTAATAATACCACGGAGACTCCAGGTGAAAGGTAAGCTCCTGGCCCCCCAGCACCCGCCCTCGTCCCACAGTACGGTCTCGTCAACGTCAAAGATCTCTCCACGTGTGACGACACACACTCCTGTGGTTTTTAGAAAACTGACTCTCTACTCCCTGGAGATGGACACAGAGTGACCGCTTCTGTCATGTCTGGGCTGAGCTAAGAGAACCCTTTACTTGATTCATAATGGGGATTCTTTGGGGGATAATGACTGAAAATAAATGATACCTGAGCTCCAAGAAGGTTTACTTTTTATCTATTTTTCCTTTACAAGTTTTCTCTCAGTGGATGCCCCAAATGACAGCCCACGGGGATGGGCAGTGGCGGAGGCAGAGATGTGTGAGATAGCAGGAGTGTGAGTGTACGAGCCAGTAAATGTGTGAGTGTGAGCATGTTTGTGAACATTGTGAGCATGTGTCAGCATTTAAGTGTGTGTGAGCATGCGATTGTGTGAGAGCCCATAAGCATGTGAGCGTGGAAGCATGAGAGTGTGAACCTGTGCACAGGAGCATGGCAGTGTGGGTGTGCAAGTGTGTGCGTGTGAGCCCATGGGTGTGTGAGTGAGCACGTGAGCATGTGTGACTGAGTGAGTGTGTGAGCACGTGCGTGCATGTGAGCATGTGTGAGTGCGAGTGCATATGAGAATGTGTGAGCGTATGTGAGCACGTGTGAGTGTGCACATGCGTGTGAGAGCATATGGGAGTGCGTGTGAGTGTGTGAGTGCATGTGCGTGTGTGTGTGCATGTGTTCCCACACCAGGAGCTGGCCTGGGCTCACGTGTGGGGTCAGCAGGCGTTCCCCGACGCGGAGCTGACGGGCTGCGGTGGGGGGACATGGGGACGGAGGCCGGAAGACGAAATGAAGGAGGAAAAATGAAAATGAGTTCTGGGAGAAACACACTAGGAGTTAGGAGATAAAAATGGATAAAGGGCAAAATACATTTTAAGAGGAAATAAGGCATCATGGAACCAAACACCAGAAGGTACAAAGCACAAAGATAAAGAGGCCCAAAGTCGTGCGAGAAAGGAGCAGAACAGCTTCACGCACGGGAAAGGCCCACAGTTCGCGTGAGCCAAAGCTCAGCGCACACACGTCCGCGTTCACGGAGCGATTAGCGGCCTCGCAGACACGCCGAGGGGCGCGGGTGAGAGCTGGACGGGCCGGCGGGGGTGGCTGGGCGGCCGTGCCCAACAGCAGAGCCGCAGGCCCGGGGGGACATGACGGTGGGGGGCTTGGCCTTGGCGCGGGCGGCGCCCTCGGATGGCGGGCGGCTGGCGAGCGGAGGGGCTGGCCGTGCACCCTGGCCCGATGCGGCCCCGCTGGCGACCGTGCTGTTGTGTCCCGCGCCGCCGCCTGCACAGCGGCCCCGGGGTCCCCTTCCCCGGTCTCTCCGCCGGAGGAGGCCTCTCTGAGCCCCGCATCCCAGCCTCCCGCTCCTCTGCGCTCCCAGCGACCCGTGCAGCTGGAGACGACAAGTCGGGGCCGTGTCCGGGTGAGCGGCACTTAGTTGGAGAGAAGGAAAGATGAGGGAGCGTGAAGCTGCCGAGCTTCTCACCCTCCTCCTTCTGCCGCCGAGGTCGGGGCGTGGGTGCTCCGGCTCTCCCCCGCCAGGCCACGGCAGCCGGAGGAACCCCCCGAGGAACGCCCCGCAGCTTGGCCACGCTGGGAGCTCGGAGCCCGGGGACCCAGCGCGTGGCTGCTTCTGCCGTGGCGGCGTGGTCTCGCTTCTCTGTGCAGCTTCTCCCGAGGGAAGTTGTCATCAGCCAGTATTTAGTGGCTCACCGGACACGCTGGATTTTGAAAAAGGTACAGCCACATGTGGTCTGTGGAGGACACAGGTCTTGCACGGTCCCACGTGCGGAGGGAGCAGAAATCCCACGGCCGAGGGCACGGGTGGGGTCTGGGGGTCAGCTGGCTCTCCAGCAGGCAGGTGAGAACTTGGGGGGCTCGTGGTGTGGCCACCGTGGGTCCAGCCCAGCACAGCTGGGCAACCCCGCCTCCCGCCGCCCGGTCCGCTCTCGCAGGCAGATGGCAGTGCCTTCCTTGACTGTCCTGCTTCGAGCCAACCCAGCTCCCCTCATGTCCCTGCTTTCCCATCATGCATGGAAGCTGACGCGTCCTTGCTGGTGTCCGCTGGGCTGCACGGGGGTGCTGCTGCCCGTCTGCTTCGCCCTGGTCGCCCTGGTGTCAGCACGGAGACGCAGCGCGTGCAAGCTCGGTTGGTGCACGGAATCAGCTCTTCACGCGTCTGCTCTCAGGACCGGGTGAGGGGAGGGCACCGAGTCTAGCACGTGGTGGGCACACAGTGATAGGAGCATGTGCACAGTCGCCGTTGTTGTCCGCAGATGCACTACCGGGCTGTGCTGAATCTGCCCAAGCACAGGCCCCACAGGCCAGCACGCTGCTGTGTTCCTGAGCAGCCCCGACGGCCCCCACATCACGGGCCTGGACCGAGTGGCTGTGGGGAGCCTGAGTGCCGTGGAGTCCATACTCAGAGCGAGGCCAGGGACGCTCGGGTCTTGGGGACCTGTGTGCATCGTGGGCCGGCTCTTCCCGTGGGGCGCAGCTGGAGTGGGGCCGGCACCGTCCCCCAGGCCCGGGACGTTGGAGATGGACACAGGCAGGAAGTGGCCGGCGTGAACCGGGGCACCCCCGAGGGGTGGGCTCCGCCTCCCCTGTGGGGACACGTCGGCCCTCGGGAAACTGCGCGGGGGCCTGCGCCCTCTTCCCGGTTCCTTAGTGCGTTGCTTGGGCAGATTCAGTGCGTGGCTGGTTTTTCCTTGACTCGGTGAAAGAAAGTATCACAAGACCAAGGCTCTTATTTGCACAATGA
Organism: Ailurus styani; assembly: GCA_002007465.1. Taxonomy (NCBI): domain Eukaryota; kingdom Metazoa; phylum Chordata; class Mammalia; order Carnivora; family Ailuridae; genus Ailurus; species Ailurus styani. The sequence goes on along the minus strand of LNAC01000076.1, from coordinate 3,958,030 downwards.
TTTTATTCACTCTCTTGCTTGACTTGGTTACAGAAATCTGGCACCTGGGAGCTGAGCCGCGTCTCACTGTGGGGGGAGCGGGGGTCAGGCCTCCACGGGGGGCGCGGCCCAGAGCAGGGCACTGGCAGGACTCCGTGGGGCTGTCTCTGAAAATGGAAGGAGGTGTTTTTACAAAGCCGAGAGTGAAGAGAGTTTGCAGAATCATCGCGTTCTCGGACTTGAGCTCCTGGTTCTTCGGATTGTAATGTTAGAGTGGAATTACTACATTTCTTCTCATCTACGGCTTGTGAAAAACAAGGGCTCTTCGGGGCCTGCAAACAACAGTGGTGAACATCAACGCTTTCCCACTGCTTTTTTCAGAAGAAAAGAATTAGTGAAAGCAGGTACCTTGTTAGGGACAGATTACGCATAAAAGGAAAGTACAAAGCGTTGGAATAAAAAGCCCTCACGTCACTGAGATGCTTCAACTTAGCCTCTGGGACAAGTGCCTCTTAGGTCATTTCAGACGGAGGCCCTTTCTCGGGACCCTCCGTGGATCAGGAAATCAAACAACGCCCATTGTCCCGTCCCTCTAGCCACACTTGTGCTGACTCGGGTTAATTGGGACTGTGCTCCTGCATGCAGGGGGACTTTGTGCGCAGGAGGGCTGGAGAGCGCAGCCGGGCTTGGCGGCCTGCAGGCCAGGGGAAAGCTGCAGGTGGCCAGCCCTGCTCTCTTCGCAGAATGAGACAGAGAGCGACCGAAGGCCCTCTGGAAAGGCCTGAAGCCCAGCAGAATTTCCAAAACACTCAGTGTGGAGTCAGCACGTGGCCCCGCAGCCCCACTCCCCAGGGACACCCGACATGAGCGAGCACCCATGTCCACGTAAGGCGAGCGCGAGGTTGTGGCGGCGTTGTGCGCCAGGGCCTGGAAGGAGAGACGGCCGACATGCCGTGTCTCCCAGCTGATGAGCAGGTAGACAACGCGAGGTCCACTCACGACCATGTGGCCACAAAAGGAGTGAGGTGTCCACACGGTCCAACCTGCACGGACTTCACACACGTCCCACTCAGGGAAAGACCACAAAGTGTCGGACAGCATTTACATGAAAAGCACAGAAGAGGAAATCCAGACATCCAGAAGGTAGACCAGGGTTACTCGGCTCTGGCGGACAAGCTTTGATTTGGGGGTGGCGAAACTATCCTAGCATTCGCTCTTAGCATTGGCTGTGTATTTCTGAGAATCCAGAAATACACTGAATTGGCTGCATTAAGCTTGACTTTGTGGTATATAAATCATATCTCGATAAAATTGTTAGAGACATGAAAGCAAGTCAAAGAAGGTCAAGAGCACCTTCCTCTGATTGCTGAAGTTCTTTGCTCCCGCAGGTGCTTTCGGACTAAAAACACACCTGCACACGGAGTCTTCCGCATGGCTGTGTGTGGGGGCCCTGAGCAGAGGGTCCGCTGCGGGCGGACCCCAGAATGGGCCTTCCTGGGCCTTCCCCACGGCTGGCCGCAGTCGGCCTTGTGCTGCAGACAGTGTAGACAGCACGCTTACAGCCTTGTTGACAGGCTTGTCTGCGAGATCGCTGGGCTCCACGTCCCACGGCCGGATGGCTGGGTGACTCACGCCCCGGAACACTGTACACACGCGGCGACGGATCGGAGAGGTGACATCACTTAGCAGGACAGAACCGTGGTGTGTGGGACGAATAAGGAGAGAGTCAGCATGGGCGTAGGCGAGGTCACAGGGGGCCCCCGGCCCTGCGGGATCCTGTCGGGGCTGCTGCTTGCCGTGTTGGGGCGGAATAGTTGGGGTCACGGCGTCCTGCTGAGGCCTTGGCTCCCCTTCTTTATTCCCCCTTTTGGGGGCATGCAGGCCTTCAGGGATCCCTGTTGACATGGTCTGATAGAAGGACGCCGTGAGCAGGGCCCTAATGAGGACCCTGTGTCCGTCAGCCCTGAACGCGGCCGGGGTCCCGTGTCGTGCCTGCGGTACCTGTACCGCCAGCATTTGCCAGCTGGCATCGGCCAGTCGCCACGACGCTGATTTCGGAGGGGCAGAGGGCAGGCAGTCTCGCGAGTGTGCAGGCACAGAACAAGCAGGTCAGCGCAGAGCTGTGCCCAGGCCCCGGCCAGGCTGCCCTCTGCCGCTCTTGGAGAGCCCCGCCGCATCTGGGGAGTGGGCACCGGAGCCCGCGTGGTGCTCCTCCTCGGAGAGCAGGGACTCGGCCTGCCGGAGCGTCCCGCGTGAACCAGGAGGGCCGCCGTCCGCCGTCCTAATAACTGCCCAGACGGCGATCAACGTTCGTCCCCCGAAGATGACAGTGTCGTCGGAGAATCCTCGCGGCCTCACCAGGAGCCGACCAGGGGCACCGCAGCGCGGATCCGCTTCTGAACGGGCCCGGGATTCGCCCAGATTGCCGTCGGAGCCACGCTGTCTCTCCCGGTTCCAGGGGCCTCGGTGGCCCCAGGCCCCTGAGCTGGCTGCGGGGGTTCCGGGGGCATGTGTGCTGGGAGGAGCAAGCCCTTCCGGCGTCTGCTCCTTCTAGGTTCGAGCTGGAAGCCAAGGCTGGGGACGCTTGCCGGTCCTTCCACCCGGACTGACCCTGAGCCGTCTGCCCCCTCGGACGGGTGGCCCGGGACGGACCGCTGTGCCAGGTTCCCTTCCAGAGCTGGGGTGTTTTCCCTCCGACCATTCTCTCCTAAACCCCCTCAAAGCCCCTCAGTGCCCCTCAAGCCCCCCGCGGGGTGTCTTCCCCGAGCACAGACCTGCCCCGACCGGGGACAGGCAGAGCGCCTGGGTGGCCGTCTCGGCTGGAAACGAGACTCTGCTCGCGGCAGAAAGAAGGCCGATCGTCCCCATTTGTTAAGTGACTGGGAGTCTTTCTCAGGGATCCAGAAGCCCACGTGCGCGACAGGACAGGTGCCGGCAAGTGAGCGATAACGCCCTCCCGATGACGCGCCCGACGGGCTCTGCGGCTTCCCGGCCACACCGGCAAGTGTCCCCGCGCGTGAGTGTGCAGTGTAGGAAAGCACGCAAGAAGCAGGGCGCAGACACAGGCCCCTCCGAGTTGCTGCGCCCCCCGTCGGCCTTCGCGCCCCCCATGAGAGCTGCGGCGCACCGGGAGCTAGCAGGCTGCCCCCGGGCCGCGCGGCGGTGACTCTGTCCCCGTTCACTCCAGGGGGACTCCATGCGCCCCACGGCAGGATGCAGAGGCAAACAGAGGGTTTCCCACGAGTGTGTGTGCGGCTGACAGCGGCCCCGCCGCTCGGCGGCCCCCCCCCCAGCGCTCGCCGCAGGACCCCCGCGGGCCACGTCCTCACAGCCCTTCACGGGTGGTGAACCCACCCACACGACTGCAGGAGTGCAAACGGGTCCCAAAGGGTCACGTCCCCTTCCCCGCACTCTGGAGACGCCGGCGGAGTGCCAGCGAGCCTCAAGTCCCTCGGGCGTGAAATGAAGACGGAGCATGATCATCGAAGCTCACCTGAGTTATTTTAAATCGGAGGCTAAATGCAACCTGCAAACTCTGCTGTCATGTGAGCAGGGGATCCATCTCGCCGGTGTCCGGTGCTGAGCCTCGCTTCCACCTCAGGATTTTCTGGGGACCGTCACACGGCTCTGGTTGGATCTGTGAAGAGCAGAAGGAGGCCGCCTGATGCCCGCGGATTTCAGGAGGTCCTACTTCGGCCGGTGCTTCTGCACAAGCCACGGTGTCCCCCGACATCCACCACGTGGCGGGACTCATAAGCGGAGGACACACAAGACGTCACGGCCATGATGCCCTCCTTCCAGAGGAGCCTGTGAGACAGTGCCCTGGAGGGGCGGGGGGGGGAGGCTGAGGAAGTGGCTCCGTCTCTCGGTGACAGCGCCCGGCTCCCGGGTGACACGGTGCAGGGAGTGTGGCGGTGGCGGCCGCAGGGGCGGGGCGGGCTCTCCCGGGCGTGGCAGGCTCCCGGTCCACCCGCGCCCGGCGGGGCAGGCAGGATGCTGGCGAAACTCCCCCGGCCTGGCCTCCGCGGGTCCGCCGTCCCGGAGACACTCAGGAGAACGTAAACAAATGCAGGGCTCGAGGAGGCGCTGGACGGTGGCCACGGAGTCACAGTGACAGTGACGTGGCATGTGGCATGAGGGGAAAGCCTTTGGCCCTAGGTCTGGGGGTCACCGTCGTGGGGACAGGGCATGGGGCCCCGAACGCCGGTGGCCTGGCTGAGCTCACCACCGCGTCTGCGGCCAGACGGCGGCCTGGGTCCCCGCACTGGGCAGCGCTCCGCCGACTGCGGGCTCTGCGACGCGCCTCCCGCGACCCTGCCCGTCTGGTGGGCACACAGAAAGGACGTCGCGCCAGGTGGGAGCGAGCTGTTTTCAGTACCTTCTGGAAGACCCCAAAGATGTCACTGCGGGTCTCCCGTCTGCACACTCGCTCCCCAACTTGCTGCCCCCACCGCACGCTGACCGCGACGCTATGACTCTGTTTTTGGGCCAGGCTCCCTCCTGGGCTTGCCTGTGGCCAAGCGGACACGGAGAGGAGGCCGCCCCGCTAACCGCTCTTCAGCGGATGGAAATTCGTTGTCCTTGGGTATCAGACTCCAGCGATGATGGCAATGACACTAATGAGCAAGGGAACAGGACTATAGGTAAGACGGAGTTATTATCAGAAAGCTAATAAGTACCTTGCAGCTACAATTGGACTTTTGAATTTTACATTTCTTGAGTTTTAAGATTCTTCATTATAATGGTTTCAGTAGTGAGAAGCGGCCTTCTGGAAATAGAATGGGCTTCATTTTGACTAAAGAAGCCGTCCGCTCTGTGCAGGTGTGGGACACCCCGCGCCTGGGCCCACCTCCGGGGAGTAACTGGACGGAAGGGCTGTTTGCGCCGGGAGGCGGCTGAGCCCGGCACACGGCGCGGACAGGACAAGCCTGGGTCACCTTCTTCTTGCCTCCTGCCCTTGATGTGGAGCAGAAGTAAACGCTACTTCCCTCAATGTAAGTCCGGTCTGTCACCGGGTCCGTCTGTCGCCGGATGGCCTCAGGGAGCAGCTGGCGAGGCAAGTGCTGCGAGGACCTTGCACGGGGCTTTCGGAGGCCGGCTTCCCTGAGGGAGCAGACTTCTGGGGGCAGTAAGAAGACCTCAGGGTCGCCGCCCCGAGCCCCGTGGGCGGGGAGCCGACCACACAGCTCAGCACCCGGCTCCGCAGGGCAGTTCACGGGCCCGGGCGGGGACTGCGCTGCAGTCCGACCGGCCCTGCCGAGACCCCGGCCCTTTTCCCGCGGGGGCGCCCGGACACACCCTGCCTCCCGGGAAGCGGCTCCGTGTGTTCCAAGCGCTGCTGCTCTGCCGGCTCGTGGCCGAGCTCTGGTCAGTGCCGCCGCCTCGCACGCGGCCCTCTCGGCGGCCCTGCGGCTGCTGCACGAAGCCACCCTGCACCGACGTGGCGGACAAGGCCTCTGCGTCTCGTCTCACCGCCCAGGGTCCCCGCGAGGACCCCCCGCGCCAACTGCCGGCAGCCGGCCGGACTCCCGCAGAGGCCTGTGGCTGGGACGTGTGCGCAGGGGACTGCGGGTCCCGGCCCTCGCGGCGGCCCAGCTGGGAAGCCCCACACATCCCTGCCCCTGGCTGCTGGCAGACCCCCAGAAACCCCAGGAGGTCGCGTCCGTTATCTGATTATCCTGCCCTCTCGTGTCATGGACGCTTACGACGCTCCTGCTGAGAAGTCACCAACACGAAGGACTAAGGTCACAGGCCCCTTACAGAAAAGCCCCGGGTGGCGTTTCAGGGGAGGAGAGCAGGGGCCCGGGGTGACGTGGGAAGCCAGCCCCCAGGGGAGGACAGCCAGCGGGGTCGGCACCGGGGCTGCAGCGTGGCGGGGGCGAGTGGATGGCAGTTTCTGTGTCCGGTCGGAATCCACTTAAACATCACCTGGGAAAGTCGGCGAGACCAGGGCGCGTAGGTCCGCGCGGGTGGCAAGTCGTGTGCGGGCCACCCTGAGCTGGGCCCTGGCTTGCACCTGGAGCTCGGGCATCGGCGGGCCGGGGACAGGAGACTGCTGACCAGGGCAGGCGGGCCCGGTGCATTGGATGCAGGTGAGAGACGCTGGATGTTTAAAGTCTCCACAACGCACATCTTAGATTCCGACAGCGGCAAGCCCCCTGCAGAAGGCACAGAACCCAGGACCCCCAGCAGCTGGCCCGTCCACCTCGGCTCTCCGTGGGTCTGTAGCAGGAACCCCGGGGATGACTGCTGTTCTCGTCCCTTTCACGTGGGGCTGGGGGCTTCTGGCTTAAGTCTTCCAAGTGGGAGGAGCCTGTGGGGGGGGCCTGTGGCCAGGTGATCTGTGGGGGGGGGGCCTGTGGCCGGGGGGCCTGTGGCGGGTAAGCGAGCAGCGGGGTCTGCATGGCGGCTGGCACACCTCAAGCAGCCCTGGGCCGAGTAGACACCCCTCTAGCCCCTGCCCCTACCTTCGCCGGGAAGTCACTTCAATCCCGTCTTGTTGGATTTTGACATAAACCCGGCAGTTCCCACCACCACCGGCCCAACCACGCGTTCCTTCCTCGGCGAACAGACCCCAGCGTGGACGGAGCATCTTCCTGGACTCTTTACTGGTGGGTTCTCAGCCACGTGCACAGAACACCCCTCCTGGTATTTTTTTTTCCTTTTAATTAAATTCAGATTTCCATTACAAGCTGATCTTCTTTATTTTAATTTTTAAAGATTTTATGTAGTTATTTGAGAGAGAGAGAGGGAACAGCGAGAGAGGGAACACAGGCAGGGGGAGCGGGAGAGGGAGAAGCAGGCTTCCCGCCGAGCAGGGAGCCCGACGCGGGGCTCGATCCCGAGACCCCAGGATCATGACCTGAGCCGAAGGCAGCTGCTTCACCGACGGAGGCCCCCAGGCGCCCCGGGCTGATCGTCTGACAAGCACTTGGCTGGTCACTGAGCTGTTCTACGACGATGAGTGTTTTATCAGACTCACCTGAGACGCGCGCCCGCTGAAGTGAGGGCCGGTGCTGTCTGTGCGCCGAGGCTCTGCGCACCTTCCGAACTCCGGTCTCTCCCGTGAAGGCGAGTCAGGGCCGGCTGCTGCTCGCTCCCTTCCTGCCTGCGTGTCAGGGTTTCCAGCTGCCTTCGTTCCACTCACTCCGTGCTTAGGCGTCTGGGTGGCGCGGCGTGGCTGCGGACACACACCTTCTGTCCACGCGCCGGGTGCGGCACTCGAGCTCCTGGTCACGCGGCCCTGTGCTCTGTCTCCGGGGCCCCGCTAGGACCCTGATGTCTGTTGCAGGAGCCTTGTCCCAAGACTGAATTTATCATTGTCTTTTCCCCCAAAGGCCTTTTCCTCTTCAAGAAAAATGATGCTGTGTGTTGAGTACTAGGATCCACCACGTGGTTAGTTGTTGCAGTGACTCTTTGGCAGCACATTTAGGTACAGAGAAACCACCCTGCCTCAGTTCCTGAACCCCCAGGGGGAGCCCACGCGTGCTGTGACAGCCGGGGTGGGCGGGCGTGCAGCCTGCGGCTTGCGCCTGGGGCTGGGGTCCCGCGCAGGGACCGTGGAACGAGGGGCTTCGTGTCCTGCCCACGGGGAGCTCAGTGCCGTGTGTGGAGGGAGCAAACGCAGGATGGGCTGGAGGGGGTGGGTCAGCCTCCGGGCTGGAGCGAGCGGACGAGGACCCTCTCCGGCGATGCCGCCCCGCGAGGACAGACGTGGTCTGAAGCAGGAGCGAGCGCTGAGTGGTCTGGATGCAGGGTCAGCGTTCGGAGTGGGAGGCGTGGGCTGGAGGCCGGGCCGGGGCGGGGGGGACAGAGTAGAGTCTGATCGGAGCCCCCATCACACGCTGCGGCTCCTTGGAGGCAAGTGAACGGCGGTTTCCGGAGCGCACCCCTGGGGGACAGCGGCCAGGGGCTGCACTTTCTGCTGGGAGCCCCTCTCACCTCCACCAGACCTGCGTGAGGTCCAAGGACGGGAGCTTTTGGACAATACTTAGGACAGTTGTTCAGTTAGGACCTTAGCATAGCAGTTCAGTGAGCTGAACTGGGACCCAGGCATCCGGGCTCAAATCCTGGCTTTGCCTCTTGACGTATGGCCTTGGGCAAATTGCTTAACCTGCCTGCCTGTTTCCTCATGTGCAAAATGGGGACCGTTGCGGCGCCCGGGGTGTGGGGCCGTGGCGAGGACTGGGGGGGGGACAGTCACGGCGCCCGGGGTGTGGGGCTGTGGCGAGGACTGGGGGGGACCGTTGCGGCGCCCGGGGTGCGGGGCCGTGGCGAGGACTGGGGGGGACCGTCGCGGCACCCGGGGTGCTCGGGCTGCGGGGCCGTGGCGAGGACTGGGGGGGACTCAGTGTCTCCCAGCCGTGTGTTGCTGGGAGAGAGAGCCTCTTCCAAACTGGCCTTCCGTGAGGACGACATGACGGCCAAGTGAAAAGAGAACATGTTTTGAAGCTCAGAAATGGGTATTAAAATATCTGTCTGCTGGGTGATTCTGGACAAGAATCTTAACCTCTCTGAGCCTGAGGCTCTTTGCTTTGAAGGAGGAAAGTAATGGAAAGATCGTGGTCAGTCAATGTTCTAAAGCCAGAGTCCGGTGTTCTGGGTATAATGTGAACCACAGGCGTTTTTATCAGTGTCCTCCTGGCATCGAGCAGCGACGTTCTGGGCTGCGCAGACACTTCCCTGAGCACACGGGCCTCGGCGAGCCCTCGGTGGCCGCCCGAAGCGAAGACCAGCTGGGAGCCAGCGACCGGTGCGACTGCCGGCTGGGGGCTCTGCCCTGGGGACGCTCCCTGGAGCGGGTAATGCGACCGAGCCCACGGAGCCGTTCACGTGTCTGCTGAGGGCACACGGAGGAGTATTTACACTCTACTCCCAGCTCGGGGTGCTCAGCAAACCCATCTGGGCAACTTGATATCCCAGGAAGGGGTATCTTTATGGGAATCGTCTTCAGCAGGCAGATGACTCAGGACCGGGAAGGCTCTGCGGGGGGCCGGGCGGCGGGCCCGGGGGTCACTGCGTGTCACCCAATCCCCGGCGGTGCCGCCGGCCACCCGGGAGCTGCAGGCCCATCCGGAGAGCAGCCGCCCCGAAAGGCAGCAGGCCGCAGCGTACATTTATTAACTCTGGGCAGAGGCTCCATCCATCACAGCGGGAGGTTTTAAGTGTTTGCTGGGCCAGGGTGAGCCCCATAAGCCCTCTTTGAAGTGTCTTTACGGAAGGTAAACATCTGAAGAACGAAATAGCTTGCTTTTCCCTCCAATGAGTGACCTTGTGAGGGGCCGCGGTGGGGGCGGGGGCGGCGGCGAGGACATCTGAGAAAGAAGAGCGATAAAGGACAGCAATTTGCACATTGACTGCTCTTTGATATGTTAACTAGATTTTTAAAAATGGAATTCTCAGTCTTCGGAGATCCCTGGGCAGCGGCCGCCAGGTGGGGACCTGCCGCGCGCAGGGGCCTGCGTCTCCCGTCTCCTGACCCAGAAAGCAACTGGGGCCCCCGTGACCCCAGCGTGAGATGGAAGTGAGTGGTCGTCGGAAGGAAACTCATCATAACCCCGTCCGATAACCGGTCAAGGTGGCCACGGGCACGCATGTCGTCCCGGATGGGGTCAGCGAGCCTGAGCCCCGCTGCCCGCGCCTCCGAGACCCTGGATCGGGGCCTTTCCACTCTGAAGGCTAGCAGCGCTGTCCAGGCCTAAAGTGCAAACATTTTATTTTACGTCATCAGTATCCTCGGAAGACCAGAGTTCTGGTTCTTTTTAAATTGACTGCCTTTCACCCCAGGGGTGGGCTTCATGAGCAATTATGTTAACATGTTTTACTATAATGTGACACATGGTAATATGTTTTTGACATAATATTTGACAAAAACAAGCAGCAGGTTCTGCAGATCAGTAGGAAAGCCAAGTGTCCCGAAGTCTGGCTCGTGGCGTCTGTTAACTATTTTCTGCAGATTCACTTGGCGGGTCAAGTAGGAGACGTGGCTTTGACTTTGAAAAGTTACTAGCCTTCCAACAGCAGTTGAGAGGAAACCCTCATTTCCAAATTACCTCCTTATATTTGGTATTTCTCTGCCCCATTTGGGGGTGGAGCCCCACCCCCAGGACAGGGGATTCGTGGTGAGCCGGCCTTGTAGGAACCCAGAGCAGTGTACGCAGTGCTTGGTCACAGTGAGAGAAAGTCCTCTTTAAACGCCGGCAGGCGGCCAAGCGTCAAACACACTCATCCATCCTGTAACCTTGGCCAAACCCTTTCTAATCTTACACTTAAATGACAAGCGTTCTGGTACCGTGGAAACGGGCCGAGAACACCTGGGTGAGAATCAGCCACGATGACGCGTCCAGCACCGGCGCCCACCGAGCGCCCGGCCTCCTCGGTCAGGACCCTGGGTGCCTCGTGTGCCTGCGTAGGACAGCGGAGTGCCCTCTGCAAGGGACCTTCTGCAGAGGAGCCGTACGCAAAGGGTATTTGAACCAATTCACGCTTCACGGTCGTATTCACTCAGGAAGCGGGAGGTGACTGCTGTAAAGAATCGAATCTTCCTGCCATGTGGATTTTTCGTCCTCTGTTCGTACATTCTCTCACTCACACTTTCTCTGTAACGGTGTTTTCTTTCCCGCTTTTCATCCCGGCTGTGTATTTCAGAAGAAGGTGGGTGGTATTTTACGTTCCATCCGTACGTGTGATGTCATAAAAATTTACCGCCGTCTGGCTGTTTTTTTTTTTTTTTTTAAATTTTATTTTTATGATCCCGCCGTCCGGTTTTAAAGCTTCGAACGATGCAGGTTAGCCTTCCTGCTCCTCCTCCTCTCTCCTCCTTCCTTCTTCCTCTTCCTCCCTTTTCACTCTGCTCTGTTTCCATCGTATCCTGAGTTTGACCCTTCAGAGGTCTAGCTCCCCAGTGCTCCACGTGGAAGTGGAGAGCACCCCGTTGCTCTCCGGAGCCGTGATGGGCCCCTGTTCCGTCCGGATCACTCAGGCGTCAGGTGCTGATTCCTCCTGTAAACCTTCATTCGCTGAGGACCCACCATGCGCTGGGCACTGCTCTTGCGCTTGGAAATGGAAGAATAAAAAAAGATACAGTCCCTGTTCTGCAGGAATTGATGGCCCAGAAGAGAGAGGGAGAGCACGAAGCCGTCAGAAGGATGGTGCATCCACCGCGGGCCGTCTGACCAGCGTCGTGAGTGTGGCCCGAGGCCGGGGGTGGGGAGCGGAGGCCGTGGGCACCGGGTCTCGAGCGGCACGGCGGTCTGGCCGGCGTCCGCGGTGACAGCTTGCACAGGGACACGGTGGGGGCGGGGAATGTGTCCTGCAAACAGGCAAAGTCAGGTTCCCAGCAAGAGTCTGTTCTAGCATGTTCTAGATGGAGGAATGTCAGCTCCTTGGCTTTGTGAGTATCTGTGGCCCCGGAAAGTCTTTCCTGTCCTGAAATGTGCCTGGTTTTCTCACCAGGTTGCTGGAACACATTGCAGCTCTGTGTTTTAGGGCAGCATGGTGTTTAAGATTTTCCTTGTGAGGGCGCCTGGGTAGCTCAGTCAGTTAAGCTGCTGCCTTCGGCTCGGGTCATGATCTCAGGGTCTTGGGATTGAGGCCCGCATCAGGCTCTCTGCTTGGCCTGCTTCTCTCTCTCTCTGCCTGCCACTCTGCCTACTTGTGATCTCTCTCTCTCTGTCAAATAAATAAATAAAGTCTTTAAAAAAAACAGATTTTCCTTGTGACAATTAATTAGAGTTTTGTTTGTTTAATTGGGGTAGCAGACAGGGACCCAAGTCGCTAGTATTTTTGGATGCTTTTATTTTCGGATGCTGGAGTCTGTTGGAGAAGTACCGCTGACTTCAGCACAGAATTCTCTCCCGCCCGTAGGAACGAGCTTTTGAGGCTCTCGTTCTGTGCCCAGGAAACCCTGATTTTATCTCATTGCTAAATTTACATATTTCCCAGAAGAGACCTGCAGAAAGGAAGAAGATACGGGGCTGGGGTGTATTTGATTGCATGATCTTGAGCCCTGTTTTCTCCCTCTGTAAGGCGAGGCGACCAGGGCTCACTGTCAGCTGCGGCCCTGTGCTCGGATCAAATGTGTGTTTGGTGCATTTCCTCGAATGCAAGTCTTGGTGAAATTCTTTTATTAATGAAATTTTCATTTTTTATATGAAATTCTCATGTTAAAGAGTTTTTGTACACGTGAAGATAATACCTTCGTAAGCAAGAAAACCAGGACTGATCCCAGCTCTCTGTGGTAGCTCTTGGGTTACTTACTTTTATATTTCCAGACACCCCACAGCCTGCCTGCTGAATGACCCTTTTCCTGCCTCGACAGGACCAGCCAGCGATGTGCTCCCAGCTCCCCGTGTCTCTGGGTCTCAGGGCTTTGGTTTATGAGGCTGCTCCGAGTTCCTGCAACACGGTGCCTGCAGAAGGCACGGGCCCCTCAGCTGTGGTGCACAGATGGAAGCATCTCTACACACCAACAGGAATAAGCAGAGAAGCAGTTACACATGACTTTGAGGCGGTGCCGTCTGAAATTTCTCCTTCCTTTTTTATTTTATTTTATTTTATTTTATTTTATTTAAGATTTTATTTATTCATTTGACACAGAGAGAGAGATTATAAGTAGGCAGAGAGGCAGGCAGAGAGAGAGGACAGAGGAGGAAGCAGGCTCCCTGCTGAGCAGAGAGCCCAATGCGGGCCTTGATCCCAGGACCCTGGGACCAAGACCTAAGCCGAAGGCAGCAGCTTTAACCCACTGAGCCACCCAGGCGCCCCTCTCCTTCCTTTTTTAAAGATTTTATTTATTTATTTGTCGGAGAGAGAGTGTGCACAAGCAGGGGGAACGGCCGGCAGAGGGAGAAGTAGGAATCTGCTGGAGGTTCTCTTTCTCTGCCCCTTTCCCCCCCTAAAACATAAACACTAAAAAATCCTTACACACGTGCTATCTCTCAGGATAATTTTGGAAACTATCTGACTCACTTCTGGCAGATAAATGTGTGTATAACTCCATGCATGTGCTTTGTGCACATGTGTGTGAATGTGTGGGCGTGAGTAGGCATGTTCCTGTCCCTGACTGTCCACACGTGTGCTTGCATGAGTGAACGTGTGCTTGCCAGCGTGTGTGCAAATGCACGCATGTGTAGTATGTGAGTGTATACACGTGCTGTGTGTGCATATGTGTGTGAATGTGTGAGTGGTGTATGCATGTGGACGCGTGTGTGTGTGTGCTGTTAGGTTGGGGTGATTTAGCTGCGTATTATCTGGCTTCGTGTAGTTACTCATTAACAAAGTCATCCCAGAAATCGGGATTTCAATCACGAGGTCTTGTCGACAAGCTGTTAGGAGGAACAGCATAGGTCCTCTGGAAGGAAGCAGGCCCTCGGGACTCTAGCGATGCTCTGGATCCCGGCAGTCGGGGTCTGGTTCGGGATGCCCAGAGGCAGGATGTGGCCCTCTCTGACTGCCCCACGCATCTGTTCATCTTCCGTCTGTGAAGCACTGCCAGACCCTCGGAGGCGTTCGCAGCGCGGCAGGGATTGCTGGCACAGCCTCCGCACCTCTGGAACCATCTGGAGGGAGACTCCCTCCAGAACCGCCGCTTTCTCACGCCCACGTTCCAATGTCGGGAAGTGCTGGGGGTGGCCGATGACATTTGGAGCTCAGTGAGACAAGCCGCTTCGGATCCTGGCGCGGCGCTGAGCCTTTCGGGGCATCGTTCGGAATACGCAGTTCTTTACAAGCCTTTCCCCTGGGGTTTGCAGATTGGACACATGGCAATGGAGTAGTGTCTTCTCTGCTAAGTTCGAGTTCTCACTGCTCCAAAAGCTGTGAGATGCCCTCCACGGAAAGATGGGGTTAAAACTGAGTTCAAGCAGAGAAAGAATCCTTTTACAATAGTTAAAAATAAGCACTGCCTTGGCACTGTCTCATCATTGTTAAGGTCAGCTTTGTCCTCATTACTGAAGACCAGACACCTTAATTTTTGCTGTGTGCAACCAAAGAATCAAGCAGGCAGTCAAATTAGGGAGAGGCCATCCATTCATCTGTGTAACTGCTGGGGACCGAGACAGTGGAGCTGGGGTTGGACGGAAAAAACAAGTTTAAATGCCAATTACGGGGTTAGAGACACCTAAGAATCCCGGCGTTAGAGTTGGCTGAGCAACACTTGCCCTGGGTGTTTCAGTGAACTTAAAGGCTAGAATACAACGCAGGCAAAAGAGGAATAGTCTTAACTCCCATACTTGATGTCTCACTCCCTGTGTTGTGAGAACTGAGACGTGGACTGCAGGTGCGTGCTGTTCACGTGCGATCCCGTGATGAGAACGGCGAGGGCTGCGGGGACGGGTGGTGGTGCGCTGATCCGGTCCTCGAGCCTGCGGGCGAGCTCAGGGCTGGACGCTGCTGAGCTCCCCCCTCGGGCATGGAACTCCCTCCGCAGGAGACTTCGGCGTGTCTGCTGGGCAGTCGTCCTACGTGATGGCGGCGACGGTGCATTCGCACACGACACGAGTGTTCACGCCTACATAAACTACACGTGGCGGTTAATTGTCATTCTTTGGGGAAGTTCTGTAAAGCCGCCAGGAGCACTGAATTTGCAAACACTGAACGTTTGCTGCCAGGGCAAATACAAGGTTCCGCTCCCGAGAGCCTCTGATCATCAGTTACTTGTCAAAAAACCAATACATGACCTTGCATTGTATGTCTTTCTGTTTAAAGATGCCTTATTGAGCGTGTATGGTGGACCCGCGAACACTGAGCTTGCGGCCAGAGCGCCGTAAGCCCGGCCTGAAGGAAGCGTGGCTGACACGCGTGTTTTCCCCGCGAGGCGCATGCTGCCTTCCTGCGCTCACGGGCCCTGGACGGCTCTCCAGCACGTGGCTTGGGGCCACTTCACACGGCGGGATCACCAACAAAAGCAGACACAAATGTGAACAATGTGGCACTAAATCGACTGCAAGGACGCGTGTTCACCGTCTAGGAGCTGGAACAAGAGGGCAGAGCAGCACCTTGTTCTGCGCGGCCGGGAGCCCGCGTGTCCAGAGACCCAAACTCCGCTCGCCACACGCCTGTGACCACGAAGTCCCGTGAGAGTTGATTTTGAGGTGACCGTTTTTTAAAAAGATTTTATTTATTTGAGAGAGAGAGCGAGAGAGCCCAAGCAGGGGGGGCAGCAGAGGGAGGAGCAGACTCCCCGCTGAGCAGGGAGCCCCACGTGGGGCTCGATCTCAGGACTGTCGTGGCCCGAGCTGAGGGCAGACGCTTTTCTGACTGAGCCATCCAGGTGCCCCTCGAGGTGATAGACTTTAGGGAGGAAATGTGCAAATACAGAATCTGTGGCTCAGGAGGATGGACTGTATCTGATTGTATTTAAGAAGTTCCTAAAAAGTGTGGGCGGTCGAATGGTCCTGTTTTATAGGAGAAAAGGCAGGTGTGTCTCGGGGAAGACGGAGCGAGGACAGAGCCCACGCGTGGCCACAGATGTGCCTCAGCGACGTCGAGGATCCCGTCTACACCTTCTTGGAGACGCCGCTTGCACCCTGGGCGTTGGCTGTGTGCAAGTGTGGCCTGTCGAAGCAGAAACTCTTGGTTCTGCTCTTCCTGAGTCGTGCCGGGCACTGCTCCGTGCTCCTTCTCATCACATCGGCTCGTTGAAAAAATTTAGCCCCCTCGACCCTTTCTTGATTCTGCATCACCTCCGTTCTGAACATTTGCTGTGATTGTTAGCTAATATTTTGCAGTGAAAGAAGAAGACAGAAAAACATAGGACTATTAACGTCTGCAAGTTCTATCGATCTCACATTATTGTTTAGACGTAAGTCTAAGAGGCAGGTGTGGAAGGCGGCCGACTTACTTTTAGTTGACTTATGTCCCTGCTAATGACACCATGGATCTTTCTGTTAGTTTGTTATGATTTTATTATTGGCATTAGCATCAATCTCCACGAAAATGCATATAAACCAGGAAACACGGCCCGGCCTCAGTGGCACATTATTTCCGAGAACCCGGTCCCACGGCATCGAGCGAAGTCACTTGCATTCTGCTCACATTCAATCACGGTTGTCTTTTGTCTCCCTGGGCAATTCCATAACTCTGATATGGACCTTAACTGAAGTCCTTTGTTTTGTACCCTAACAGCCCGAAGCATTAAAAATGCGTGTTTACTTAATTTGTCCTGGCATGCAGTGTAATTACAAGCAGTTTGTTTTCTCTGTTGTAAAATATGGTCTGGAGAAGGAATAAAGTAATGTGCAAAATTAACATTGTGATGTACTGTATGGTGGAATAACACTAAAACACTCCGCAGAGCTGGGGCTGGAGGTGCTGTTGGGCTGTGTTCGAGAGCAATAAAGAATGAAATGCGTCTTTCCCAACTATATTTGCATGATTTTCAGCTGCAGTAAAATTAATCTGATCTGCCTCTGAGAATAAACAACGACAACAAAACCAAAGACCCCACAGAGCCGCACGGTGCTTTTGCGGCTCTGAAATCCCGTTTCTGTCATCGTTTGAATGGGGTAAGTCAGAGGGAGAGCATCCTTGGCCAAGTCCCAAAGGGTGTGGACCGGCGGGGCTGGTGCGTGAACGCCGGGTCCCCACGGGCCCTGACAGGTGAGGGCCGGTTTCAGGACCCGCAGGCCCAGATGGAAGTGGGGTGTGGGGACAGAGCTCCCCGCGGCCCCCGTCCCTGGAGAGGTCTTGCCAACTTGGCAGAGTTTTCTGCTTCTCTGTCTCACTCTTGCTGCAAAACATTTTGTGATACTCTGTATGAAGGACACCGTATAAATAATAAATTACATTGTATCATTTACCAAACTTTCAGTGATCACAGGAGGAAACATAATAAGCCTCTTACAACAACGGTAACAGACTCACCCCTTTGCCCTCGCGGCAGGTCAGGACAGTGTCCGTGTGCGTGGAGTGTGGCCCACACGCGGGGGACGCGAAGCTGCCGTCACGCACTGGGGATCCGTCATTTTGAACAAAGCAAGGGGGGAGAGACCTTCAGACACGAGGGAGTGACTCAGCATCTTTCTCAGCTGCTGTCTGTTCTTCGTGGGGTCTCCTGCCCCAAACCGGCCATATTCAATGTCATGTGCTTTCAAAATGGGCTTGCTTTAAACACAGGCCTTTTGGGGGGACATCGGAGGGCTTTTGTACTTGTGTTTGCTATGGGAGGACAGTTGTGGAGGCTTTGTGCAGAGGGTCCCCATGGGAGACCTGAGCCCACCCCCCCCCCAGGAGTGGCCTCCTGTGTCTCCGGAGCTGCGGGTCCACAGTCCCTGAGGTGTGTGCGGCTTGCCCGGTCCACCCCCACCGTCGCGCTCGGCTGCATCCTTCACAGGAAGTGGGGTTGACCACGAGGGTGAAGGGGCCCTTTAACAGTAACCAAGGAACAAAAATCCACTGAACCAACGGGCCAGTGGTAGGACAATCATTACAGGAGGTCAGGCTCAGCAAATATCTTAAGAATAATTCCTCCTGTGATTCATGACCTTTCGGGATATAATCAATAGCATTAAAAAAATCGCATCAGCCAGTCAGCCAGACGGCTCTTCCTGGCGGGAGTGAGCTTCTTGTCTTTGTAATGTTTGTGTTCTGTCTGCTCACATGCAATAACCCTGATTGGGGTGACCTCGGTCCCCCTGCGGCCTCCATCAGCCGGGGACATGCACGCATGTCATGCTCAGCTCTGTCTCCGCTGCTTCCCCCAGCAAAGGGGGTGAGCTGGGCGTGGGGGGCCGGCGGGGGGCAGGCACACCACCTGCCCCCAGAGTACTGGCCGGAGGGAGCCCCAGACTCTGTCACCATGTTCCACCAAATCCCCACCAGAGGGGGAACCAAAGGGAAAACAGAGCCAGCCCAGTGGGTCAAGTCTCTATACTTCCTACCCCAAGGTCTTTCCTGGAAGTGGAGGAAATGGATCAAGTTGATTTTTTACCTAACTCAGATCCTGTCTTGTCCCCAAATATGGAATGTATTTGGTTTGGGAGTCCCAGCAAATGGGTCTGTCTCCTGCCCTCGTGTGTGTGGTGGTCGGAGGGCGTGGCAGGCGCGGCAGCGGTGGCGGGAGGGTGTGGCAGGCGTGGCAGCGGTGGTTGGAGGACGTGGCAGGCGCGGCAGCGGTGGCGGGAGGACGTGGCAGGTGCGGCAGCGGTGGCGGGAGGACGTGGCAGGAGTGGCAGGCGTGGCCGGAGGACGTGGCAGGCGCGGCAGCGGTGGCGGGAGGACGTGGCAGGTGCGGCAGCGG
>LNAC01000076.1:3927373-3939606 GCA_002007465.1 Ailurus styani | reverse complement strand
GCGGTGGCGGGAGGGCGTGGCAGGTGCGGCAGCGGTGGCGGGAGGATGTGGCAGGTGCGGCAGTGGTGGCGGGAGGACATGGCAGGCTGGCCTTCCCCTCGCTGGCTCTGTGTTCCTGTTTCAGGTCTTTCCCTGCACTCGGCTCGCCTGGGAAGACCTCGTTCCATCAGTCTTGCCCTGATTTCTGTGGCCTCCCAGCGTCTGGAAAGGGTCTGGCAGAGCAGAGGGGTCGAGTGAGAACCGGCCACGTGAATCGGTGAGCTCCCGTGGCACCCTTCCCAGGGCGGCGGTCTCTGGAGCCGCGGGGTGAGGTCATCACAGCATCCTCCTTGCTCTCGGTCCACCCCCCAGCCCCTTTCTGGGCTCCAGTCTCGGCTCCTTGGGGGTGAGTCTGGAGTGGAGGCTGGCGTGATTCTCCGCAGCGTGTGGGCCCCTGAGCCGTCCGGCCGGGCCACCGTCTCCGCGAACCAGAGCAGGACGGAGAAGGAACTCGCTCATCAGTGTGACAGCCGCCAGACCCCGGGGCACCGCTGTTCGGGGGGTGCCCGTGCGTGCGCTGCTGGAAGAGACGAGTGTTCGTCTTGGCAGACGGTGGACGGAGGGCGCTCCCCAGGGCGTGTGGGGGTCGGGGGGGCTCATCTAAACCGTAGGGCCTGAATGGAGCAGAACACAGCGAGGGGAGAATCTGCTCCCTCTTGGCCGGGTCGGGTCGTCTACCGTCTCCCGTCCCCGGACATCGGAGCTGCTGGGCCTCGGGCCGCGGGGCTCAGCTGGAATTTCACCCCAGCTCTCCCGGGTCCCTGGCAGGAGACACAGGTCGTGGGCCTGCTCGGCCTCAGGGATCACAGGAGCCCGTCCCCCACATACCTCCACCCGTGTCTCCAACTGGCTCTGTTTCTCTGCAGAGACCCCCGACACCCCGGCTTCTGCTCTGCGTGGGTGGGGCTCGCCCGGACGGCCCGCTTCCGACGCCGGCCGCTGCTTCACGCGGAGCCGTGAGGCCGCCACACGGACGGATGCTGACCATCGGACCGGGAGCTTAGATTTTTTGGCACAGTCTGAAATGCTGTTGGTCGGTACCTTTGGCCCCCGCTGGATGGTTGGTGGCATGGTCACTAAGTCAGCAAAAGAAAACGCGAGGTGCCCCCCATCGGAGAGACGTCCTGTCTCCGGTCATGTTGCTTCTGCGACTGATGGTACGCCCGCCTCCCCGCCCTACGCGTCCCAGAGTCGCCCGGAGCAAAGGGCACGGAACAGGGCTGATCCTCCTGGGTAAGGACGGAGTCAGGCCCGCCGCCCCGGGTTGACTGCAGGGCGCTTCTCCTTTCCGAGAAGCTGCGAACGCAGCGGGCCTTGGTTGGGGGCAAGTGCGCTGTCTCTTGCTTTACCAGTGGTTGTTGGAGACGTTCTTCTTGGTTTGGGGTCTGGGCAGGGTCAGAGGGACCAGAGGGAGACTGTTTCTGTGCGCGTGTGTGACATTATTCCAGTGAGCCAAAGTCTGCCCCTGGAGGCCTGTGAGCAAGGTCAGAGCCGTTAGGCTGGTCCATGTCCTTCATTGCCCCCGACAGAACCGGACGGAACCAGAGGCCAGGTGGTCAGGATTTCCCAGGCAACTGTGCTGCAGGGACGACCCTGTTCACCCTGTGTCCGCTCAGCTTCTAGCCTCCCTTGAAGAAAGCTGGAGCCACGTGACTCTCTGGCCAGCAAATGATGAGCGGGTGCCAGGGTCCTTTCTGGGGGGGAGCAGGTGACACACTTAGGCACCGGTGTCCCCGAGGGAGAAGCAGCAGGTGGAGGGGGCCTCCCGACCCACTGGCCGAGACCGACGGACGCTGCACTGACCCGCTGAGGTCGGGGTAGGTCTGCTCCCAGGGCATGGAGGACCCACCTTGACTAACCAACGTGTTTCACGTTTTGCCCTGATTTGTTTTCTCCCAGTTCTGCAGTGATGCAGATTTCCCATTTGATCCCAAAGGCCAGTCTGCTTACATTTGCAGGTTGTTTCAGCTCAGGTGACTTCTAGCTGCTCGAGTCCATGAGGATCTAGTGACCAGATGACCCTTTGTCCGTGTCGCTGTGGTGAGCTGACGGATTCCTACCATGACCCGTTCTCTGCGTCTGCCCGATTGGGTCACCCCTGTGGACTCGGCCCCCGTGGACCTCCCTGTGTTGTCTGCACACAACCCTTTGTAAAAGGCAAAGCTCACTCTCAACTTCATTCAAAAGGAGAATTTGTGGACCGGGTGAAGCAGGGGCACGCTGGTTCCTACGGGGTCCCCTCCCCCAGGACGAAGCGCTCCTTCCCGTAGCCATGGGGGTGCTGGACTAGGTCCCAAACATGCCCCCAGGAATCACCCCAAAGGTCATACCAGCTCCCTGGGGCAGCACCCCTCCAGTGACTGCAGACGGGGGCGGAGATGCAAAGAGCCCCTGGCCTCCTTTAGGGAAAATGCTGAAAGGTGAGCCTCTGGCGTGTCTTCAGCTTCGCCTCTGCCTGGTCTTGACCTGGCTGTGCAGGGATGTCCCTGAGAGCAAGCCCAGGAGCCTGCGGACCTGCAGCATTCACTCCTCGACGGACGCTACGTGGAAAGGGAACTTGGTTACCGTGGGCTGCCTCTGGCTGTGTGTGCATGTGTGTTTGTGTGTGCACAAGCATGTGCGTGCATGAAAGCATGTGCACATAAGCATGTGTGCACGAAAGTGTGCGTGTGTGCGTGTGCACGGGTGTGTGAGAGCTGGTTGTGATACTGGTGAGAGTTGCCTCACAAAGAAGGAGTTCCAGTCCTCCTAGGGATCTGGGACAAGGTCAAGTTGCGTGTTTGTTTCCTGCCTCAGTTTTCTCCCGGGCAGCGGAGGGGAGGCCCGGGGCTTGCTGACACCGTTGGTGATGGCGGCACATGTTGGCTTCTCAGCAGGTTGGTCGGATGGACGGTCGGCTCAGACTTCTTGGGCCAGCGTGTTTCAGCTTCCAACGGGCCCAGGAACTTCGTCTCCGCACATCTGTAGTTGTCGAGTGGCCTTCAGTGATTTGTCTGGAAGGAGCTGGAGAAACAGGGCGGATTTGGAATCAGACATTCTGGGTGCTGCTCCTTGCTCCCCCTGGCTGGCTGGGAATTCCGGAGCCTTCTCTGAGCCTCCGGGTCCCGTCTGCACCCCAGGCACGTGTTTTGGTTATTTGCCATGAGACGGGGGGCCGTGTGGGAGGGACCGTCACGAACCTCGTGGGGGCACGAGATGTCTGCTGGGCTCTTATCAGCTTGCGTGTGTGGCTCTGGGGTCTGAGGTTTGGATCACGAGGTAGGTGTCCGGGCTTCACCAAATGGCAATTCCACCCTAACCCGGTCTCAGGAGTACACAGAGGGGGCCATTCTCTCTCGGGTGCGGGCATGCAGGTTTTGCTCCCCAGGGCCTTCTGCATTTCGGAAGGAGCTGGAATCTGGGGTTGGAGGGTGTCCCTAGGGGGCGCGTCCAGACATTAGACTGCAGGGGGAGCCCCCAGGGAAACACCACCACCAGGGAGGGGTGTTCCGGGCATTGTGCCTGGTCTTGCAGGATGACCCTCAGCCCGAGAGGGTGACGGGTCAAACCCTGCTGGCTGCCAAGTGACCCTTTCAGACAGATTCTGACGGTGGAGCAGGGAGCTGTCCTTGGGTTGCCGGCATTTTATACGGTTGGCATCTTTGGTCCTTGAAGTGCCCAGGGCAGGGGGTTCCCTGTGCTCGCGCCCCAGGAAAAGGCCAGGGACCATCTCAGCTTGCCCGGCGAGGAGGGGGTGGGCCGCCTGGGGCCCAGCCTTGTTCCCTTCCCGGCGGGGGCTGGACAGGGACGAGGTCACGGGCTGCTTCAGCGGGGCGCCTGGTGGGGGTCGCTGGAGCACGGGGCGCAGCCCTGGAGCTGGAGGCCTCGGTGCCCGTGAGGAGGGGCCGGCTCTGAGCAGCGCCCTCCTCCGTCCGCAGGTCGGGGTCCGCGGTCCGCACCGGCTGGCGGGGGAGGGACTCAAGTACCAGTTAGGAAGGGCACGTGCAGAGCGCTGAGTGGAGGGCTGACGAGGGGCGGGCGGCCGAGAAGGAGGCTCCCAGAGCTCGGTTCGCACCGCCGCTGGAGTGAGCTCTGGGCTGGGGGGAAAGACGGCAGCGTTGGTTTGGGGGTGTCGAGCTGGGCATCGTTATCTTAGGGTAGGCAGGATGCATTCTGAGCCATTCGCAGTGACCTCGACATCCACGAGCTCTGAGCGAGCCCCAGCAGGGGTGCTGGGAGGGGTCGAGGCAGGTCGGCCTCCTGGGGGGCTCCGCATGTCGAGGGGCCTGGAGCGACGTCCCCCTGGGCTCCTGGGAGCTCTGCCAGTTGGGGGCAGTGATGCCGGTGTGGACCCTCCAGCTGTACTCAGAGGTGCTCAATAAGTGCACCTTGCTGCTGTCAGAAGGGTCCCTCAAAGGCCTGCGAGCGTTCACGCATTTGGGATGCGTCCACGGCTGACAAAATCTCACAGCCTGTTTAACTCATTTTAAGAAGCACTGATATTTCCTGTACTATAATTTACCCCACATTAACTTAAACATTATGGGGCCTGTTTTTGGATACGCATGTGTAACTCTCATTAACGCTAATTAGGGACACGCGCAGGCTTCGAGAACAGAATGTCCCCCACACAGCTCCCACGGCGCGAAGACGACCTGCCCCAGGGAGGGGATCGGCAGGCCCTTTTCCCGTAAAGAGCTGCCCGTTCCGGGTTTGGGAGGGGCCAAGGGAGACGTCCGGCGTGGACACCATATCAGAGGTTACGGCAAAAGCCATCTGTAACGACTCATGATGGAATTAGAGAATCAGAGTAGCCACAATTTCCATGCTTTGCTTATTTGTAATTATGGAAATCTTCTGGGAGGAAGAAAAGTATTTTCTGAAATTTTTTAACAAATCTAGTATTATCGTCACATAACATGCAGTACAGAAAAAATCCTAGTATAAAGTGTAAGTTTTTTTTTTAACCTTTCCATATAGTTTCCAGTTGCACGTCTGTCACTTAATAAATGGCAAGCAGCATTCACGAGAGAACAGGGGCCGAACAGTGGCCGGCGGGGAACTGTAGCCAAATAGTGACAGAGGCTTTCTGTTAAACAGCAATATGAAAATGCACCTTAATTAAGTTGTGTATTATAGTCATGAAAATATTTCAGGATTCTGCCTTTTCCCACAGTGATGTCAGCCGCCTAAAGAACAACAGAATCTCTTTTTTTTTTTATTTTTATTTTTATTATTATTTTTTTTTATTTTTAAAGATTTTATTTATTTATTTCACAGAGGGAGAGAGATCACAAGGAGTCAGAGAGGCAGGCAGAGAGAGAGGTGGGGAAGCAGGCTCCTCGCTGAGCAGGGAGCCCGATGCGGGCCTCGATCCCAGGACTCTGAGATCATGACCTGAGCCGAAAGCAGAGGCTTTAACCCACTGAGCCACCCAGGCGCCCCAGAATCTCTTTAAAATCTTCCACAAGCTGGGTGGACTAGGCCAGTAGACACGGTTTTCTTTTTAGTGAATGGACACGGAGAGGTCTTATTTGAAAACGCGTTGCTCCTTGTTTGGATCCGTCCGGGAAACGTTGCTGTCCTCCTGCCCGGGGCCTGACAGAGCTGCGCCTGGGACGCTGTGACCGGGGCCTGCGGCGGCTTTGGCCGGTGGTGACTGCCGGCTCCTCTTTCTGGGGGCAGAGGTGCTTTTCTGAGCGTTGAGCTGAGGGTCCCGGTGCCAGAGTCAGAGACGGGATCCGCTGCAGGGCGGGCAGTTGGCGGGCCTGGCGCCACCGGCGGGAAGCAAGCACGTGGGCTCCGCCGGCCGAAGACGCTCGGGAGCAGGTGGCCACCAGGTGCCCGGCAGGGAGGACCCTCTCGTGGCCACTGTCTGGGAGGCCACGTGTGGCCAGGGCCCGTCTGAAACGTGCTTGGGAGGGTCTGGGCGTTGTGACTGTTTCGCACTCCGCCTTCGTACTGTGTCCCTTCACGCAGTCAGGCCTCGCGCACCCCCCGACTTCTCCCTCTCGCCAGCTCGCGAAGGCGCCACTTCCCACCCTTGTTCATGGTGGAGAGAGGCTCCTCTCCACTCCGGGTGCTGAATACGGGCCAGGCTGCGCTTCCGTGGCTGCGTGTAACTTGGCTCCCCTTGCTGCGGACAGGGCTTCTGGTGTCGCACTAGCTGGCGCCGTGGCAGAGCCCTGGCCGCTCGCCGTGAACGTGGCCGACCACCATCCCGCGGTCAGGGCGTGCTGGAGGCGGCGTCGCAAGAGTCCGCTATGGGGACAACCTCATCGGCATTGCGGGAGGCGAGGAGCTGGGGCTCTTCCTGGCAGGCTTCCTCACTTCATTTCCGTGTCACCCCACGTTTCTTGCAGGACGGAGGCCGGTGAGGACTTTCCTGCAATCGCCCCGGACAGACTCTTAGCAAATGAGGACACTACAGCATGAAGCTTCCGGCTTTTTAAAAAAAAAATTCAGAAATAATTTTAGAGTCACAGCAAAGTGGCGAAGATGGTACGAGTTTCCCCCTCCTCCTGATGCGAACACCGTGCGTGAGCTGGTCGGGCTGTCCAGCGGGGACACTAGTGTGGGCGCGCGGCCACCGCTCCCTGCAGGCCACGCCCGGGTTCCACCTGTTTGCCCAGGAACGTCCTTCTTCCACATCTGGATGCAAGCTGGGTCTGTGCCTGTGAGCTTCCTTCGCCCGCGTCCTTCCCGGCCCCACAGACGTGAAGGGGACTGGCCAGTTACTTTGTAGCTGTGCCTCCGTTTATGTCTGTGTGACGTTTCCTCCTGGCTCGACCGAAGGTGTGTGTTTTGGCCAGACACCAGACAAGCGGAGCTGTGGACCTCGCAGGGCATCCTAACCAAAGGGATGCGGTGCCAGAAAGTCCTACAAACTTGGTGACTTGGTTAAGGTGTGGGCTGGTGAGGGCATCTTCCTTTGGAATTCATGCACGCGGTGGGAAGGGAACGGTACCTGATGCTGTCCGACACACTCGCGGGCGCCTCCTTCCAAGACTGCCCCAGGTCAGCCGTGTCCCGACGGCAGGGGGCACGGGTCTCCTTCCTTCCGCCTCCCCCGCCACACACGCCATCCGAACCTGCCAACGGGACCGACGTGAATCCACGGGCTTCGACCGGCTGGAAACATCTATTGAAATTGAATTTCTTTTTTACTGGGATTTGTTCAGGAAATAGTCATCTGTCTGGTGTCATTTTAGGTTCTATTTGAAGTCTTGACATTTTTCTCATGTACGTCTTTGTATCCCTTTTCCTCTCACGTGGGCTGGCCAGCATCCGTGCGAGCAGGTTTTAGGGTTGTTGTCCCCTTACAACACTCTCTTGTGATTTCAAACCAGGTGTTAACCCACACTCTTTGAAGTAATCCCTGAAAGTGTCATTCTAAGTTCATGTATTTAAGTAGATACAGTGGAAAACGAGGCAGACAAACCTGGAATAATGAGCTGAGAGGCTAATTCAGAAGCGGCTGAGACAAGTACAAACTTTTGGTAAAAAACATCTTTACAGGCGCTACATGTCCCCACTCTTTCTCAAGAAAGGACACATGGATATTAAAGAATATTTTTGCAAGATTGGGTGATTCAGATGTGTGTTCTCTTGCATATAAACGTTTTACTGCCCTTTAGCAGCTGGTGTTAGCCAAGAAACCAAGATAGTTCTTCCTAAGCTTTAAATCAGTTGTTTTATAGAGCACAGAGAATTTTTTATTATAACATAATTCTGTACATAAAATATCACATTAAAAGAAGAAGATAAAATTTTGTACTTTCATTCTCCATTAATCTGACTGAAAACAATTGGAAAGAAATCTAACCAATCAGAGTTCTCTGTTGGGAAACCAGTAGGACTCGAAACCCAGAAACAGGAGCCCCGAGGGGAGTCTTCGGTGACCAGACCCCAGAGTCACGGTGGGGGTTTGGTGGCTGCGTTGTGAAGGTCATTTTACCAGTGGAAAAGCAGCTGCCGGCCAGGCGTGGTGAGAGAGGCGCGCCCCGCATCGCTGCGCCAGAGGTTAGCGGTTGTGCTGATGAAGGGCGTGCCCCACCGCACCCCCGCTGCTGGGCTGGGGGCTGCCAGGGGCTTGCAGGGCTGGCCCCGCTCCCCGTGCAGACCCGGATCGCGAGGCTGGCTCGCATGGGTTGCAAGAGCCTGGCTGGCTTGTCTTGATGTCCTCAAGAGCCTCCCTCACGCGGGACCCCTGTCGTTCGGGGCTTCTGCTGCAGCTGTGTCCACAGCTGAAGGGTCCCGCTGTCCCCTGCTCCCCTCACCCTCCCAGGTGCTGCTCCCAGCAGCACTGCCTGCTCCGCCCTCTCCCACCTCCGTCTGTTTCCTGGGGAGCCCAGCTGATGGCAGTTGCAGGAAGGATTTAACTTTTTGTGTATCCCAAATGCCCGGTCTCCACTCTCTTAGATTCTGAGTATATTGTAGACAGGCTAAAATGACAGGTTTTGACTGAAATCGTGGAGAAAAAAAAATCAAGGTCCACTTTTTTAAAAAATGAGAAAATTGTGCCTTGCACACACACACCTGTTCTCCTTGGTGACTTGGGCTCTTCTGATTCTCCTGTCAGACAGCCTCGAATGTCTCTGTGCCTTTGAAAACCTGGCTGTCAGGATAATGAAAACTTCCTATCCTATTTTTCTGCTGCTTGGATGATGAATAGCAAATAAACTTTCTAGAGGGCCAGTCCCCGAGGCACTCGGCAGTTATCTCTGCTGCAGTGCACCTGTGTGGGGTCCCTCCTGATGTTTTCAGGACTCCTGCATTAGGGGAACAGGTAATTACATTTTATGCAAAGAAAAGTTTAGCTGAAATGTTAAGTCGATACTTCAGAGGATGTGCCCGGAGAATGCCGAGGACCATGGACAGCGACATGGCTCCAAAAATGGGTTTGGAGGCTTGGAAGAGAGCCCACTGGGGCGTGGGCTTGGAGAGAAAGTCTGCGAATCAAGCCCTTACCGCAAGGTGGTTCCTGCGGCACCGTCTTCCCGAAAGGGAGGTGTTGGCGTCAGGGTCCACAGATGAGCCCGCGGAAGCCAGTGCTCGCAACGAGCTGTCCGACGTCGTAACGTGTCCGAAGAGAGTAATCTGAGGCAAGAGCCGGGCCCCAGCTCCTGCTTCCATGATTCTACCGCGGGGTCTGGAAATGATGACTGAATAAAGCTCCTTTTCTCTCAGCGGTCAGTTCCTGGTACGAGGCGACACTCTGTGGGGTCGCTGTGTGCTGTCTCATGCCTTCATTTGCTCTTAAGTACCGATTGTCATCAAGGAAGCAAATGTGCCCTTTGGGTGTGTACGGTGAGGTTGGACGACTATCACAGTGATGCCTAAGCCACTTCACACACTCTTCCAAGTTGGCTCACCCCAAACTCGTTATTCACGCCTCTCTGCGGAACCTGTCACTTGCCACTCATTTTTTCCCCATGCCATCTTGTCTGGCAGATTTGGTTTTCCTCTTTCTAGCCCCCTGGTTAGCACAAGGTTGGACATTTGCTGGGCATTTATTAAATGTCCCTTAGAAGATTGCATGTACTTTGACCTTTATAGACAAAATGTTCCAATGTTCCTGAGTGGAAGCTGTTTCTTGAAGTTTCGTTTTTATTTAGAAAATGTTGAGCAAAGTTTGAGCAGGATATGTGATCACTCGGTTTATCATGTGTATTATTTTGGCATTACCAGTGAGAATGAGGCTCTCCAAGCTTGCCAACTAAGCGGCTCCCGATGACTTTCTTTCCCAAGGTCACACAGCACAGAGCGGGGGAGACTTGACACCGAGCTGGACGCGCTGGCTAATGCACTTCAAGCTCAAGTGTGTCCTCCTTACCAATCAATGCTATTTATCAATCCTTTTATTAATCTCTTTCGACTCCTCATTGCTATGTTTTCAAAGTACCCTCAGCAGACTCTCCTGGGGGTCCTTGTTAAAAATGCAGACTCTCGGGGCCCCATTCCCAGACCTGCTGAACCCACCACACCTCTGGCCCCAGGTTCTTATGTTCGGCTCTGATGTTAATTCTTTTGCACAGAAAGATGTGAGAACAAAATGCAGCAACTCCTCTGATATTTTTCATACTACTTTTGATGAGAATGAAAATGAGAGGATCTTGGAAGAGATGGTTTTGGAGACTGGGGTTCTCCATCCACACTAGGAAGCTGTTGCTGGTTGGGCTGTCTACACGGGGACACATCTCCTGTCTCCCTTCCATCGCGGTAGGTCCAGTGACTAGTCCTCGCCGATGGGATGGGAGTGGGAGTTGACATAAGCCAGTGCTAGTGGTTAACAGCTGGTGGTCGTCACCCCAGGATAAAAGGAGCCCAGGGAGGGGAGCGGGAGCTGGCCAGTCGGAGGGGCTTGCCTCTGCTGGCTGGCACACGAAGGGACCAGAAGCAAACAGGCCAGGTGCTGCCTAATCCTCTGAGCTTCTGTTTTGGGAAAGGAACAAACTATAAGGTCTTCAAGCATCGAGCCTCAAGACTCCAAACCTGCACAAATAGAGAGTGGGCAGCGCCGACCGTCCCTGCTCGGCTGTGCCATGAGGATGAGGGGCTGGGAAGGGCCTCCTGGAGGCGGATGCAAGGGCGTGAGTTCTTCACTGAGAGTGGACGCAGGGGCCACCACAGGGCCAACCACAGCTGGAGGGACCAGCCTTGTGGTGCTGGACTCGGTCTGCCTCTGTGCTCGCGGGTCTCCGGAGCCCCCGGAGGTGCATGTGGACCCTGACAGGAGGGCTGCCTGTCACCAGAGAGCCTGGAGTTTGCGCTGCAGGTGGCGTTGGTGGGATTTGGGGTGCAGGCAGATGTTCGGTAGCCAGAGAGTGATCACACACAGGACCGAGTCCTCTGCTCTGTCCTCCCTCTCGCACGTGGCTGCTGTTCCTTGGATGTGGCTGCACAGGGAGGGTTTTCTGTTCCTCCTCGACGTGTCCACCACGGGCGTGTGAGCCCCAGGGCTGCCGTCTGCTCTGGCTGACGCGGGAACCACCACAGGGGCCCTCTCCATCTTCCTCACTTGTTGGTTGAGTGAAGAGGAGTCTGGGGTCCTAGGGGAGGTCAGAGCCACGAGATGGAAAGAGGTTGCACCCAGTGGAAGGTGGAGGGGTGCCTGGCGACCAGGACCATGGGTGAGAAATGAGCCTTGACTGCGTTCAGGAGGTGCCTCCTGAGGCTGGTTGGTTAGAGCGGGCAGCGTGTCCCTCCTCAGAGATACACGGACCTTGCATTCGAGCCAGGAGAGGCTTCTGGCTTCTGTGGTTCCAGCTGCCCCTGCGGAGTCTCGAAATGCCCCCAACTTTGGTTAACTCCCAGTCATCTTGGCTCTGCCCTGGCATCCAGGTGACTCCTTCTCTCCGGGTGAGATCTTCTTCTCTTTCCTCTTCTTGGACATGCACGTTTTTGCAAAGCTCCCTCCCTAAACCACTGCTCTCCCCTCGTCTACTTTCTCACTTACGTCACTCAGTCTCGCGCTGGCCTTTCCCCACAGGTGGCTCCCACGTCACCCCTCCGGCCCCCACGCCCCTCACCGTGCTTCCAGCTCCCGACACCTGTGGTCGCCGGGACACAGCTGGCCCCTCGGTGTCCACGAGATCCCCCGCCGGACCCCTTCAGTGCTGGGCTCCAGCGTCGTGTTCCCTTTCTTGTTCCAGTGATGTTTCAGACTCAGTTTCTAGGGCAACGCATGTGCTTTGTATTTGAGGAGAGGGAGCAATGTATCTCACAAAGATGCCAAGAACCGGGTCACAAAAGTGAGGATGTAGAGGTCAGGCTCGTTTTCGACCCTGAGAAGGATCTTTCAAGGGTGGCATCAGTGCCGGGTTCCTAAGAGCAAGGGCCCTGCCTCCATCCTGCCTTTGAACTCACCCCTCGTTCATTCTGTCTGCACGCGGGCATCACGTTTTGCCCCCTGCCCCCCGCTGTCTGCCTTCTCCAGAGCAGACCCCGCACCAGACTTCTGGGTCCTGCTCGGGGAAGGACTGGTAGGTAGACGGTGGTCTTCCCCGGGGTGTGACTCGGGGAGTATAATGTTTGGCCGAGTCAGTGGGGGAGCCAGTGGGGTGCACGCATTCTTGTCAGAAGGAGTCTGAAGGGCTCCCCAAGTCTTTGGTGTTTGTCCACCGGACACTCGATGATGGAGTCGTCCTGGCTCTGCGGACACCGTGGCGGCTCCCGGCTCCCCCTGCAAAGGGCCAGGAGACCACTTGCCCTCC
>LNAC01000076.1:3882107-3927177 GCA_002007465.1 Ailurus styani | reverse complement strand
CCCACCGCCTCTCTGCCCCCCGCCCCCCATCTCAGCCCGCTCCTGGCTCCGGCTCTTCCTCTTGCAGGTGCGGACGCGGAGGAGAGCTGGGTGGTTGTGGTGCTGGAGGCGGGCCACGGCCGGACCACAGGGACCCAGCCGCAGCAAAGCCCGGCTGTGAGCGTGGCCACAGGGGCCTCGTCCTGGGGTCCTGGTGACGGGCCGGTCACCCTCTGCCACCAGTGCCGCGTTCGTTCGGGGCTGGGCGCGTGGGCCGCCGAGGACGCCCGCTCACGAGGGCTCAGGCTGTGGCAGGCCTGCATGTCCCCGTCACCCGGGGTTGGCGAGAGCGCCCGAGACCAGCCCAGGCCGTGAGAGCCCCGAGGAGGCGCGGTCCACACTCGCTCCCGGAGAAGTCGGAAGAGCTTAGTGGGGCTGCCACCCAAGAGCTGGACTCGGGGTTGAGCATCGCGGGGAGACGAGCAGGTTGCGGCTGCGCCGTCAGAGCTGGGGTGTTTGGACTACCGAGATGGGCGCGCAGGCCCCAGGGCGCGGTGGGCTCCCCGGCCTCAGGTGGGACTAGGGGCCTGGGGCTGGGGGCACCCGTGAGAAGTCTGGTGACAAAAATGACATTTTCCTTGTACTTTAGAAAAAAAAATTAAGAAGTATAAAGGAGTACATTAAATATTGACTTTGTCGAAAACTTCTGAATAAAATCTTTTTAAATTTTGCTTTAATGGGAAACTTGAACTTATTTCTGTGAACACAGCTGTTGTACGATAAGCACAATGATTGGGAGAGCTGCGTGTGCGGGTGGCACAATATTTCTACTTCATTGCCAAATTACCAATTACCGATGCTCAACAGAGACCTAACATACTGGGGTTCCAGGCCTTCTGACCTTTTTCAGTTTATCGCAAAAACTTTTGAAGAACAAAAGGGAGCATCGGGCTGTGATAAGCCCAAGGTGCGTACAGGTCAACACTTCAGAGATGAAACGGCCCCGACAATTGTTGCCACAGAGCAAGTGGGGAGATAGACGGGCTCGCGACACCGTGACCGCAGGGGGAGCCCGCAGGGGTCCCGGCAAGTTCGTCCATGCCCGTGGGTTGCATCGCAGAGGAAGACATTGAAGAGTCTTCTGGAGAGCTCAGAATAAGAGTTTTCTGTCTCATGGCAAGACTTTTTATGAACTCTTTGATTTCCTAAGAGGGAAATAGAGTTTCAGAAACAAAAAGTATTTTTCAGGATGGCTTCTTTCCAAAGATCTTATGTATTTCATTTTGGTATTAACTTTACTTTGGACAAACTAAATGACATTATGAATCCATTCTTGACACTCATTGCACATTATCATTAGCATTTTATCACCAAATTCCAAATTAAATACTGTCTTTGTTAGAAAACGGCTCCTCTGCAGCCGGTTGTATGACCTACTCTCTTTCTTGTAGAGCCTTTATTTTTCTCATTAAAAATCCAAAAATTCAGATTTATTTTCTATTGTTGTATCTCATTTTTCAGAGGGAGGTGCATCAGGAAACGACAACTGGAATAACTTTCAGTTTTTTATTTTCCAAAGTAACACAACAGGTTATTTTTAAGAGCAGAGCGTGGGAAGCCATCGAAAGGGTGGGAAGGCACAATTTGGGACGGGTCTTCACGTTCTCACCATCTGAGGACTCCTGTTGGCAAAGTTCTCTATTTCTATCTCCCGAGAAGCCACTCAGGCCAGATGCTGACGGTGCGTGTGTCTACCCGAACGTGACGGAGAAGTACGTGCGTTCACACGCTGACTGTGATCCGAGCGACGACGGCTCACGGCTCTCCTGGTGGCTCCTGTCTTCTCCATCTCTCCCAGTTCACGCTCCATCTACCTGGGCCTTTTATGCTAACATTTCATGAAGCTGGCTGTTGGGATGGAGAGCCAGATGCTCAGTGCCAGGCCCTCGGGCCCCTGTGCTTATCCACACCCGCCAAAGCCCGGATGGAGGGGCCCGGTGCACTCTGAGAGCACGGACAGGCAGAGCGGAGGGCTTAGCCGAAGAGGTGCCGGAAGGGTCTCTGGGTGTGACAAAGGCACAGAGGGGCCAAGGACCAGCCTACGTTGGTGTCAGTCGGGTGCGCGCCGCAGGCCCTGAAGGGCCCACACTGGGGGAAGGTGGGTTGGAGCAGGAGAGGCACAGGAATGAGGAACAGGCCAGACGGTGCGGGTCTCACTCCGTGGCGGGACCTTGACATGTTCCTGTGAGGGTGCTTGGAACCCGCCGCAAGGTCATGGCACAGGAGGCATAGTTGGGTGGTTCGAAAAGATCACAGCAGGGCCTGTGCAGGAGGCCAGAGTGGGCTCCACGAGGCCATTTAGGAGGCCGCTGTGGTGCGTGTGCCCAGGAGCACTGGCTGGGACGTGGTGGGCTTGCAGGGCATGGCGTGGGCCCTGAGGGGGGCGGGGGCAGCGGTAGGCTCTGCTTGATGGGCGCCACATTCCCTGAGGGGGGGCATCAGTGGAACAGCAGGGCATGTGGGCGGTGGGACCGGGGAGAGGACAGGCTGATGCCGGACGAAGGATTACTTTCCATAAGAGGGGACCGAGGGCCCCTGGGTAGGCCCAGGAAGAGAGACGGAAGAACAGTAACTGTGGCCGCTCCTCCCTGCACTCTTCCTTCCCTTTCTCTCTCTCCACAGGTGTGCATGCCTGCGTCTACATGTGTATTCACACGCACAGGTGCCTATGCATGCACACACACGCCTATGCACACATGCACACATAAGATACACGTCTATGCACACAGCTCACATACATGTGCACACGCCAACGCCTGCACATGTGTATGCATGCACGCATCTGCAGGCACACAAGCACACACATGTACACACATGCACACGCATACACACATACCTATGCACACCACACACATGTACACACATGCCTATGCGCACACACAGACACACGTCGATGCAGGCACACGTGCACATACATGTACACACGCATACACCCACACCCACACGTGTATATGCACACACGTATATGTGTGCACACACACACACACACACACACACCCCTGTGCACATGTGGGCACGCCCACATCCACATGCACCTGTATCCACATGCATGAGTCACACGCACACACAAGCACAGAGTCCAGGACACACGTGGGTCCAAGGCACAGTGTGAGGGTCCATCAGGTGAAGGAAGGAACCAAAGGATGTTATGAACAGAAATCATGACTTTGAGCTCCTTCTTTAATAAAATCCTAGGCTGTTTTTATCTTCTAGTTACACAGGTGTAGGAAGTCATAAATGTTTAATGGACTTGAGGAGCCAGGAAGTAGCAGTTCTACAAGTTTTATCTGTTGGTGGTCAAAATAACATCGAATATCAGTCATGGGGGGGCCACCCCACAGCGAGGCACGTGTCTTTGTTTCCAACATGAAGGCAGTATGTACTCTGGCTTCTGAATTTCCTAAAGAATGCGGCTCAAGTTTTGTCTTAGGAAGTTCTTTCTTAAAGTTAAAATACACTTATTGGCCCTGAACAAAATGTGGGTCTCATTCACAATGGTACGAACATTTAAAAAAATCATATATGGCCTCATAGTCTGTCCATGGGAAAGAATATTTTCTCATTGGGAGTGTCCTGAAAAAGTGCAAGCTTATAGTTTTTCTGGTTCATTTTTAGCTGTTCTAGCAGAGATGAAAAGTATTTCTCTCTCACAACAGCATTTGACAAAGCCCAGTCGAAACCGGGCACAGACAACGGGAAACATCTGCCACTGGCGCTGGGAGGACTCTGGGTGCTGGGTCGTGGCGCCCAGCAGGGACGGGCCTCCCAGGCAACACGGAGCTCCATCTCCTCTTTCTGAGTCCTTCGCTGCTTCTCGCTTTCTGAAATGGTAATTGTCTTTTGTGATATTGCAGTTTCACTGGAAACTGTCATTGTGGAGCATTGAGGGAAAAACACGCATGTGATGCGAGATTCGTTCTTTGAGGGGGATTGAACTGGAGAGGGGAAGGTCCAAGTGGCGACGGGGTCTTACTTCTCTTTGAATCATACTGGAGGAGCTTCTTGGAACTTTGACAGAAACCAGGTAGCACCTCAATCATTTAAAAAACATCATTTTGGTTTTGGAATTAACAATAATGCAAGCACATTTTAGAAAAACTGGAAATTAGGGAGATGTCTAAAAAAGATGAAGAGTTTATCTTTTTATACCATTGTTACATCATCCCGAGACAGCTGTGCTACAATGTTGTGCTCTCTGAACGTACCCACGAGCGCAGCAGTAGGTCAGGTGTCAGATGCGTGGTGTATAAAGCTGAGTTCAGTCCGAGGAAGGCACTGTGTCCTGCTTCTCTACACCCCACTCGATGGCAAACATTGTTGCGTGTTGCTAAGTGAGCCTCATGAGCATGACTTTCCGGGGTCCGTGATCATGACTTTCCGGGGTCTGTGAGCATGACTTTCCAGGGTCCGTGAGCATGACTTTCCGGGGTCCGTGATCATGACTTTCCGGGGTCCGTGAGCATGAATTTCCGGGGCCCACGAGCATGACTTTCCGGGGTCCGTGAGCATGACTTCCTGGGGTCCATGAGCATGACTTTCCAGGGTCCCTGATACCCCCGCCCAGGAGAACCGGCCCTGGTCTGCAGCGGCGGGAGACAGCGCGTACCTGCACGTCTCTCCACCCCTGCTGACTGACGTCCTGTTGGGAGCCATGACGGGAGAATTTACACCACAAAAATTGCCCGTCACGACGAATCGGGACTGCTCTTCCTCTGAAGGGACAGTGGACAAACAGGGGTAGGTGCACCCCTGATTCTCTCGTGTGTATGAAGCACGGCTAACAGAAAGCTTTGCTCCTCCTAAATGCAGGATATTTCCAATGACGTGCTATTGTCATAACTGTGAAGATCGTGTACATAAATCTTTGCCTACACTTCTGATTATTTCCTTGAGAAAGAGCACTGCATGTGGAATTTTCCGCTCGGAGGGCAGGAGTTTTACTAAAGCCCTGATGCACATCGTTGCGTGGCTTTCCAGAAAGGGTGACCAGTCTGCATCCGTAGGGGCGGCTATGAGTGTCCGATTGCCAAATCCTAGTTTGCAACAGTGACCACCATATTAAACACTCTTCGCTAATTCGGAAGGAGAAAATGATGTTTCTCTGTTGTTTTAATTTGTGTTTTTAAATTATTAGCAAAGGTGAATTTAAAAAAATGTCCTTTGGCCACCCATATTTCTTCTGTGAATTCTTCACGTCCTGTGCGCAAGGAATTTGAAACCACATGACAGCCCTTTATAAAGTTGATGCGTGTTACAGCTTGTTGGTGGGAGGCGGACTCCTGGGTCACGGGCTTTTTGTGTTACGTGACGGGACCGCGCTGAGCCTCACTCACGTGCTTCCCTGGCCGTATCAACAGCCCCTGCCCAGGGCTCGGCACACGGGAGGGTTCACGGTGTTTTGTTAATGCCATCATTTTGTGCAGAGAGCACACCGGATCACACGGCTGGAGTAGGAGTGATGAGACTCTTGTCCCAGAGCCGTTTGGCTCTTCCAAATCACTGAAGATTCCACGTGTCGGAACTATGAGTGCGGTGATGGCTGATTTTCTGATGACGACGGGTCCTCACCATCCACATGTTCAGAAACCCTGCAATCCGAGGAGCTTTGGGCTACGTTCTGGGACGTCCTCCGCTCCACGGGCAGTCGCTGAGGACCAGGGAAACCAGGTCCGGGGGCGGAAACGAGGACCCACACGCCGCTAGAGCCTGCGGGCCGGGGGACGAGGGAGGCAGTGGGTGAAGGTGAAGGTGCGGGAGGGTCCGGCGAGGCCAGGCGGCTAGCGCTGAGGCGGTGTGTGCACGTGTGTGTGCGCGTGCGAGTACGTGCGAGTGTGTGTGAGTGAGTGTGGGAGGGAACACGCGTGTGTGTTTTCTCTGTGGAGGGAAGCTGCCGGCCGGGCTCCGAGTTCTGGACCAGGCTGGGGAGGCTGGAGCACGGCGGTGTCTCGGGCGCTCAGGGACGCTGAGACCCCCGGGACAGTGTCCCTGTCAAGCCTCGGCTCCTCAAGGAAGGTCTAGGCGCGGACGGCGCAGACGCCCCTTCCAGTGTCCCTGCCGGCCCCGCGCTGCTGCCTGGGCACGTGAAGTGGCCGCCTGCTGCCCTCGGGTCCCTGGCTGTTGCTCGAAGCCTGGACAGGGCGGCGGTGCCTGTGTCCACCGGGAAGGAGGCCTCCCGCGCGGCAGGACATGGCAGGGGCACCGGGCAGAGGTTGCGGCCTCCCCTGAGCTCTCTGACC
This sequence comes from Ailurus styani, assembly GCA_002007465.1. NCBI lineage: Eukaryota > Metazoa > Chordata > Mammalia > Carnivora > Ailuridae > Ailurus > Ailurus styani. The sequence continues at coordinate 3,920,902 of LNAC01000076.1, read as the reverse complement.
CCTGCGGGCCGCAGGAGGCAGGAAGCGGGAAGCGGCGGACGGGGATGTGGGCTGAACTTCGCACTTTGGTTTTCGGGCCTCTGGGGTACAAGGAAAGCCGACACCCAACCACGAAGGGCTCTGAACCGCGAGCCGTTCACGGGCAGTACTCCTCACCCGCTTCGAGTTCTCGGTGTTGGCCCGCGACAGCGTCTCTGCACACCTGGGCGCATGTGTAGTCATCACAGTGTCTCGGTCGCAGAGCCAAGTGACCTTCTCCTGTGCAGGGACCGTGGCACTTTCTACAGCAGAAGGCGAGCCCACCGCGTCTGAGGAAAAACACCCGTGCTGCAGACAGGCGCGGCGCTCCGGGGGACAGGGTCCCTCCGGGGGACAGCGTCCACGCCCAGAGGGCCCGTGAGCGTGGGTCCTCTCCCAGCCTCCGAAACATCTGCCCGTCCCCTGGCAAGCCCGCGGCTCGATCGCTGCTGCGCTCGCGTGCACGGCCGCTGCCGAAGCTCCGCGTGTCCACCGGGCCCCGTGGTCCAGCAGGGCAGTGCGGTAGGAAGATGTCCCCTTGGGACCGGGTCTCAACACAGCCCATCCCCGTCAAGCACGTTTTTCCCTTCGGGTCCGGCTACACCGCAGGAGCCGGCAGGTCCACGGCCGCCTGCACACGCTTCGGCTGGGGCCTCTGGGCCCCACGCCAGGCCTGTTCCACGCCTGCAGCGCGAGCAGGGCCCTGGTCACTTCCGTGGGAGGGAGAGTGGAGGGGAGTCTGTTCTCCAGGGCTCGGCGTCCCACCGCTCCTCTCGGGAGAAACTGCAGGGAGGTGACCTGCGGGCGCCTCCTTCTCGGGGCCCTGGGCCCTGGCTGCCTGCACCCTCGCGTGGGCCACGAGGAGCGGGTCGCAGGACGCCACGTTCTGGAGGCTGGCGTCCTGTGGCTGCTGCAGCACAGCAGTGAGGGGAGCCCATGGGCCCCTGAGCGCTGAGAGGCCGCCTGGTGCCCGACACGTGCGCACCATCGCAGCAGGTGGGTGTGCTTAAGAAGGAAAGCACAGCTACTTTTCTCTACAGCGACGTGGAGGATTTTGTCCAAGTGGCTCCTAGTTGCCAGGACAGGAACACGGGCTCACTGGTTTGGACCTGCTTTTCGGTACGTGGTTGGTTTTGTACTTCCTTGGCCTGGAGTGCCGTGAGGGGTCGTGAGCAGCGCACATTTGGGATCATGCTCCAAGGGTTGGAAGGGTGTCGGGCCCTGTTCTGCCACGGGGCCAGGAGCTGACACTCGCCCGGGAGCCTGCTTCGGGGAGGCCCGAGCCCAGACACGGGCACTGCCGCCGCCACGGGAGACGCCGGGAGGCACGGCCGCAGCCCTCGGGCGGCATCACGGTCACTCAGGAGGACGTGGAGGGTCCGGCCTGGCATCTGGCCCGGACCCAGGTCCTGCGGCGGCCCCTGCACCTCACCAGCGCGGCGTTTTTCCCCAGGGCTCCGGCTGATTGCGTGGCCCCAGCGGGGGGTCGGGCCCCGTCTTGGCGGTCCTGGGGGTCGGGCTTGGCTGGAGCGTGTACAGAGAGGCGTAGCATCGGCCTGGGGAAGGCTGGCAGGTTCGTCCTTGTCCATCCGCCAGAGTGACACTGGAGAGAAGCCCAGCTGAGGGGCAGGAAGCTCAGACGGACAGCTCGGAAGTGCGGTCCTACCGGGCGGGCTGGGGACAAAACGGGTGGTCTGGGGTCACCCTCACCAGGCACTTCCTTTCTGGTTTCCAAATGGGTGGGTGACTTGCTCCTCAAAAACGAAAGGCCAGTTCCTCCCAGGAACGCGGCTTTGCCCCCGAAACGCTGCAGTCTCTGTGTGCTGTAGGATCAGTGCACGGCACACGCCGTAATTATGGGCTTTATAAGACAAATGTTATCTACCTATTTCAGATCGTTGGGCAAATCATGATTTTAAAAAATGAGCAACTTTCCCTTTGCAGCCCGGACTAAGGAGCCTGTGTGTCAGGAAGCGTCTGACTTGGGGCTGGGGGACCTCGCTCAGTGAGCAGCGCAGACGTGGGGACATCTGGCCATTTCCCATAATGGGGCTCCTTTCTTCTCTTGGATCTTTCCAGAAGCCCCGGGAAAGTAGTGAGGGGAGCCTGAGCTCTCCCCGGACAGGAGCGGAGGTGGACTGAAGGCCACACGCCTCTCCAGACGCCAACGCCTCTGTGTCCCTGGCACACTTGGCTGTCCTGGGAGTGGTGTGTGCCAGCTTGTCCGCTCAAGAGGTGTTTCCAGAGGGACACGCTCGTCTGGAACTTTCTGGAAAGCTTGGCCTGCCCCATGGAGCAGTTAGGTCTTGTTGCTTCTTCAGTCCACTCAGCTGTTGGGGAGAACAGTGTTCGGGGGGGGGGTTTGTGCTGAACGCACGTGTTGTAGCACCGGACCCAGACACCTCCTCTTCTTGTCCCAAAACATTAAAAAAAAACATTACATTTATAGTTGACACTGGTTGGAAAGTAAGGATCGATGGCTAAATTTAAAAACTAAATATAACCTTTATTTATTTAAACAAATACGTCCAGCTGTGTAGCCTTGCTCAGGGATGCCCTGGAAAAGACCCATTCTGAGTCGACCACAGTGACCACGTTGCAGGAGCAAAGGTCACGGCCCACAGCAAGCCGCCCCGAGAGGCAGAGTCGAGGCCCGTGTGCCAGCACGTGTGCGCCGATGACAGGTGCGGGACGGGCCTCCCAGAGCCCCGGCACTCCGTCTTCCAGCTCGGCTTCCTAGAAGGCCCTGGGAGCTCCGGTCCCTTTGGAGAGCAAAGTGCGGTTTCCTCTTTGCTCCTGTATCGAGGGTGGGGGTCGAGGACGGGGAAGGAGAGGACCTGGCGCACGTCTGGTCTGAGCCGCTCATGTGCAGGCAGCTGGCCTCCCCACTCTGCTCAGGCCGCTGTCAACCTGCCTTGTCCCTCTGACCTCAGCCTTCCCCATGGACAGAGGGAGACAAACCGCCACTGTGTAGCAAGAGTAAAGGTTTTTTTTAAAAGACGTTATTCACGTATTAGAGATAGAACACGAGCAGGGGAGCGGCAGAGAGAGAGGGAGAGCAGGGAGCCTCATGCAGGGCTTGATCCCGGGCCCAGGACCATGACTGGAGCTGAAATCAAGAGTCGGACGCTTAACCGACGGCGCACTCAGGGGTCCGGAGAGACTGCAGGGTTCTATAAAAGTGGAGACAGGCTTTGAGAAATCGATTTAGTTTGTGGGTTCTGGATCTGGTCCTGGGCCACGGAAGCATCTGCCGGGCATGCGGTGAATCACGTGCTGTGAAGTCCCCAGCGGCTACTGATTCCAGCAGCAGGTCCTTGTCCTCTGAGTACCGGGATCTGCTTATGGGGCCAAGTGCATCTCCCTGGAGGTGCCCCAGATATGGGCACCCACGAGCCCTCCATCCTGCCCCACACTCTGGGCGTGCTTGGTTGCCCCAGAAACACGCGTGCAAACGGGCTGCGGTGCTGGGCTAACAGCTGCCCGCCAGGCGGCCGCGCTCTCCGGGTCACTGTTCACCTGCGCGGGCTGGACCTGTGACCTGGCCGTGGGGTCGATGAGCAGACTCGCGTGAACACCCGGAGCACGGTTCCCGTCTGTTCAATCTCGGGGCCACGAGGCGTCGGGAAGGCACGTGCTGGTGGAGCCCGCAGCACAGATAGGCTTCACGCGTCCCGAGTGAACTCTGGGAGCAACGGAAGGGGCGGTGCACTGTGAATAAAAGGGAAAGAAATTTGATGATCACTGTGAGCAATGGATGGAGGGTGGCTGGTCTGGGCTTCTGTCAAGTGGAACCGGCTCCCACCAGCCCAGAGGACCGGCGTGCACTTTCCTTCCTGCAGCTTATCAATTATTGCCGCTGCGCATTCCAATATTTACTTCTTAGCATTGAACCTTTGCAAAGCTGTGATCCAAAACTACATTGCTGTTAATTGGAAATACCCCTACGATGCCTGGAAAAATTAGTCTTGGGGAGCAGAAGAAGAGAAGCTATAACCTAACAGGTCAGTTAGCTCTGTGATTTACGAAAGGGCGTCTGCCCTGACCTACAGGGTTATTCACAATTCACAGCCGGATGACGGAAAGAAAAAGAACAGGTTTCTTTCAGGTTTTGCTCTGTACATCGACATACATATAATTTAAATATTTATCCGCTGGGAGAGGCTGCCGCGCTGGGCCCGGTAGTGCCAGTGGGGACTGATCCTGGGGCGTGAGCCTTGCTGACTTTGGCCTGTTTCGTACTTGCCAATTGAATAACACATAGCACTTTTCTTGAGAAACCCCCACCATGATTTCAAAACACATCAGTTTCAATTAACTCAGAGAAAAAAAAATTGCGATCACTAATTCTGGGCTGTAGTTACTGATTGTGGAGCTGGCTGCTTTGAATTTGAGGACTTTGATGGAGACTTAACCAAAGGACACGCAATAATGGAATTTTTTTAGTACTATACCTGGAGTGACAAAATTGCCAAATGGTGTGCTTTTTGGCTTTCAAAAGGCATCACACCGGAAGCTGTGTGCGGGGAAAATCTGTCACAGCGATGTTGATTGTGACATGGTGCAGACAGTGTTCCAAGAGCACGGACTGGTTGTTTTATTCATTTATTTAGTCTGAACGTCTTCGACCTGCTCTGCCGCAGACCCAGGCAGCGCCCAGCGACGCCCTTCCTTACCCGCAGTCCTGAGCTGTGCCTGGGACGCACTCGGGGCCGGGGGTGGGCCGTGCTGGGCTCCCCCACATCCAACCACAGCAGCGCCCGGCCCAGCCCCACGCTCCGGCCCGATTTGCCTCTACAGGGAACATCAGAAATAACGTGGAGGACCCTCGGGGAAGGAAGGAAAAGTGATTCGGGGTAAATCAGAGGGGAGGCGAACCGCGAGAGACCGTGGACTCTGAGAAACAAACTGAGGGTTTTGGAGGGGAGGGGCAGGCGGATGGGTGAGCCTGGTGGTGCGTATTAAGAAGGCACGGATTGCATGGAGCCCTGGGTGTGGGCATAAACCATGAATCTTGGATCACTGAAAAAATAAAAAAATAAATAACTACTATCGTAAAGAAAAAGATGTATTTTCCTAAAAAAAAAAAAAGTTCCAAATTATCAGTTGAATTTTTCATGGGAGAATTCTTTTTTCTTTTCAGATAGTGTATAGATAATTGCTGCTGGGCGCAGACCCTCACCGCCTAGGGAGTAGCCAGCCTCATTCTTGCTCCTCCTGCTGCTCGCACGGACACGGGCTGGTCACACGAACGCACTGGGAGTAAGTCTACTTCCTGCAGGGAGCACACCCAGTGGGGGACGGGGCGGGAGGAGGGCCGTGGGGCAGGGGTGAGCGCTGCCCAGAGAGAGGGGTCCGGGAGCAGAGGTGCAGGCCGTGCCCTGGCCTGCTGGAGCCGGGCGGAGAGGGAGGCCCATTGGAGCACCGGTCCTGGAGAGTCACCATTGTCCCCTCCTAGTTCGCAATTTTGTGTTTGTTTTCTTCGTCTCCCGGTGAAGTCTGTACAATGTTGTCGGGTGGTGTTACGGAGGGAGGAGGCCAGGCCATCGGAGGGGCGTGACGCGGACGGCCCACCAGTTCCGGCTGGGACCCCTGAGACGGGCCCGGGGGGAGGGTCCCTGCCGACGGGGTGGGGGAGCTTCGTTAGTGACAGGAGCCCAGGGGACCCTAGGGCAGAGTCAGGACAGGGCCCTCCCCCTTCCCCCAAACGTTCTCCCGGGACGTCCCCTCGGGGAGGACAGCGTCCTCGTGCGGGGACCCTTCCTCACNCAGCGCCCTCGTGCCGGGACCCTTCCTCACGTTCTCCCGGGACGTCCCCTCGGGGCAGGACAGCGTCCTCGTGCGGGGACCCCTTCCTCATGTTCTCCCGGGACGTCCCCTCGGGGAGGACAGCGCCCTCGTGCCGGGACCCTTCCTCACGTTCTCCCGGGACGTCCCCTCGGGGCAGGACAGCGTCCTCGTGCGGGGACCCCTTCCTCATGTTCTCCCGGGACGTCCCCTCGGGGAGGACAGCGCCCTCGTGCCGGGACCCTTCCTCACGTTCTCCCGGGACGTCCCCTCGGGGCAGGACAGCGTCCTCGTGCGGGGACCCCTTCCTCATGTTCTCCCGGGACGTCCCCTCGGGGAGGACAGCGCCCTCGTGCCGGGACCCTTCCTCACGTTCTCCCGGGACGTCCCCTCGGGGCAGGACAGCGTCCTCGTGCCGGGACCCCTTCCTCAGGTTCTCCCGGGACGTCCCCTCGGGGAAGGACAGCGTCCTCGTGCGAGGACCCCTTCCTCTCAGCAGCTGCTGTCCCGCACAGAGGAGCTCGGCCCCAGCTTCCCCAGCTCCCCCGGGGGCTCCGCGCGCTCCTGCCTTCAGGGTCCAGGGCGCAGGCCACGCCGTGGGCGCTGGAGGTCTGGGCTGGGAAACCAGGCGGTCCCAGCGTCCGGGGAGGCCCTTCACGATCGCACCTCACCCTTGGCTTCAGCTCAGTCTCTCCACGTCTCCCCGAAGACGCTGCGGGCCCCTTCGACTGGGCCGTTGACCAGTACCCTTGAACTCCGGGGGCCGCCCGCCCTCCCCCAGCTGCTCACACTTGGGCTGAGACACTCTTCTCTTCTTTCTGACTTTCCCGGAAGTCCTTCTGTCCCTCCCTGGTCCCCAGAGTGGGTGGGGGGCCGTGGGTGAGGGTCCTTTACCACCTCCTCCCTGGAGAGCCGAGGACGATCCCTCCAGTTCCTGTCACGTGAGATGGCGCAGGTGACATGGGACATACGCCTGATGTCTGACCCCGATCAGAACCCACTGGAGTCTGGGGGCCCCCACTGGGCGGGAGGTGCCGGCTGAGCTCCAGGTAAGCGGCTCGCTGGAGCTTCGCGTCCCCAGGCCTTGAATTCTGCAGATGCGTCTCGTGGGAAGCAGAGATAAATAAATCTCACGTGTTTCTCCGGCTCACCTCCTTCAAGGCTCTTCTCCGGCAGCCGACCCCGCGCCCCAGGCCACAGGAGGGCGTGGCTGCGTTCTGCACAATGAACTCCCCCTGTCCTGCCGCCCCTGGGGCGCACTTGTGCCTCAGGGAGCAGAGTTTTCTGCCCACGGCTCAGTGGGCGCCTCTGGGGCTAAGGGAGCCACGGGGCAGTGTCCCATAGAATGCTGTGGGCGTGAGACCACGAGTCTGTGCGGATGCCTCGGGGGGATTGAAGGTACACGCGGCCCAGCTCATCTTACAGGTGCTCCGTGGGGACGGGAGCCTGGGGAGAGGCCACTTCCTCCACACCGCTGGGGGGTGACTCCCTGGGGACTGAGGTCACCGCCCATTGCAGGAAGACGACGGGTCACGAGGCTCCGCGGACGTAAACGTCTCCTGGGAGCTTGGTGCCGTCTCCCTGTGACCCTGCCGGGGCACGACTCTGGGCGGTTCACAGGCGGGGAGGTGCCCCGCCTGCTGCTGGGAGGGCTTCCTGCTTATCTTTTTCTCCTGCTCTCCGGACAGGACGTGAGACACCCAGAGCGGAGTCGCCTCCAGAAACGCACACTGGAAGTGATCGGACACGCCCGGCCCCGTCCAGTCGAAGCTCCATGGACACAAGGGGCAGGTGGCGCCGAGCGCCCAACGGGGCTGCGAAGGCACCTGCAAGATTTTGTGCGTAAGCCCCGGGCGTCACATTTCATTAGGAGGCTGGGAGTTTGCAAATGGGCAGCATTTGGAAAGCTCTCCAGTTGCCGTGAAAATTCATGAAGGTGACCTAATGTCTTCTAGGAGATTCCCTAGGAGCAGAGATGTTGTCCTGTCATTTACACGGTAAATGTAGCTTGGGTGTCGGTCCCAGCCTCACTGATCTTGGATTAAGTCCAACCAGTTTTACTGGGGGAAAAAAGGCCGTTTCCTTACTTGCGGAGGGGTCTGGCTCTGGCTCATCACACCTTGGACTTCCTCGCAGGGACACAGAGCGCTGGGAGGACTCGGGTCCTGCCAGGAGCACGGGGAGCAGAGAACAGGGGCCTAGAACCCAGAAATGTCCCCGCCGCTTGCCAACAAGGAAAGCCCCGAGGACAGGCTGGTCGGGGCCGGAGGTCCTCCCGTCACCTCCCTCGGGTGCAGCTCCCGGGACCTGCTCCGGGGGCCGGAGGTGTGGGAGCGCGGCCCCCACGGGTCCACGCCGGAGAGCGCGCTGCGTCTGAACGCCCCGGTGTCAGCCCGTACCCGCGGGGTCGGACCCCCGTGCGCTGCAGGAGAGCTCCCTGTCCTCGGCCCAGCGCGGTGTTTGGGACGCGGCTTCCACAGCAGCCCCACAGAGGATGCCCGTGTCTGATGCGTGTTGAGCCACGAGGTTTAAGGAACTTGTTGAAAAGACCTGACGTGTGTGGACATGGAAAAACTCTCACTAAGTTGGATTTGAGTTCAGAAGTCATATCGCGTCATCGAGGATTAGAAATTTATAAGTGTGTCATTGAAACAAAAATGTTTCTGCTTAACCATAAAAGATGTGGACAAAATTTTAGGGGGAGGACAGAGAGGATGACGTGTTTTCTACACACGTACTATGTGCTAATTCCAATGAGATGCTTTATTTGCCTGAATAATAATTAATGATGACAAGCTCCTTTTCTTTGAAAATGTTTGACAAATCAGACTGCGGTTTTTATAGCAGAGCTAGTTCAGGTAGCGTGGGACTTTAGGAGGCTGTGATTTAACCGAGTCCGCCCCCTGTCTTCCCTCACTCGCTCCGGACACGTGAGGCTGGTCCCGCAATCCCCTGACGGGGGCGGGGGCTTGCGCTCTGGCAGGTGGCCGCTGGCCCAAGGCCACGGCACATCAGTGCTGGGGCTTGGAAGTGGGTCCCGGGGGAGCCAAGTGTCACTGCTGGACTTTCCAGAACCCCGTGAGGCCACCTCCTGTTCTGACTTCGGACTCGCCCCCATCTTGGGGAAGAGTTTCCAGCTCTGAGAACACAGCGCAAGGGTGGCGAAGTGTCCCGAATCCAGTCGGAAAGAGGGAAACAGTGAGGGTCTGAGTTGGCAGACGTGAACTTGGATCTGGCTATGCCAGCGGGAGCGCGGCCGATGCAGCCGGGGCAGCAGGGAGGCAGCCCCAGGTTTGCAGGGACGAGGTTCCTCTTCCCACATCGATACCCGCCCTGCCGCCAGACGGGGACGGCAGACACTGAGGAGGGAAGAAAAGAGCGAAGGCCTCGGACCAGCTGCCCTTCTGTACCGAGGACAGTCACGAGCTAAAAATAAAGGACAAAAGCCTGTTCTGTGCAAAGCATAGAGGCATGTTTGTAAAGGTAATCGTGCGTCCTGAGGGACGTGGGTGGCCCCACGGGGCCTGGGGGCCGGCTTCCTCCACGGTGTCGCCCAGTGCGGGAGGCCGGCGTGACTGCCGTGTGCTGGGGTGTGGGCACGGCGGGCGGGTGGCGCTGGGCGGGAGGGGGCCATGGGGTACGTGTGTGCCGGGGGTACGCGCCGGGGTCCTGTGCCGGGGGGGAGGTCGTGCAAGGGGCGGGGCGTGCAGGGGCCGGGGAGGGCTGCGGGGGCAGGCTGTGCACACCCCGGGTCCCCCACCCTTGCTCTAACGTCACAGGGGAACTTGGCTCTTCCACGCCAGGTCATTCTAACCCGGGTTTGTCCCCAGAGGGCTGGAGCTTTCTTTTGTTTGTCGTCTTAGTAAACCTGGAGCTGCCCCGAAAGCTGCCCACGGGAGTGCGTCTCGGTGGGAGCCCTGTAGATGGTGGCTCAGGTGGCGGGTTTGTGCAGGTTACCTGGTGGGGAGCTGGCCGAGTGCGTGTAGGGGTGCCGCGTGGGCAGCGACCGTCTGCAGGGAGCACGGAGGAGGTCAGCATGGCCTGGGGGCCTCCTCGGCATGTCAGGATTTGCTTCCATCTGCACCAGTGCACGCCTAGGACGTGTTCCCGCTTCTGTGTTTCACACAGTGGCAGTCCCCTGGCCTCTGCCCAGCGTGCAAAGACTGCGCCAGGGCGCTGCGGGGCCGTGTCCGGGGGCTGCTGTCCCGGGACCCTGCCCGGGGGCTGGGAGTCTGCCCCGGAGGAGGGCAGGAGTGCGGCGGTCAGGCCCGCCCGCCGGCAGGCGTGCTCTGTCCAGCAAGGCAGGTGTGGACCCCAGGGCGCCGTGGCTGGGGAGCGGCTCCGCGGGTCATCTCAGCGGATGTTCAGCTGGGTTCTTGGAATACAGAGAGCTGTCTCCCTCCCCCGGGTCCCTCTTCCCACAAAATAATACTTTTTTTAAAGCCCAATTCCCAACAGATAAATGGTAATTACAATTACAATTGCATACGCCTAATAAATACTGAATTGGCTCTCAATGCAAGAACCTCAGGAAACTTGCCTTTTACAAACTGATGAACACAATCCCTGGCGCTGTTTTTTTTTTTTTTTTTTTTTTAAGTAATATTTAACATCACTACAAGCGGTTTGTTGTTTAAAGGAATGGACTAGCCCAGGTGTGGTCGGGGGCGCACGCACCGTTCCTGGGCTGCCGAGCCAGCCCAGCGCCATCCGAGAACCGTTAAAACCACCTTCGCCGCGGTTGGCTTTCTAACACGGCATTATTAACAAAGCTCTGTTTACCCATATGGAGAAGGTGACTGACCAGATGTTCTGAGTTTTTAAAGATCTGTTGGTGTCCCTGCGATTTCCACGGGGCGGTTGACTCGTCCCAGATTTTCCTGCTGAGAACCAGCGCAGAGTCGCCGGCACAGGGAAGCTGTTGCAGGCACCCGGGCGCTCGGGGTGCTGGGGAAGGAGGGGCGCCCCCCACCCCGGGGCCCAGGGTCTGCCGGCCTGCAGCAGACGGGTGAGCGAGGGATGACAAACAGCTCCGTTGAAACCACTTGCCGCGAACCGGGAGACGCAGCTGAGGCCAGTCTGGATCCGGGAAGGTCACGGAAGGGAGCCGCGTGCGTCCCTGGGCCACAGTCCCGGCGCGGGTGTGAGCGGGAGGCGGCGGAGCAGGTGTGCTGAGCAGACCGGCCAGCGGCACGAGCGACCCTCACTCCTGTTCCACGCGAATCCCCTGCACAGGACGAAGGGCGTCTGCTTGACATGGAGCGAAGGGTCCGTGCGACCCCAGGTAGAGCCAGAGCAAACAGCCCCATTGATGAAGCGGAGCCCCCTCCCCGGCCTGCCGCGTCCCCCTCTCCCGGCACAGGCCCGCGTGCGTGTGCACCCGAAGAGCCGATAAAACACGTGGCTTTCCGCAGGGACGTGGCAGCCCCTGCCGGACCCCGGCATCGCGTCCGTGGCAGGGCCGCTGCTGGAGCTCCCAGCTCGGCTCCACACCCTGGGCCAGAAGAAGAGTCGAGAAGAGCAGGATCCTAGCAGAAATGATTATTGATTGAATCACATAATCAGCAGCAAACACTTCAGGCTAAGATAGCAAATCCATAGCAGCCTGCCCACGTGGCTTCCCTCACAAATTTAGTGGCGGACGCGGCGCTCACTTAGCGCACCAGTGTAGCCTGGGGTCAGCGCCCCTCGGAGGCCCAGCTCCGCGCTCCTCGGGCCCAAATGCGCTCTGAGTCAAGCGTTATCAATCAGCGATAAGAGTTGCACGTCTGTGAAACACAACGACATTGGCAGGAGGATTATGGAACGCTTTCTTGCCATAATCTAGAAGCATCTTTCAGACAAAACTCTGCTTGAAATCAATTGTGTGCAAGGAGCTGCCTGCTGCGGCCATTCAGCGCCACACAAAAGGGGCGAGCGTCTCCCCGTGATCTCTCACCATAACCGGTTTATCTAATGAGACCAGAGCTTTAATTTCTTTTCACATCAAACATAGAATCAGTGCTCTGCACTCAGCAAAGTGTGGAAAGGGCCGCACAGCCCTGTCCCCGGGCAGCCAGCTCCAAGGCCCCCAGGCCTGTTCGGACGGGCACCTGCGCCGGCAGCTCCTCCTGGCGCACCGGGCGGCGCGGGCCGGCCAGGGCCTCCCTGTGCTCAGCGGCTCCGCGCTTCGCTCTCGCCCCATTTCAGAAAACCGAAAACTGGTTTTCCAACGTTCACATCTCAGGATAATCCCAGACCGGGAAGGGATGACAGGACGGAGGGTGTGGGTTCCCTCACGCTGCAGGACTCAGAGCAGGAGTCATGGGGAGCGAGCCGGGGGCCCTGCCCCTGCGTCCAGCCGTGCCGAGTCCCAGGTTCCGGAGGGCCTGTTGGGGCTCAGGCCAGGACAGGGTGTCCCGTACCCCCGGAAGCAGCTCCTGGTGCAGGCGAGGCTGACCACACCTGTACCCTGAGGCACACGCTGGCCAGCACGGTCGGCAGGGGCAGGACCCCCACCCAGTGAAGTAGACAGAGGGCGCGGGGACCCCGCCTGTAGGGCCTGCCAGCTGCCAGCACGGCCCGTGGCCAGGATGTCCTCCCCGCTCAGGTCACAGAAAGGCGGGGCTGGAGGCAGGAGGGTCCTCTGCCGAGCGTGTGTGCAGGCAGCAGGGCCAGAGGTCACAGGTCCCCAGGTCCGGGTTCATGGTTCACGTGTCACCAGGCCTTAGGTCCAGAGGTCGCCGGTGTTTCCTTTCATCAAGTCCATATATCCTGAGATATTTCTTTATCATCACGTTTAAACGATACACTTGAAAAAATTTGTTTTCCTCCTTCTGATCTTACTTCCTCCCGGAGTCCGAGCTCCTGAGGAAGGCTTCGTGGAAAGTCCGCAGGAGAGAGCTGGTGGCCGGGGCTCCGCGGGCAGCGTGGCACCCGCTGCCTCCACTCGCCCACCCGCCCCACGTGGGGCCTCCACGGCCCTTGGACGCTGGCCTCACCCCTCCTTCTCGACGGCGCGGCCACGACCGGCGGGGGAAGTCGGCGGCAGGGGGACAGCTGGCTTGGCTCACTGCAGGTCTGCAGGTAAGGGCTCCGTGGTGGGCAGGGGCCGCGGGGTGCCCGCTCCAGACCCCTGAAGCCGCCGCCCCGCTGCCAGGGTCCTGCGCTGCTGTGCCCACGCCCCACCCCTGCGTACCTGGCGTGCCTCCCCCCCCGCCCCCGGCGTCCTCGGGCCTCCCGTTCCTCCCCACGTACCACACACCTGGGGCTCCCGCTTCCCTCCTCCTCCCCCGTTCACACCCACCCCCCGACCCCCCGCGTACCCGGGGCACCCGTTCCTCCCCCCGCGTACCCGGGGCACCTGTTTCCCAGGTGGTGTGGGGCACCTCGGCTTGAGGCCTGGGCCCCGGGCCCCCGGCGCCTGCCTGCGGGCAGCTCTGGGTGGAGGCCCGTGCCTGACGACAAGGCGAGGACACGGCGCCAGGTGGAGAGGACAGGCCCCTTCCCTTCATGTGCGGGGACTGCCCGCAGGGGCCCACGGGTGCTAGGGGCCGGGGGCCTGTCCTGGGAGATGCCGGTGTGGAACCCGGAGCCTCGAGCCGGCCGGCCCCGGGCCCTGACCTCGCCGTGCCTTCTCTCTGTCGCAGGTTCAGCTGCTGTCAGCCCGGCAAGCCCCGGCCGCACTGAGCTCTCCTCTTCCGAAGAGCACACGAGCGCCCCGGCCCTGCAGACGGCGCCGTGTGGTGGATCTTCCCCCGCCCCGTGCCCCTGCGCCCCGGCATGTTTCTTCTCTGGAAGCCCGTGCCCAGTCCCTTCAAGTGGCTTACACCAGAATAATGTACATTATTTGGAAAATTAGAAAAGAAATACAGGGTGTCACGAAGGGGAATGTGCTAAGTTCTCAAACCTGTACCAACAACACGAACACCATTCCCCTTGTGTTGTGGTCTTAGGTGGACACTGCCTGCCTTCGCTGCAGGGCACCCCTTAACCCCGGAAGTGGGGTGCGCCTTGGCCACAGCCCGGGCACCGCTCCTTCCAGGGGGCAGGTCCCGGGCGTGCGGACTCACGTTGGAGAAGAGCCTCCCGGCAGGTGCGTGCTTGTCTGTTCCGTGGCCGTACCCACGGCGCCCAGACGTGTAGGGCTGGGCAGGAGGGTCAGGGGCCTGTCAGGCCGCCTGCGCTGCAGGCCCACGGGCCTCGGTCGCCAGGGCCTGGGGGTCGGGGCCCAGGATGTCTGCCCGCCCAGAGTGCTTTTCCCACAGACGGGTTGGCCGTGCAGGCCTCCCTGGGCGGCCCTGTACTGCCACAGCCCTTGCTGTGCTCTCTTTACCCTCTGGGTCAGAAACTTCGATGGGCCCCCGAGTGTTCGTGAAGAGCACCCCCCTCCAAGCCTGGAGGGTCGGGTCTTTGGTGCGTTCTCTCCCGCCGTCCCGGGACGGGCGCCCTCTGAGGTCACGTGAGTATGATTTCCTAAACATGCTCTTTTCCCTTCTCGTATGTCTGTGCCTTTGAGTGTCCAGTTACATTCTGCAGCATCCTCCCCGTAATCACGGATTCCGCAAACCCGCTCTGTTCACGCGTCCCGGGGCTCCCCTCGGGAACCCTTCAGCACCGCCATCGCACGTGGCGTCTCCTGCGCAGCTCCGTGTCCCTCTGGGCTGCACCACCTGGTATCCGAATGACTCTCGGACGGCCCTCTCTCCTGGATTGCCCGCCCCCCGACAGCGGGGACCCGGGCCTTACTCATCCCTGTATTTCCTTCTCTGAAACTAATGTTTACAACTGAGACTCGGTCCTGGAAGGTGCTCAGAAGACTGTCGAATGAATCATCAGAAAAAGGGATAAGTAAAAAAAGAAATTTAGAGATTGGAAGAGTCCTCCCCTGTTAGTATTTTTCATTAGCAGAACGCCATTCTATCTCCGCAAGGCTCGGGGAAATGCCGTAGCCGTCGGGGGAAGCTGGATGAAGAGTCTCCGGGCTCTCCGCCACTTTCTGGGAGGCTGTGATGATTTCCAAATCGAAGTGTAAAAAAAAAAACAAACCAAAAAAACCAACCCGAAAACCCCTTGGATGACTGGGATGCTTCGTTTTGCTTATGTGGGTGTACCAATCACTTAGAACCTGGAGCGGTATGGGTCCGCGGAGCCCAAGGCCGGGGGAGAGCCTCGATCAGAACGGGGACGTTCAGGTCCTGCCGCCACTCTGCTTTGAAAATACTGAAGTGTTGGACCCCGTGAGCGCTTCATTTGAACACTGCTTCTCAAATGAAATAATTAGGTCACATAAGTATTTTAAAACCGCCAAGTAAATTTTTTTCCGGACGTGGACACCCCGCCCGCCTACGTGACAGCAAGTCCCCGCGGCAAGGCTGCTCCCGCACAAGACGCGACAGTGGGCTTGTCTGTTTGCCGAGGGCTCGAGAGCGGGGCTGGAAAGCAGGGTTGGCTTCACGCGGCGTCCCATCGGAGGGGGGCGAAGTGCGGGTCAGAAGGGTCTGCGGGCGCTGAGGGGAGCGGGGCTGGGGTCCAGCTGCGGCCGGAGGCGAGCGTCTGCCCGACCCAGCCCTGGCGGGAGCGGAGGCGGCGGAGCTGGCGGGGCTCGGGGCTCTGCGTTTATGAGAACATCTGTGGAGGGCGGGACAGCTGGGGATACGTCTCGGAAGGGTTTTTACTACTTGGAATTTGTTTCAGCAAATAGATTTACTTCCATGTATTATTTTCTCCTATCAAGAAAAAGGAGGAAGAAGTCGAGCTTATAAACAATTTTCCTTTATTATGATTACTTTTATTCATAGATTATGTGTGTGTTGCATACGCCTATGTATCTTACAGAAGATGGACCAAATTTTCACAAAATGTCAAAGCACTAGCCAAAAAAAAAAAAAATATTGTGTAATTTTGGCCCACCCTGGCCTTTTTCCAATGTCTTTGCCAAACTAGCTAAATTTATCAAGACATCTCTGGAAATTGAGAACAGAAACATTCATTTGAAAATATTGTTCTTAACGTCGAAAGTTTGCTTCAAAGCAAAATTGTGCTAATAGCATTGTTTCTTCCAGCCATTTGAATGCCCTACGTACTGGAGAAACAGAAAGACCAAATTCATTAGGGATAAATTATTAACTTAAATCTTCAAAGAAAAGCTTAAAGAAGGAAAAGCTCACCAAATGGAAAGAGAGGCGCAGCGAGCGGCACATAACTTCACACCATTGTTTGTGTATTATTACAGCTATTATAACTAATTGATGCACTAGCGGCTAATTAGTAGCCTGGCTCCTCCAAATGTTTTGCAGGACAATTATTCTGCGCTGCTTCCAAAAGGCTCTGCGTTCAAGGGCGGCATTCGTCTACCTCTGCGTACCGTCCCGTGCCCCCCAGCTTGCTCCTCGTGCACGGGGAGCTGACATGGGGGGGTCCCACTCCCCCGCCCCGTGTTCTTGGCTCGGATAGAAATCTGCTTACGGCCTTTGTGTGTTTCACGGTGGGAAGAAGGTAGAGTCTCCCAGGATCAGGAAGCACGTAGCCTCAAAAGCAGCAGGCAGGGCCGCTCGCGGGCAGGGGTGCTCTGGGCCCGCCCTGTCCGGGCCCGGCTCACCCATCTGTGTGGCCCGCTGCCCCCCAACCCCAGAGCCACGAGCTCCAGGCGCCAGGGAGTGAGCCAGTGGGGTGTGGTGTGTTCGTGCGCCTGCCCTGCAGGGACCCTGTGTTTCTCTGGACGCAGATGTATTTGTGATCATCACAGTGTCTTTGGGGGCTTGCTAACTGCTGTGCTTCTAAGTCCCCTGTGGACGAAGACAGGATTCATGTCTTGGGACGAGAGCAGCACCCCATGGCCTGCGCTGCAGCCGACCAGGTTTGCACGGATGCGCTCGTGTCCTCTTCCATCCGGTCTCTAGTGCAGGCACAGCGCGTGCCCAGGTGCTGTCTGGCCGGCCGACGTCTCAGAGGTTCCCACCTGCCCTTCGGGTCTGGGTTCTGTGTGAGCCCAGTGCACAGCAGCAAAGGCAGGCCACCAGGTTCTGTGGCTTTGCCGCCGGGACCGATGCCTGTGCGGCTGCCTACACGCGGGTCGGGGACCGTCCAGAGGCGGACGCCGTGTCTCCACCCTGCCTGAGCGGCCTTGTGCGGCTGGACTTGTGCCGGGAGAGCGAGCTAGGGGGGTGTGTGCCCGGGGAGCCTGCGTCGAGATCCGGGGGTTTATAACGTGCGGGAGATAGGACGTCTTGTCAGTCAGACGAGCCGGCACGGGAGTCTTCTATGCTCCTTCACACTCTTGCACTTAGGAATTCGTGGGGATGGGCCCACGAGTAGCTCACCGGACCGCTGGTGCCCAGGAGATGTTTTCTGGACACTGATGCGTGTGCTACTGAGATGTCGGCTCCCGTGCGGGAGCCTTACCAGGTCTACGAGGTGCTCTCAGAGGGGCTGTCCCCTTTGAGCTTCATGAGACCAAGGGGCTGAGCCAAGGGGCAGATACCATTCACATGTGAAAACCCCAACACTCGGGCTAAATGATGCACCTTGACACGCGGTAGAGGGCAGGATGGGGCTTACATCCTGTCCTCTGGGTACTCCTGTCACCTTCTTACCAACTCATAAGAAAAAAATCCTGTGAGTTCAGAAAGCACATTTTATATGGAGACTTTACTGATTCCTTATTTTGGAGAAATATGGCACCATCTGAATTAGAGTTGAAGTTGGGAAGAGCTTCCTGGAGGAGGCACAATTTAAGCTATGTTTTGAAGGCGAGTAGGAGTTGGCTGAGTAACTCGGGGACAAGCATTTTAGCAGAGGGAACAGCATTGTGAAGCAAGGAGGCAAGGAGCAAAGTGTTGATGTGGATGAGCTAGCGGTGGGCAGGGGGCTAACGTCAGGGATTAAACTCTATCCTGAAGGGCTTGGGGAGCTGCTGACAGCCCCGTGGCAGTGGAACAATTCAGTCCACTTGCAGGCTGGGTGGACACGGATTGGAGCAGGGCCAGGAGCAGAGCGCGGCACAGTGGTTGGGGAGAGAGGAGGGTGGGGTCGTGATGAGACCTGGTCTTGCAGGGCCTGGAGGCTGGCTGAGGCTGCGTGGGGCAGGAGGGGAGCGTCACCAGGGACCTGGGCTCCCTGCCGGGACCCTGGGATGGCCTTGATGCCCAGCAGGAGGGTGGGCATTGGGAGATGGAACTGTAAGTGCTGCCGGGGTCTGGAGGGGGTCTCGGGAGATGTGTGGGGGTCTTCAGCACAGAAGCAGTTTAAGCTCTGGGTTTGGACGAGGTCTCCTGGGACAGAGCCTGGAAGCTGGGGGTAAGCAGGTGTCTGGAAGGCTCTCTGCCTGTAGGGAAGAGATGGCTCTGTGGATACACTTTGCACTTCTGGAAGAACGGCCTCCGCGTTTCACCACAGCTACTGCTTCTTGGGAGGGACAACCTCTCGCTCCTCCTCCCCTTCCTCCACTTCTGAACCGGCTGCTTCCTCTCTAGCTCAGCCTGCTTCCCCAGGACCCCTGTGGGCCCCTCCCGCCCGCTCACCTGTGCTGTTGGACGCATCCCAGGTGAGAGCTCGCTGGGCTCGGGGGGACCCTTCCCTCGATGACCTGCCCTGTGTCTGAAGACTCTGCTCCAGGCGCTGTAGGGACAGCGGCGGCCCGGCGAGCCCCTCAGTTGCTGCCCACCCGAGCCGGCTGGGGCCACGGAGTCGCAGGTTCGTCAGCGGGCTGACTTCTCGGCCGTCTATGCTGGTGCCTGAGGCCTGCTTCCTGACGGCCGCGTCCCCCGGTCCCACGTGTGTGGAGCCCCGTGAGGCCACACGTCACGCTGTGGGGAGGCCCCGGTCCGCTGTGGCGGTGGGGGGAGCGTGGGCCCCTCGTGGGGGCCGGGCCCACGTGGAGCCGCCGGGATGGCGCAGCGACACCGAGAGTGGGGGTGGAAGGTGCTTTTCAACAAGCAAAGAACAGATTCTGCAGAAAATATACCTACTGAGCTGATTCAATTTCATCTGTAAAAACGTGGCTTTATTCAGAAATTGTCAGTGATATGATACAGCTAATTAAGGCATGCATGGTGTTAACAGTTTCATTAGAGGAGATAATATTGCACAAGAAAAATAAGAAATCATTATGATGAATGTCTCAACATTACATTACATGTTAATGAAGTGTAAATGATCTAATTATTTTTGAAAGAATACAGATTCGATTAAACTGTCGGAATTAAATTGGAAAGGACAGCCTATTGTACTTTTTATGTACAGACAAGTTAACGTTAATTAGGCACAATCTACAGGAACAAATGAGGCACAACCCTCGGTGAACAATCATGGATCCGTTGCTCAAGGCAGGTTTCATAAAGAATTATATTAGGGAAAAAATTGTGAGTCGATTACATACAGTGCGGCAGCAGTGGGGGGGCGCGGGAGGCGCGAGCCCGGCGCCCTCCCTTCCCACCGGGTCTCGCTCCACCCTGTCCATGTGCTCTGTCTCCACTCTCATAAATTCTGATCCTTCTGGTCAGAGGCGGTGATTGATTTTCATTGTGTGTCCCTGAAACCGTTCCAGGAGGAAGCATGACCCGGCTGGTGGCTTCCTACCGAGGATCCGGCCTTCGGAGGGGACTTCCTTGCCAGGTGTCCCCACCAGGATCTCAACCCGGGACGCTCCTCAGTGTGATTTGCATCGTCATGGCAACACGGCGGCCACTCGCGGCCGTTCCTTCCCGGTGCTGTGACTGAGCCATGAGGGACGAGTTGGGTCTCCCTCCCATGATCTGTTTCAGATCAATCGACCCGAACGAGAAAAAGACAAGGAGGATCAGGAGGAGGAAGAAAGAAACCGCGGCGAAGCCAAAAACCATCATCTGTCAACTTCGTCAATACTCCATCAAAGCAAACCTATCTTTTCTCCTCTTTTGGAAAAGCAATTATGAAAGCAGAATATTCTGCATCTGGCTTTATCTCTGTCTTGTTCGTATTTTTATGGAATCAGAATCTGAAACCAGAGGAGTCCACTTCTTGATGGATGTGCCTGCGGAAGCCGGAAGGGTCCACGTGCCAGGACAGGCTCCCGACCTCCGTGCAGCAGCGAGTCCCGCGGGGTGCTTGGTGGCGCAGGCGTGGCACGTGGCGGCCCACCGTGGCAGGTGCTCCTGTGGCACCGCATGAGGCCGAATGTGCCCCCAGCCTCGGGAGGGAGGTTTCTTGGACCTTCTTCCTGAATGCAGACCCTGCGGGCTGGTGACACGTTTCTGGAGCCCCTCACTCCTGTTGAAGTCTGTGGAAGCCTCCGTCTGCATCCCGAACCTCTGTACCAGGCCTGCGCTTTCGAAATGAACCCGTACACCTGCTAATTGTATTCTTGTTTAGTTATGGGGCTGTCTGTCCTACGTTACTGAAACTAATTATGGGGCTGTCCTACTTTACTGAAACTAATCATGGAGCTGTCCTACTTTACTGAAACCCAATACACAAAATATGACCAAAGCCTCCCGAGAAATGAAAGGATGATTGTTTACAAAGAGAGTTTGCTGTATCAAAGGGTTTACTGCTGGGGTCCTGTTAATTCTCCTGGGTCATTAAAAATAAGATACAGTTGGCACCTTAGCCCATGAATATATTTATTTCATAAAACAAGGGATACGGCTATTCCCTTCCCTTCCTCTCCTGCAGGAAGGTTCACTGGGGGCATGGAGGAAGGGGGCATGGTCTTTTGGTGTGCACAACAAGAAATTTCTTTTTACACCCAGCTCCAAAACTTTAGGGTAATTATTAATAATTAGAATTGAGTGAAAAACCCACACCAAGCGAGTTATTCAATGTAATTTGCAGTTAACAATAGTTGCCTTTTTGAAACCTCAGGAGTCAGAACAAGAGAGTCATACAGTCTTTTTGTTTTAATTTCTGGCAGCTGAAGGGACCAAGATTTAGAAAAACCCTATAGAGGGAACCACATGCTTAAGAATTACCAAAATAAAAAAAAAGAGCACACACATCAACAACAACAAAAAGTAATTTGTAAAATGCATGGAATTTGGGGTTTTAAATAAAATATATTTGGACTCTGCACAAACAATGTTCACAAAAGGCGCTCACAGCAAGCTGGGCTTTTTGTTTTAAAAATTTTCAGTATATGCTAACAAAACTCCTTCCTAAAAAATATTCCTGGGGGGAAGCTTCCAAGGCTGCAAGCCTCTGGTTTCTGGGGCCCTGACGATCCGGGCATCAGGTGATGACCACTAGGCCCTGGGCGATGGCCGTGGGCAATGGGTGATGACCGTGGGTACCGGGTGATGACCGTGGGCACCGGGTGATGACCGCTGGGTACCGGGTGATGACTGTGGGAACCAGGTGATGACCGCTGGGTACCGGGTGATGACTGTGGGAACCAGGTGATGACCGCTGGGTACCGGGTGATGACTGTGGGAACCAGGTGATGACCGCTGGGTACCGGGTGATGACTGTGGGAACCAGGTGATGACCGCTGGGTACCGGGTGATGACTGTGGGAACCAGGTGATGACCGCTGGGTACCGGGTGATGACTGTGGGAACCAGGTGATGACCGCTGGGTACCGGGTGATGACTGTGGGAACCAGGTGATGACCGCTGGGTACCGGGTGATGACTGTGGGAACCAGGTGATGACCGCTGGGTACCGGGTGATGACTGTGGGAACCAGGTGATGACCGCTGGGTACCGGGTGATGACTGTGGGAACCAGGTGATGACCGCTGGGTACCGGGTGATGACTGTGGGAACCAGGTGATGACCGCTGGGTACCGGGTGATGACTGTGGGAACCAGGTGATGACCGCTGGGTACCGGGTGATGACTGTGGGAACCAGGTGATGACCGCTGGGTACCGGGTGATGACTGTGGGAACCAGGTGATGACCGCTGGGTACCGGGTGATGACTGTGGGAACCAGGTGATGACCGCTGGGTACCGGGTGATGACTGTGGGAACCAGGTGATGACCGCTGGGTACCGGGTGATGACTGTGGGAACCAGGTGATGACCGCTGGGTACCGGGTGATGACTGTGGGAACCAGGTGATGACCACTGGGTACCGGGTGATGACTGTGGGAACCAGGTGATGACCACTGGGTACCAGGTGATGACCACTGGGCACTGGGTGATGACCGCTGGGGACCAGGTGATGACTGTGGGTACCGGGTGATGACCGTGGGCACCGGGTGATGACTGTTGGGCACTGGGTGATGACCTCTAGTCACTGGGTGATGACTGTGGATACCAGGTGATGACCGTGGGTACCGGGTGATGACCGCTGGGCACTGGGTGATGACTGTGGTCACTGGGTGATGACCATGGGTACTGGGTGATGACTGTGATCACTGGGTGATGACTGGGTACCAGGTGATGACCTCAGGTACCGGGTGATGACCACTGGGCACCGGGTGATGACCATGGTCACTGGGTGATGACCACTGGGCACTGGGTGATGACCGTGGGTACCAGGTGATGACCACTGGGCACTGGGTGATGACCGTGGTCACTGGGTGATGACCTCTGGGCACCAGGTGATGACCGTGGTCACTGGGTGATGACCACTATCTGGTACCAGGTGAGGATGGCTCTGAAGAAGAGACCATGGCAGCCACAGCACCTCTTGCTTTTTGTCACAGCTGGGTTTTGGTGATGTCTCCCCGAGTGTCTACCACTGGCTCTGCCACCCATCCACTGTGGTCCTGGCTGGTCAAGGCAGTGCTGTGCCTGGAAACTGAGTCTCAGTAGAGCAGGTACCCCTTGAAGTTTTGTCAGGAGTCAAGAAAAAAGCATCTAGATACCCAGCCAGTGCTGCAACGATGACTGTGTTATGAACTGGGTGGTGGGCAGTGGTTGGCACAGTGCTTTGCAGACATTTCTGTCTGAGAGTCAGAAGCCCTTCTCAGTGTGGTCAAGAGCCATCTTCAAACCTATGTTGCTCATGATGAGTCTAGCTGTGGATTCAAAACCGGAGCAGGGGAGGGGCCTGGCGCTGGGAAGGAGGGCGCCACAGTGCTCCGTTTCTGAACAAAGACTGCGAAACAGCCCCACTCAGCGGGAGGCAAATACCCCAGGGGTTTCCAGGTACCTGCAGGCAGGGGAGTGGCTGCTGGTGGGGGGGGGTGTCTCCACATTTCAGGGCCTGGGGACCTTATTTTTCATGCCAAGTCTTCAGTTTCTGAGTAATGATCCTAAAAGAGTAAGACTCAGTGATGAACCATGATCCCAGCAAAGGAGGCAGAGCCCAGGCCTGTCCAGGAACCTGGGCCGTGCCCCAGTTACCCCTTCTCCAGGCCAGGGTGCTGACCACTGCCTAGAGCCTCCCGCCTGTGGACAGGCAGTGCCTGGGGGTCAGCGGGCTGGGGCCGCGGCTGGGGATCCACGCACACCCTGACACCACGCGTGATGCCCTACATTCCCTTTTCTCAGTGGGAGTCCATCCATATATTATTCTTCAGCCTGCAAACCTGAGTCGAGGATGGCGTTGGGCCCCGTTTATTAGAGAAAGTGTTTTGCACACTTATCTTCTGTTGTTTGTGAGTTGTATTTAGAAAATAAATTTCCCTGCATGCAAATATTTGTAAAAGATTAACAAATGTCAGAAATCGTA
This sequence comes from Ailurus styani, assembly GCA_002007465.1. Taxonomy (NCBI): domain Eukaryota; kingdom Metazoa; phylum Chordata; class Mammalia; order Carnivora; family Ailuridae; genus Ailurus; species Ailurus styani. Next base: position 3,897,526 of record LNAC01000076.1, on the reverse strand, counting down.
TTTAAAATCACTATTACTTTAGAAGAGAAATATTTAAAGACAAAATATGCTTCGAAGCAGGAATCAGAGGATACTTGGTGGGCGTATAACCCACAGCGACTCTCTTTCCCAACTAGAGGTCATGTTCTATAACCTTCGCTTTAGACATATTATGGACTTTGCTTTGGAATTCAGGGTAATTCTAATGGAAAGCCCTTGATAATAACTATGAAGCTGGCAGAAAAACAATGCAAGATAACCACATGAGCTAGGGTATAGGATCTGTGTAGTAAAATCTAAAATACAGTATTTTGCCAGTAGCTAATAATGCATTGGCAATTATTCCCTTATTCCCCCCAAGAGACTCAGTATAATCAATTTCAGGTAATATTTATTAGGTTCATATCCTGTATATCAACCACGCAACTGGGCTTTGTAAACTTTTTACAGAGGGGAAATGCAATATTATATTCAATACTATTCAAAACAGTAAAATACCATTTAACTGAGTTTCAAAGGCAGTGCGGGTGTTGGGGATAAGAAATACATTCTTGCATTCTTACCTTAGGGTACCATGTTCCTGCATTATTGAGATCCAGACCCTTTAATTACAAACACTATATTGAGTCAGGCAGTTACTGGAGCATAATGCTCAGACGAACATGGCTAATGTCAGTGTTATTAACATGGTCACTCGGAAGCTGATTGTAGAACACAGCTAGGGTGTCAGTCATATTGTGCACTAATGCCACACAATGAAAGATTCATAATAGCAAAAAAGGATGGAGATTCTGTGACTGCCAAACTTCGCAGCCCAGTTGCCAAGATGGTGGGCGAGCTCCGCGAGAGGACGGGCCCGCCAGGCAGAGACGGCTTCCAAAGAGAAATCGTAATTTGTTTCTGTTTTTTTTCCAGCATTATGGACATGCTTTTCTGTTCAGTTTAAATTGATTTTTCAATTTGATCTCAAGCCAGACTATATGTGACCTGATGAAGTCTCAGCCCTCCCGAGCCCCGATCTTAATCTCTTGTCTGAAATAGTTAGCATAGTCTGCGTCTCCTGCGTGGAAACTGAATGGACTAGCAGACTCCTCTGGTCCTCTGACCACGGCTTTAAACAAACCAATTAGGTGTCCCCTGCTTGTGAACGTGGTGTCAAGGAGCAGCGCAAGCAACAGTCAAGTCCCCCGCAGTGCTCCATGCAGCAAGGAGGACCTCATCAGGCAGGATCTCCCATCTCTGCCCGCAGCCTGGCCCCCACCCAAGGAGAGGCCGGGGCACCAGGCGGCCTCTGGGTCCTGTGCTCTGTGCACACAACCTCTCTGGGTGTAAACAAGCCAGGGGCTGGGGCTTCAGTGGCCATTGGGGGATTCTATTCTTTTGAGTTCAGCAGTTTAAAGGTTAACTTGCATGGTCAATGTTGCCTCCTCTTGATATCATTGTAGTTGGAAATGTAGAGGACTTCAGGTATTTAATAGGAAAAATATTGGGTAGACTTTACTCACGTCTCAGGCCAGTGTCGATAAGGAACAAGTTTCATGTGCCCTGGACTGTTCCTTGACTCTTTCTGTCCTGAGCCTGCAGCCCAGATATTGGGCCTTTGTTCGGCCAAGGGCTGAGTCTGTTCCTTCATCCACGTTACAGCTGTCTCGTCCTTCACAAACTATCTTCATCTGCTCTAAGGTCTTTTGCTAAAGCTTCTCCGTACCTCTACGCCTCTTAGTTTTCCCTTTTTCTCCCTCTTAATTGTCCTTGGTAGGAAAAATGGGTGAAGAGTGGAGACAGGCAGAACAGCATTTGAAGGGCTCTGGCCAAACCGCATGGGGCCAGACGAGGCAGAAAGCTAGCCCCCATGAGCGAGTCACAGGGCTGTCTACCGCTATGCATCATCAAGAGACACGTTGAAGGCTCCAGGGTCCTCTAGGATGGCCTGGGGATAGCGTGTTTCTCGTTCCTCTGAGAAAATACACAAAACAACCGAGTTATTGAGAAACAGAAATACAAAGTCCATATTTTGTGACGTCAGGAGACATCAGTTACCCTGAATAGTAGTCTGTGGGGAAGGGCTGCCAAGCACTGTGTGTATAAAATCGGAATGGTGCAAGCCACCCTGAGAAGACGTGCATAGCTGTGGGCCCCCGACCGCTCGCAGAGCTTGGTTCACCTTGCAGGGCAATGAGTTTGGAACAATCAGAAGTGGGCGGAGAAAAGGGTTGGAGCGGGTCTTGACTAAGATGGGCTTGATGAGGCACGGAAGGTGGGGCTGAACACAGCCTCATGCAGACAGAACCCATTGGTAGTAAGCTGTCGGTTAGCAAGTCAGAGTAGGAGAGGCACTAAAGCCTGGACAGCCCGTTAGCCGCTGATCTGGGAGAAGCAAGAGCTAGAATAACATGCACACACAGCCTGCGCCACAAGAACACAGCCCCAGTCCTTCATCCATATCCGTTTCCTGCTAATATTTGGTTTAGGAACAAGAAGATAGCAGTGGTTCTATATTAAAGAAAGACTATGAGAAGAAGGAAGAAATGATAGGAAAACATGGCACATGAAGACTATTTATCAGAAAATGCTGTCATAATTGGCCTTGGCAATGATTTTTTGAGTAGGACACCGAAAGCAACAAAAGCAAAATAAGTAAGTGGTATTACATTAAACTAAAAAGTTCTGCACAGCAGTAGAAATAGTCAACAAAATGAAAAGGCAACCTATGGAACAGGAGAAAATATTTACAAACCATATTTCTGATAAGGAAATACGTAGTATATGAGGACATACATAAGGAACTTAGAACCCCTATAACTTAATAAACAGAAACAAAAACTGAAAACAAAACCAAATAACCTGATTAAAAATAGGACCTAAATAGATTTTTCCAAAGAAGACATCAAGTGGCCAACAGGCACATGAAAAGATGCTCAACATCACTCATCATCAGGGAAATGCAGATCAAAACCACAATGGGACACCACGTCACACCTGTCAGGATGGTTAGTATAAACAAGGCTAGAGACAACCAGTGTTGGCAAAGATGTGGAGGAAAGAGAACCCTTGTGCACTGTTGGTGGGAATGAAAATTGGTGCAGCCGTTGTGGAAAACTGTAAGGAGTTTCCTCAAAAAATTAAAAGTAAAACTCTCCTATAATCCAGCAATCCCACATTTGGGAATTCAACCAAAGCCATTGAAATAGAGATTTGGGAGAGACACTTGTACTCCTATGTTCACTGCAACATGGTTCACACTAGCCAAGACATGGAAATATGTCCACTGATGAAAGAATGGGAAGAAAATAATATACATATTATATATATATACTTATAATATTATGTATATAACATATGTATAATGAATGGAAAGAAATTTATATAAATAAGTATATATTATATATACATAAATATCTATAATCTATAATATTATATCTATCTATATATACTATATACTACATATAAATATATATAAATATATAACATATATAATGAATGGAAAGAAAGTTTTATATATATATTCACCCTTAAAAAGAGAAGGACCGCTCTTCCATTTGCTACAGCGTGGATGAATGGATGAACCTGGAAGACACTGTGCTAAGTGACATAGCCAGACACAGAAAGACAAATACTGTATGATCGCACTTATATGGGAAATCTAAAATACCCAGATTCATAAAAGCAGAGAGAAGAACAGGATTTGCCAGGAGCCAGAAGGAGAAGCTATGGGGAGGAAATGGTCAGAGTATAGACTTCCAGTTACGCAAGTTGAATGTAGTGTAGAGATCTACTGTATACAGTGCCTATAGCTGACGATACTGTATGATAGACTTAACATTTGCTAAGAGGGAGAGCTTATATTTAAGTGTTCTTAACACACACACACACACACACACACACGCACACACACACGGAGTAAGGAAGTAGTGGGAAGAAACTTTGGGAGCTGATAGATAGGTCTATGGCCTTAATAGTGGTGATGGTTTTGTGGATGGATACTTATTCTCAAACTCATTGAGGTGTGCACATTCAATACCTACAGATTTTTGCATGTCAATCATATCCCAATAATGTAAAAAAATGCTATCATAGAGCAGATGGACATTGTGACAAAATACATTTTTATGGCTTAAAAAACAGATACATATTTCCTGAAGCAATCACTTCCATAAAACAAGAGGTCAAAGAAAAGATAGTGGATCTAAGAAGCAGTACAATAAGGCAAAGGAAGAGATAAACAAAAACTGATAGAGCTCAGGAAGGAGACAGGGAAGTAAAAACATCACAAAAACAAAGGCCACATTGGAAGGAGTATAAATTAGGCTGGACACTGCCAAGTCCTAGAAAGGATGCAGGAAAGTAAGCAAGATGAGACGGAAATGAAGATGACGTTTAAGGAATAGACAGAAATCACAGCTATGGCAGATGGGAAATAAGGTATAAAATATGCATAAATGACTTTCAGTGAAAAAGATGACGTAATAAATTATATTATAAAATAGAATTATTTTTCCCCCCAAGAATAAAAAGAAACCTTGACGTTTTAGATTTTCTCAGGACAAAACAACATAGAACAACCAAGATGAGAACCTACTCTGATACTGTTATTGGAGTTCAAAGACGAATAAATAATGTCTGGGTCTCCAGACCAAAAACACCCACAGAACACCCACCGGGAAAAATCATTTCAGACATCTCTGAGGCAGAAGTCTACACTAGAGCACAGCTGGGCAGTGGCTACGATGCCCTGAGAAGAGGAAAAATGTGAACCAATAATTTTGCACCCAGGCAAACTATTATTCAATTAGGAAGACAAGAGACAAATATTTTGAATTGCAATAACTAAATTAATACAATTTCATGATCTATTTTAAAGTTAGCTATGATGAAGTCTAGCTAATAGAGAGACAAATGAGGAAACTATTGCAGAAGACAGACCTTGGGCTCTGAATTCATTTGACTGGAAGACTGAAAGAGACATGGCACTGGGCACTGGTGGGTATGGGACGGAAGTTAAATGTTACAAAATGTAAAAATCTGGACACTGTAGAGCAAAATTCAGGAGTAGAAGGAGGAAGGGAAGATGAGACGTAGTGTCAGAACTTTGGTTCCATGATCTTTTATAACTTAGAGTATAAAAATATAAAAGTAATCAAAGCATAGGTATATTTAAGCTATTGTAGTCTATGGACAGAACTTCTCTGAAGTTGAGCAGTGTCAAACATGAATGCATGTACATGTAGATTCTATTTTGAGACACTAGGCTAAATATAAAAAAATAAAGTACAATCAGCCGTAAGTGGGTGGTGATGCTTTGGAAAGGTCATGAAAAGCATCATTGCCCTAATTTCATTCTTGCTTATGTAGGGGCCAATAAAAAATGCCCAAAAGCAATAAATATATCACATAAGTTTTTTGTTAAAACTGTTATAGCTAAAAGCGCACATCTTTCTGCATATGGAAACACACAGAAAACAAAGCAAACTCAGAATATATAGTAAGAGGAAAGGGCAATAAGACCAGAGAGCGTAGCACGAAATGTGATAATGAAGCCAAGACTGTGCATACATCCTGTACCTGTACTTGTAGATGGACTAAATGAAAATAAAAGAACAAGGATTTTTTTTGACATCACAGAGCAAAACCCAGTTATATGATGCACACACTGAAACAAGGTAAGTCAGAAAATTTGAAAAGAAGACAGGCGAAGTGCCATCAGGTACATATATACAAAGAGAGAACACAGGGAGGAATATTTTAGTATCAAACAAGGCAAGACTTTGGGCAGAAAGTGTTAGGGGGAGGAAGAAAGACACTTTATAATTACAGGAATTGTAATCAAAAGATCTCATAATTTAGGAGTATCTAGATATTTTATATGTTCACCAACACTTAGTAAACATGGATACAGGAAACCCAAGGAGATATATGCAGAAACTCACTGGTAATAGGAGATGTTATTTCAGGGTCTCAGCCCCAGACAAGTCAAGAGCATGATTGTTTAGACACAGGGGACAGAGCACATCAAAACAGGTTTGAGAGACATCCACATCACATTTTGGCTGAAAACAGGACTTACAACTTCTTTTTCAAAAAATGTTTTATTTAAAATCACTTTAGTTAACATATAGTGTATTGGTAGTTTCAGGAGTAGAATTTAGCGATTCATCAGTTGCACGTAACACCCAGGGCTCATTCCCTCACGTGCCCTCCTCAATGCCCCTCCCCCAGTTCCCCCATCCCCCCAGCCACCTCCCCTCCAGCAGCACTTGTTTTGTGTCCTACAGATAAGAGTCTCTTAGGGTTTGTCTCCTTGTCTGTTTTCATCTTACAACTTCTTTATGCAGGTAATGACTAAACTGTCACACGGAACAATTGACCACAGGGGGAAATATCTCATAAAAGCAAAAGAAATAGTTCAGATTATGTTCTCTGATCATAATGCAATAAAGCTAAAAACTAGCCACAGAATCATAAAACAAACATTAACCACAAAATCATAAGACAAATACCAGGGCGCCTGGGTGGCTCAGTGGGTTAAAGCCTCTGCTTTCGGCTCAGGTCATGATCTCAGAGTCCTGGAATCGAGGCCCGCATCGGGCTCTCTGCTCAGCAGGGAGCCTGCTTCCTCCTCTCCCTGTCTCTCTGCCTGCCTCTCTGCCTACTTGTAATCTTTCTCTCTCTGTCAAATAAATAAATAAAATCTTTAAAAAAATAAAAGACAAATAACAAAGAAAAATCTCACTACCTGGAGGATTAAAAATAAAATTAAAAAAACACCGTAGTGTTTAGAGGAAAATTCACAACTTTAAATAATTATAGCTCCTCATAAATGAGAAAGAATAAAATACGTATTCAACAGCAAAAGTTAGAAATTTAATAACTGAATGAATCTCAGCGAAGCAAAACGAAGGAATTAAAGGCAGTAGTTGACATTGGTGAATTTAAAAACAGAAAACAGTGAAACAAATACATTAAATTCAGGATTAATGTATTTGTTAACAGTGTTCACTGTATAAATAAAAATTTACATAGGTGAGAAAAGCACTTGTTAATATTCAGCACCTATATGTGATTAAAAGATACTTTCATGATTCTGTTTCTTTTTTACTGCAGGATCAGATACAAATTTCCGTGGTGTGAAAACACATACGTTCAACTACGTGGCTTTGTGTGTGATGGGAAAACACGGGAGCATAGCATTCAAGGCAGGAAAAAGAATCAGCCCGGGATAACCGTCGGCATCACTCTTGCCTGATACTCCCTGCTGACGTGGTGGGTAACAGAGGAGAGCACGTCACACGCCCAAAAATCAGAAGGAATCAAAACCGTCATTATTTTCAGAAATGCAATTATGTACTTAATAAATCCAAGGGAGTCTGTTGAAAAGTTTGACGAAGAGAGAATTTTGTGAGATGGCTGGCTGTAACGTATATAGAAATTAATACCACTCCCCTATATCAAAAATACCCAGTTAGAATTACTGGAGAAAAGAGGCCATTTGCACCTGCAACAGTTAAAAAAATACAAAGAGATAACACCTCACACGCTCAAGTCCTACCTGTCCGGAGATATAAAACATAGTGTGGGATCCAGAAGAGAAACTGAACAATGCAGCGTCATGCCCGCTTGGGAAGACTTGTCCGAAGGAATCACTTTTCCCTAAACTAACCTATAAATTTAGTTTAGTAGCAGTCCCAACAGAATCTATTAGGGGACTCCAAGTTTCTACTGAAAAATTAGCAAGAATAGCTAGGATCATGTGGAAGAATCAGTGTAAGCTGGCACTGCTACACTTTAAATTATAAGGTTGTGAGGTGCTTGTGTAATAGTAGACGCAGAGATGGTAAAAGATGTGGGAGTGAAGGAAAGAGTTTCAAACACACACTGCAGGGTATTAGTGTACAGTAAAGACCGAGTGCCCAATACACAGCACCCGGGCTCTGGGTAATCCTCTTAAAAATAAATTAGTACAGTAGGACCTACCTCATGCCTTCTTTCAAAATAAATATCAGACGGCCCAAGGATTAACACAAAACTATGATCGTGTTCAACATAAAATCAGTGTTTTCCCCGTGAATCTTGGAATGGAGAAGGTCTTTGTAAGTATAGAACCAAACCTACAAAGTATAAAAGGTAGGTTAAGTAATTCCACCACATTAAAATCAAACAAATTTTAATGACAACTATAACACAACAAAATCAAAAGACAAATGACAAGTTGGGGAAAATATGTGTAATTTATATCACAGACACAAACAAGGTTAATTTTCTTAATATGTGATCACCTACAAAGAAGTTAAAATTATTTAACAACCCAAAAGAAAAATGCGTATGAATAGTTTATAGATAATGGATCTTAGACCTTTTAAAAGATACTCAACCTCATTCATAATTAGAGAAATGCATTGAAATTATACTGTGATTTTTTTCACCTGTTAAGTGCGCCAAGACCGGAACGTTGGTGGCACAACGGTTTGATGCGAATGCAGAGAAACAGGAATTTGCTGCTAGTTACAGTATAAATCGGCAGCGTGTGCCGGCGCAGCATCTCGGGCCTGTCCGGCAAAGCTGCACGTTCTTTGGTCCAGCCGGTTCTCGAACGGGGATTTGTCACGTACACACACTTAAGCGTCTGTGAAGTAGTGTAAATGGATATTCACCTCATTGGTCTGAGTAGCAAAAGAGTCAAACAATCTGGAAAATCCACAAAGGACTAGATAAAGAATTCACAGTGCGCTTGTTGTTTTGGGATACTCTCTGAAGGCGTTAAAGGAGGAAGCAGCTCGACATACATTCGTATGGGAAGATCGCCGAGAAACACTCGCCCCCCCCCCGCCACATGCGTGGAGGGCTTGCGGTTTCCGTAGAAAAACCCTTCCGTGCATTCAGTTTTCCGTCAGCTGGCAGAGGCGGTCACGTCCGGGGAGGGCTCTGTGTGGGCGGGGAGCCTGCAGGTGTCATGCTGTGTGACCCAGCCAGCAGAATTAAGGGACATTTCTGGTGGCCGTGGAGAGGGAGCAAGGGATGGCAACTGCCCCGCTTCTGCCCCATCTGTGAACCAGGAGGAGCCTGGTGAGCTCTGACAGGGGTTCTGCTCACGTCGGAGCTCCTCGGTGGTGAGGAGGTTCGAGGCCCACAACACACGTCCTTGAACCTGGCTGAGCAGAATGCGGGCCACTTGTCAGGAGTACGAGTTGATGACTGTAACCGCTTCCGTGGGGCCAGAGTTGTGGCCGTGAGCACCGTGGCAAACCCAACCCTATCAGCAGATTATTCTCCGGGGGCGGTCTTGTGAACGGAGGCCTCTCAGTGCTAGGTTTGTTCCTTCCTTTTTGAAAAAAATGTAAGTTTGGCTAACTTGGCAGGGTAGCTTGTCACTGGCAACACGCCTGTGCGCTCTTTTAGGTAACAGTCAATTCCTGGCCACCGCACGTCATTTCCAGTTAACACCTTCCTGCCTTCCACTGCAGAGAGGCAGCCGTGACCTTTCCTGAATGCGGGGAACAAGTGTCCCCTAGAGACATGTTTCAGAGGCAGACCATGTTGACGCCATGCTGTTGGCTTCGTTGAGGACCGCTTCCGTCTGGAGTTCTGGGCAATTGATCGCAGACTCCGACTGGCTCTGGAAGGTGGCCAGGTGCACCCACACCCACAGGGCCAGTGGCGATGACGACATCGGGTCCATGAGCGCCAGGCTCAGCTATGAGCCTTCGCTGCTGCTGCTGTCCAGCGGAGAGCCGTTAGGATTGCACAAAAACAGAAGGAAAAGACCTAACAGTTAATACTCACTAATTCCTACTACATTCCCTGCGCTATCTCAGCAACCTTTTGGGATGTGTCTTTTCGCTTCTGCACGGATCCCCATGTTGCATGTAAAGATGCGGGGGCACAGCGTGGCCGGCAAGGTGTGCGGACTCGAGGTGGGCTGGGTCAGAGCAGGGCCGCAAAGCTCGCGTTCCTGGGGAGCCCACCGTTTGGGGGGCATCTTGCAGCCCCACTAGAACGAAAGTGGGCCGCCCGGGGGGCCTGTGGTGCCACCAGCTCCCCGGTCCTCATGGCGTGAGCCCCCCTCCCGCCGCAGCTCGGAGTGGGGTGTCCCACAAGGGTGCAGGGTCACGGGCAGTGACGCTCCGGCCCGTCCGTTCTGCCCGAATGTGATGCTCAGCAACTCGGGCAGGCAGAGCTCGGCCCGTTCTGGGAGGCCGTCTGCGGGCTGTCGACACGCTGCCCAAGCAGGCACTGTCCCCGGAGCGTGCGGGCTAACTCGAGAAAACACCGCTGTGTCCTGACCCGTCCGGGCTGAGTCCTCGGAATATGATACAGCGCTTTGACTTTGCTGTCCTTGGGTCAGCCGGGAGGGGCGGCTGGGGCGGCTAGGGCTTCCGGGCGGATCTCGGGGGCGGGGGTGGGGGCTGGCACAGCGACCCTGGAGCCTTGCTGACAGTGTCCACGAGGTGCGGGCCGCACGCAGGGCAGTAGCTACGCTGAGTTAAAGACAGACGCCCTTTAATTTTGAGGAGCGTGATTTGCAGACGAGGGTCTTTTCCTGGGCCCAGCGGAGGCTCCCGTGGGGCTCTCAGCCCGGGTCCACAGGAGGGGACCCAGGTGACAGGTGCGCCTTCGGGAAGGACGGGCGCTGGAGGGGTGGGGGGTGAATGCAGTGCTCGGCCGGGAAGTGCTCTCGTCGTGGGGCGTCTCGCCACGGGCTCGGTGAGCGCGCTGCAGGACGGACGGTGAGCTTGGCAGCGCGGCGCCGGGACCTAAGCCAAGGGACTGACAGTTCTGTGGTGCGAACCACGACGCCACACTGGGGACGGAGTTTAGGGGATCCTGGGAAGAGGCTGGATGGGGCCTGAGGGTGGATTGGAACTCCTCCCGTGGCATCCGATCCGTGTAACCGAACAATGAATTTGACGGACACTTCGCAGCCCTTGCAACATTGTTTAGACCCACGCTCTCTCTTCCTGTAATTTTCTCATCACCGATCATGAGGGCTCCGTAGAAACAGGACACTAACATTCTCGTCTGCCTTTCCTCTCTGGCCTTTCAACCCCACCCCCCAAGTCGTACCTAATTGGGCTGGAGGCCCTCGGGACTTCGGAGGGGCTTGTCTGAGGACTGGGTTGGCCATCAGGCCGGGGCGGGTCCATCTGCCGGGGGTCAGCTTGTGTGAGAGATTTGGAGCCAGGACACCCGAGGACCCCAAGTTTCGTCCAGGTTTTGTCCTGGGGCCTCGTGTTTAAGCTGCCCTCCCCTCCAGCCAGCACCAGAGGGGCCTGTGGGCCCTGCCTGGCTGAGCGTGGCGCCGATGGCAGAACCCAGGCGCCTAGGGCTCTCACGAGGATTTCTGGAACTGTCAGGACCCGCAGGTGCTCAGGGCCATTTGGAGGCCGGGTGGCCGAGCCCGGGGAGTCTGCCCTCTGACAGTCGTTCAGACCCTGTGCCTCGTCGCTCCCTGGTGCTTGCAGATGTGGTGACGGCACGCCCCCGCGGTGACTGAGGTGGGTCCCCTGGCCTCATGGAAGGGTCCACGGGACACTGGTGGGTGTGTGTGTTGGCTGTTGCCTGTAGAGCGACCGGGGGCCACCAGGAACACTCGACACTGCAGGCCTCTCTCTGTGCTTCCGTCCTGAGTCTGCCGCTCGCCACGGAGCCCCCACACTCACTCCGAGCCAGGAGAGTCGGCAGCACCTCTGTTCTCTTTACTTTGTCCCGGTCATCGTATGTTCAGCTTATTTCTCTCCCTCACTCTCTGTATTTCATTTTGAATCAGGAGGCTCTGCTGTTTGGGAAGAAATGCCCGTCCGCGACCTGGCGCTTGTCCTGTCCTTGTGGGTGTGAGACGCTAGCCGGCTCTGTTTCCCTGAGTCTGTGCTCGAGAGCCGTGCCCCACAAAACAACTGCCCAGGGCGCGTCCCCTCGAGACTTGTCCCGAAGACACGTCTGACGGTTGGCTTCACGATCCCCGTGCGTTTACAGGGGAGACAAGAGAACTGAGCCGCAGCGTGGATAGGACCACGTGACTGATGCTCGTGGTCTCGTTACGTTCTTCCCACAAGCCTGTTGGGTTATCCCCACTTTATAGATGCAGGGATTTAGGAGGACTTGAGAAGGAACCTGCTCAGGGTCAGGCTTCTGGGATGGTCTGAGTGGGCCCTGTGCTGGCTCTGTCCGTCTCAGAGCGGCTCCCGCGGGCCACGGCTCGGGACAGCGCCGGCGTGGGCTGTGCCCCATCCTGTTCCGCAGCTGCCTGTGTCAGCCGTCGCCCGCTGTCCAGGACCTTGTGGGCCAGGAGGGCGAGTTGTGCGGGATGCTTGGGCTTGGGCTTTGAGACAGGCTTGTGTGTGCGACAGCATGGACCGAGCCCAGGGTCCGGGCCAGAGTCTCTTTACCTGTGAAACCTCCACGCCGTTCGCAGCAGCAGGGGTGGGAACGGGAAATCGCAAGCTTGGATGGCTGGGAGCCGTTGTGTGGACTAAGAATCCATTTCCTGGGATGGAAAGTCCCAGAAGCAGTGGAGACGTGCTGACTTTTCCTTCGAACCCAGATTGTGTCCGTCGGCACCTCACAGGCCCTTTGCCGGCGCTCGAGGCCAGTCTTATAGGCGTGTGGACAGTAGAGTCAACGTGTAGACCTTGTGTCGCAGGGAGGGCAGGCCAGCCTGTCGGAGGCCGATCTCGTTGACAGGGGATGTGGAAGATTGAAGACGGGAGTGCCTGAGCCCTTGCTGAGTGCCGTCATTCGACGCAGCCCCTGGGAGACGGGAATTGCTCCCCCCTTTACAGATGAGGAGAGGTGAGGCCCGGGGAGGTCAAGGGACCGGCTGGGAGTGTCTGCAAGCCCCTGGCGGAGCAGAGGCAGAGGACGTCTCCAGGAAGCATGAAGGATGACAATGTGTAGAGAGGGCCATGTGTCCGTGGGACTCGTGGGGCCCGGGGAAGGCGTCACAGTGAAGGCGGCAGAGTCAGCAAGCCCTTGACCTCGGCCATGGCGAGGGACCTGTTTCGACGCTCAGTGAAGAGTGAGCATGAGGCCCGTGCCTGCCGTGCCAGCGGGAGCCATCCTGCCCCGCGGCTGCACCATGGAGCCCGTGGGCCACACACGAGATGAGGCAGCCCATGTGGCCACCGGAGTCTTGTGGGCACTTTGTGCTTTTCTGTAGGGATTAAGTAAAAAAAAAAAAGCTCATTTTTCGGGTGATTCTTAAGGGGACTGAGATTGCATTGCATTACCCTAATCTAGCCATCTTCCCAGGCAAAGATCTCATCAGTGGAAAAGCAGACTCCTTTCCAGCAGCGGACTTATCGCGCTGTGCTTTGATAACCACAATGACAATAGGTCAAGTGCGCTGACGGAGCAGCAGAGAAGCTGTCGGGGCACAGCCTGCCTCGCACCAAAGAGCCCGGTTCCTGGGAGCTGCTGGGAATCATGGAAAGCGGGAGAAAGAATGGAAAATTTGGCCTTGCGTTAAATAGAATTCTGCAGGTCAGTGTAGCTCAAAGTCATGGGGACCGGGAGGAATCTGGCTGGAAAAAGCAAAGTGAGGTCCAGCGTGGGACAGACGCCCTGCCCAGCCCCTCTCCTGGTTGGAGGGACCGCCCTTCTGCACTTGACTTTTTGTCCCCGCGGCACTGAGAGGGAGTAATAATCAAGACTCGGGTCAGTTTACAGGGAATTTGGGGCATTGCTGTTATGCAAAACTGATTAAGTAAAAACCAGCAGTAAAACTTCGGGAGACGGAGATGCTTCCCTGTTGTACGCGCAGGGTCCCAGGTATGTCCAGGTGAGCCGGGAGTGGCATTTGTTGAACCAGCTTTAGCAAAACCCACATTATAGCAGCATGACGTGTACCAGCCAAATAGCCCGTGGTTGTTAAAAATGGAAAAGTCACTTTTGAGAAGTTTAAAAGTAGAGCCAAGTATCCTGTTGCCTAAACTGAACAGCCACGGGGAGCGAGGAGACGTGGCTGAGAAGCGCGCGCCCCGTGTGCAGGCTGCGGCTGCTTCCCGGGCTCAGTGCACCTGCCGGCTCTGGCCCCGCGCGAGGGGCGGCGGCCGCACGCACGGCCTGGGTGGGACGCGCCGTCCCGCCCGCTGTCACTCCCTCCACTGCCCTCCCCGTCCCCACGTCACGCACTCTCAGTTGTGTGGTTTCCGACCTTCGAAGAGACACTGTCGTTGGTCCGTTCCTCTACCCATGGACGCTTGGGTCATCGCTGGTTTTTGCTTCTCTGCGACAGCTCTGTGCGGACTCCCCTTCACGTGGCCCCTTGCGTACACGCGGGGCTTTCTGCAGCCAGCAGCGGAGGCAGAATTACAGGCTCATTACCTGTGCCCCCTTGCACCTGCCGAGCTGGTTCTTCTGTCAACTGGATTGGGAAACAGGAAAACACTGTGTCGTGGAGAATCTCTGTGGACAGGTTCTTCTTCATTCCCAGAACAGTCTGGGGAGCGAGGGTGGTGTCAGAACTTTCTCCGTCTCAGGAGGATCCTTTTCTCTTTGTATCCCACGTCGGGCCCCACAGAATCATGAACGAATCGCGGCGTCCGTTCGGTGACCCCGTAGCTGCTGGACCGTGAGGGATCAACAGCAGCCCGGGCAGCGCGGAGCGGCTGTCTCCCGGGAACCACCCTAGGAAATAAGCCAAACCACTCTCTGGACGCTTGCTGGGCTGTACGAACAAAGACATGTTTTCAGATAATCAGCGTGGTTTCCTGGAAATGGTTCTACTGTTTCTCGTTCAGATCCACGTGCTGAGCCTTCGGAAGCCTGGGCCCTGGAGACTGGCCGTCCCTGGATCCACAGCTGGGCTGACCCTGGTTTGCCCAGCTTCTTAATCCATGTGGGATTTTCCGGAACATGAGCTGCTCAGGAAGAGGTCTGAACCTCTCACTGAAGCTCCGAGGTGAACGGCAAGTCGGGGCTGCAGGCGCCGTCTGTCCGAGCTCGAACACGGCACGGGTACAAGCCTCCGCCCCACGGGCGAGGGCGCAGGGTGCGGACAGGAGGCCACTTCCACACTGGCGGCTGCGGGCACAAGGCTCTTCTTTCTCCTGCTTCCTCTGGCCTGGAGCCCCGGACGCACGTGCCCTGAACCCAGCCCATGCGCGGGCCTTCGGAGGCCAGGGTGCACAGAGGTCGGCGAGCCGGGGCCCCTCTGTGCGGGTCCGACCGGGACCCCCAGCCCGGACTCCTTCCCCAGCGTCCCGCCCTGCCCGTGCCCAGTCCACGCCTGCCTATGCCGCCAGCTCGCCTCACGTCCAGGCCAAGGTGGGTCGTTACTAGGATCATCTGCCACAGCCTTCTGGAACTTTCTGTGGGCTCTCTGTCCTGACCCACCTGTCAGCTCTGAGATGGCAACACAGAAACAGAGTTGTTATCTTCCCCTCCCTCCTCCTCCTCCCTTCCTTCCATCCTTCCATCCATCCATCCATCCATCCATCCATCCATCC